>OZ004709.1:130483807-130700330 GCA_963924515.1 Vespertilio murinus | reverse complement strand
CCCCCAGCTCGTGGTACTTTGTTATGGCAGCTGCAGCAGACCAAGACATCGGCCACTCAGTTGGGCAGGCCATCGCGAGAACCAGGGGTCTGTGACAGGTGAAAAGGCTGCGTTTTCTTCGCACATCTCTTCCCATGTAGGGCTGCCTGGTGAAAAGCACTTCTCAAGGTCTGAACTCAGCCTTACTGGGTTAGCAAGTTGTCAACAAGTCATCATGGAGGTGAACTTGGCCTTCAGCACTCTAACTTAACTGTTCCAAATTCTTACCTTCACACCTCCATCCTCTATTTCCTCCTCACCCAATGCTTCGCTGATTTCTGTTTTCACCCCCAATATGTTCAAGACCTTTGTGTCAAAGGACATCATCTCCTCTATCGGTTGCATGACTCAGCTGATTTCCTTTCTCTTTATTGCCATGCCTAAATACCATGTGCTGGCATTAATGACCTAGGATTGCTTTGTAGCCATCTGTACATCATCATTGTAGAAGACTACCACATCTTATCAGATGTAAGAAATGTCCAAACCGGCAGAGAATTTTTATGTTTATTTGAACCAAACTGATAATAATGCTGGGAAGCAAGATCTCAAATGCTCCGGAAGAATGAGTTGAAATTAAGGAGGAAATGCAAGGAAGATTATTTGAAGGAGAGAAAGCAAGGTGGGGATTAGATTACAGGACAGTTTAAGATTATGTGCTCTCTTAAGGGTGGCTCTCTTCCAAGGCGTCTAAAAAAGAGGGATTTATGTTTTTTAATTGATTTGAGAGTGGGGAAGAGAGAGAGAGAGAGATAATGAGAACATTCATTGGCTGTTTCTTGTATGTGCTTCTTGTATGTGCCCAGACCTGCAACCTTGGCATATTGGGACAACACTCCAACCAACTGAGCCACCCAGCCAGGGTAAGAGGAATTTCAAAGGAGTGTTAAGCTAGATGCACAAAAACAATGGACAGGGTTTGCTTAAGGCAAAGCAATTTGTTTTACTAAAGAGATAAAATGCGCCTGAGGCATGATTACCTACCATGACGTGCCCAGTTAGGAATTTATGATTACATCGCCCTGTGAAGACACTTTTTAGTTAGCATTATTATAGTGCCCCTTTTCTAGCCACAGGTATGTTTGGTGTTGAAGGGGTGTGTGTGTGTGTGTGTGTGTGTGTGTGTGTGTGTGTAATGGTATTTGCTGACGCCACTGCCCATTCAAGGCAGATGCTTAAACCAACCTTCTGAAATGACAGTGTCCCAGCCATTACCTGTATGATAACTTTCTGGTCCTCTAAACATCTTGCGCCAGCACCTGTGTCACTAAGGTAGTACTTTTCATTTGGGTAGGCTTTAATATCACAGTATCCAGCCTTAATTTATTTCATTTAAACTGCTCAAGTCAAATCAAAACTCTTAGCCTCTGTAGCTCTCACATCAATGCCATTTCTCTTTTCTTTGAGTCAGTAGTATTCTTGTATCTTAAACATTCTTCTCTGGAGCCTATGAATGGATGAGTTTTCTATTCCAATGCAGGGTCCATGCTGAGGCCCCTAATTAAAGCCTGAGGAAAAAATAAAGGTGCTGGTTAAAATCCAGGAAAGTAGAGATGATGTAAGGCGATCCGAATTTTTATCTACTGATGTTTTTCCATGGAGAGATTTTGTTCCTGTGTTCATTCTCTATGGAGGTATGTTCAGTCTTTCTTTAGACTTTTAAAAAATGTTTTTATTGATTTTAGAGAGGAAGGGTGAGGGAGAGAGAGATAGAAACATCAATGATGAGAGAGAATCATTGATTGGCTGCCTCCTGCACACCCTCTACCGAGGGATGGGGGTCCACAACCCAGGCATGTGCCCTGACTGAGAATCGAACTGTGACCTCCTGGTTCATAGGTCGATGCTCAACCACTGAACCACACTGGCCAGGCTCTTCAGACTCTATCACTTCCCTCTTAGGTAATCTTGGCTCTTCCCTTGCTTTCTCATTATCTGTGCACCTTGTAGATGGGGCTAAGTGTTTATACAAGGGACCTGGACACTTTTTACTAA
The DNA here is from genome assembly GCA_963924515.1 of Vespertilio murinus. Lineage (NCBI taxonomy): Eukaryota > Metazoa > Chordata > Mammalia > Chiroptera > Vespertilionidae > Vespertilio > Vespertilio murinus. The sequence continues at coordinate 130,698,296 of OZ004709.1, read as the reverse complement.
TGTCAGGCAACATTCCGTCTCCTGCTCTTTTCCAAATCCTGGACATATTCAGTGAGTCTACATGTCACCTGGAGAAAAGCTAAATACTGTAGCTTGCTTACCTAACCCAGAAGTACCAAAAACTATGGAAGGTTCTTTCTTGTCAGTTTTGTTACTGGAAGAGGCAGCAGGATTCCGGTGAAATGTCTCTCTTCCTAACCTGACCTTAAGCAGCTCAAGGTGGACGCAAACCCTCCTGACCTTGATCCATTATCCTAGCTACCCTCGCCTTGGTTATTCTGGCCTTTCCTGTGTCCTTCCAAGAGTGGCAACACCTGAGGGCTTCTGGCAGCCACATCTTTTTTTTTTTAATATATTTTTTATTGATTTTTTACAGAGAGGAAGAGAGAGGGAAAGAGAGTTAGAAACATCAATGAGAGAATCATCGATCAGCTGCCTCTTGCACACACCCTACTGGGGATGTGCCCGCAACCAAGGTACATGCCCTTGACCAGAATCGAACCTGGAACCCTTCAGTCCGCAGGCCGACGCTCTATCCACTGAGCCAAACCGGTTTCGGCAGGCAGCCATATCTTTACGTGGTGGCAGGTGAAGATTTTGCCACCAAACCACGCTCTCTGTTGAGTAAGGACATCTCTGCTTCGTTCCACAAGAGAGAAGGAAGTCGCCAAGGCTTTTTCATTTGAATTGTGAATCACATCTTATTCTCAAGCTTGTGTGGGGGATTAAATCATAAAGAACAGTGCTGTTCTTATATTTTTAGTGAAATACAGCATTCTGTTTATTTTTTTGATCTGCAAATTGCCAAAAGCCAAATGTAAGCATTATGTATGTCAATACAACAACACTTCAGATAATGAAGATAACGCATAACCATTAATACCCAAAACAGTATTAATATGGAATGACTAGAGGACTAGATATGTACCCAGGACCACAGGGTGGAGGGTAGTTGTGGGGCACGGCTACCGTGTTTGGACAGGTTCAAGCCTTGGACTGATGAGAAGAGGGCACAGTCCTCTCGTGGCCACGTGCAAGTCCCAGCTTGGCGGGCAGAGCCCTCCCAGCACAATTAGAGCCAACAGCTGTAGCTGTAAGCTTGAACCTGTGGTCCGAACACGTGCCTGAGTGATGTGGGCTTGAGAGAGTTCAGGTGCGTGTAGTTGAGTAGGATTGAAACCCCTGAGAATGTTGTAAACATCTTGATCACGCCCTTACTTTGCCTCCTGGCATCTGGCTATAAATAAAGACAATGCAAATTTTGTCATTTAAAACTACTGCGCATAAAATTGGATAAACAATTCAGCTGCTTTTTAATTTTACAGTGAGGTTTAACATGGAAAAATCAGATAAACACTGACAATAATAAACTGATCCTAGAAAAGAGGGGTGTGTCTCCTTAAACTTCCTCTCACCAGTAAGACCATAAATATTGTTAGGGCAAAGATTGTTTCCTAAATTTCCTTCAATTCTCCAGTGCTTCTCCCCTTCTTAAAGTATACAGCAGTCATATACGGAGCTCAAGAAATATCAATTGATCATGGTCAGCATAGCTCAGTGGTTGAGCAGTGACCTATGAACCAGGAGGTCACGGTTCCATTCCCAGTCAGCGCACATGCACAGGTTGTGGGCTCAATCCCCAGTGGGAGTGTGCAGGATTTGGCTGATCAGTGATTCTCTCTCTCATCATTGATGTTTCTATCTCTCTCTCTCTCTCTCTTTCTCTCTGACAAGCCCAGAATTTGATCACCTGGATAAATAAACCCAAGAAGCAATTCGTAACTGCTTTTCCAAATACTAAAACCATATACACTGAGTGGCCAGATTATTATGATCTCTGAACACATAGTAATCTAGCTACTCAGAGTCTGTGTGTGTGTGTGTGTGTGTGTGTATTAGAGGCCCCCTGCATGAATTCGTGCATGGGTGGGGTCCAGCCAGCCTGGCCAGGGGTGAGGGGACATGGGCGGTTGGCCAGCCTGCATGCTGGTCAAACTCCTGGTGGAGGGGACAATTTCCATATTAACCTTTTATTATATAGGGTATACGATGAGTGGCCAGATTATTATGCGTCCAGAGATCATAATAATAGTGATTTTTTAAAAATCACTATTAAAAATCATAGTGTATTTTTTAACTTCCCACAACTTTCTTTATATACACTGTGGCTTTCTTTTACCAAATATATCAAACTTTTTATATAAATGTAGCAATAAGCAAGCAAGAAATATTTTTTTAAAAAGAAATATTGTTGAATTGGAACATCTTACTCCATTACTTAAGTAATAGTTAAAGAAAGGTTTTAATTATTGACTCTGCTAGGCAGTGTTAAGAATTTTACACACGTCACCTCAGTTAATCCTCAAGCCACTGGAAGGGACAGAATTATTCTTCTCCTGTTTATGAGTGACTGATTCTGACAGGCAAAGGCGTGGTCTTGGTCGTGCATTTTCTGTGGTGCCTGTCACCAGCCCTCTGAGTTCCAGTTCCCCTTTCTTTCCTTATAGATTGGGTGGCTGTCGGCAAGACCATCGGCCTCTCTGAGCCCCAGTTTCCTCCTCTGGAAAATGAGAGTAATCATCTGTTCTATGTAAGGCTTAGGAAGATTAATGTGTTGGTTTATGAAAAACTACTTAGAAAACCGCAAATCCCTATATAAATTTTTGTTTATAAAAATTTACAATTTTTCTCAATAATGGGATGCTATTAAGCCAGCATATTTTGGGACAATAAAGGTGGCATCTAGATTTTTTTTTTGAATGATGTGTTTGTTTTTTTATTAAATTTTCAACTAAATAATGCATTCACTCCATTCAAACAAACAAAAAATACCAAAAGGTAAACAGTTAAGAGTCTCTCTCACTGATTCTATTAAGTAACCACCATCCATGGTTTCAGGTAATTGTTTGCATCTAGAAGCCCTAAAAGCCTTGTGTTCTTTTTTTATTTCCTTTATACACAAAAGGCTGAACACTTGTGCACATACTTGTAACTTCTTTCTGCAGATTTCTTGAAGGCCTTTCCACATTAGTACACGAAAAGCTTACTTGCTCTGTTTACAGCCATTTATTTCGCCAGTTCCCTATGAATAAATATTTAGGTCGTTTGCAACCTTTGGATATTGATTTGTCGATTTTTTTTTAAAGAGCTGGAATTAGGGAAAACATCAACTCTCTCTTCAAGATGGAGTGTAGACTGTTTAACCAAACAATGTCAGGAAATACAAGTCTGACTTAAAAGGCACAGGAATCTGGGGGTACCAAGTGAAAGAGTTGTCCCCTGATCCACAGGCTCAAGTCGCATGAAATTCGGCCTCTGGCTCCACCTGTTGGTTTTGTGACCCCCTCGGGGCCCCAGCACAGGCAGTGTTGCAGAGGCCGATGAGGCTCCAGAGGCAGTTTGAGCAGCAGACCTCTAGGGACGGTCGCCTCCTTTCCCACACGCGCTGTGCTCCCTTTAATGCATGTTAGCTTCTGCATCAGGAACAGCTCCGGTGACCTTGGTTCCGGCAGGAAGGAGCTGGGCTGGAAGGAGAAAGGCCTACATCTTGCCTCCGAAGTCCTGAGTTCTAGTCTTGACCCACACTTCCTTAGACGTGTAGCCTAAAGCCAGTCATGCAGCCTCTCTGAGCCTAGCCTAAAGCCGGTCATGCAGCCTCTCTGAGCCTCAGTTTTCTCATCTGTGAAATGGGAACAAATCATAGCATGTACTCAGACTCCATGTACAAATGAAGCATGCTACTAGATGCAAAACACTTAGCACAGTGCTGGATCACAGAGCACATGTGAAGTAAATGGCAGCATGTTTTGTCAGCGGAGCTCGGAAGGATGAACAGGACTCACTAAGAAGATTAAAGGAAGAATTGCATGTATAAACAGCAGAATTTACAAAGTCTGAACACTCAGAGCCAGCCATGGAGGGGAGGCAGGGCTGGGATGTAGTTCCCAATTTTGTCGTTGAGGAAACAGACCCAGGAAAGGGCAATGACTCACCCACATCTCCCGTCAGTGCCCATGGAGGCAGGGAGGCAGTCAGAGCCCAGAGGAAGCACTGCCAGACAGAATTCCTGATCGGGAATTTTGAGTTAACACTTGGCTAGGCAGTTGGAATGTGGTGGGAATGTGAAAGGGGGAACTTTCAGGAAGTGGCACCCCTATTCAGGACATGGGCTGGCCACGGCTGCTGCTGGGCTGACAGGGTGAACAGGAGCGCCATGGGGCTCCTGGCCCTCAGGGAAGGGGCTGGGGCTGAAAGAGCAGCACCAGCCTCAGGAGGAGGCTGCAGGCGCATCAAGGCCCGGGGCTGACAGAGGCCAGGAAGTCTCAGGAGTCATTAGAAATGCCAGACATAGCTCGTCCAGCCATTGGTCTCCCTGGACACCTGCCAGCTGCTAAAGCTTCTGAGGTCATAGAGGCAGGGAAGGGGAGGAGGAGGAGGGGAAGGAAAAGAGGAGGTAAGGTTGCTGCCAGACACGGTTTAATGGAGGGTTCTGTTCATCTCTTCTGGAGCCAGCGGGATGAGGCCTGGCTCCTGGTCCCAGCTCTGAGTCTCCCTCCTCCTCCAGGGCCCGTGGCCTTAGTGACGCCACCCTGCTCTGCACGCTGCTCTGGCTGCTCCTCACTCTCATCCCTCGTCATCTTGTCTTCCCTCCTTTAACGGATGGCTCCACCCTAAACCTTCTTCTCGGTCTTTCTCTCTCTCTCTTCCGCCCTACAGCCTAGAGAACCAAGCATTAAGCTGGTTAAGTCCCAGATCTGTGTCTCCAGCCACTGCCAACCCTGGTGATGAGATTTGATTTTACTAAAGAGCCATCAAATTTCTCTGACTTGATGTAGGTGCAGGGGTCAAACCACTTGGCTATGCTCATCAGAAGAGGCAGTTCTAAGGGCTGGACCGCAGGCTCCATGGAAATCAAGTTAAGAGTCTGCAAACCCTAGAGGGCCTGGGAAAGAAAGACTGAGGGCACAGGGAAGAACTCTAGGGAGCAATCAGGGCCACTAAGCCAAACCCCATACCCTTGACTCAACACAAATTCTGCCCCCCTTGGAGAACCAAGGCTCAGCCTATTAGGAGTAAGTGGGGCTCCGCTCTGCCTGTAGCAGATGCTGGAGCAGGTCTCTGCCCATGACCCTCAACACTCATTACTTACACCTCCACAGCTTCTCACTGAGGGTCCTGGGGCTCTGCTGGGGGCTTTCTCTGGATGCTTGAAGTACATTTGACCAGAAGCGTAAGAAAGTTTGGGGACCAGCCATTAATCAATGACAGCTAGAGTTGACAGATAAATGCTGTCTCCCAGAAGTTCCCAATAGGATTGGCCCTCAGTGATAACCTGTTCATTGACCACCCTGAATTGTCTTCCTTCTTTTGCTTGTCTCCCATAACCAGCCCTCTACTGACCCTCTCAGAAATTAACTACTTGCACTTGAATCCAAGCCTCAGGGTCGGCATATAGGGGAACCCAAACCAAGATACCTGCCCTGTCTCCCTCACATTCACATCCAATCTGCCCAAGTCCTGCAGATGCTTCATCCCAAAGAGCCCCAAAATCCACCTTCTCGTCAGCTCCTCATTTGTCAACCCTCTTCCATCTCCACTGCGTTGGGCACCATTCGCCTGGACTACTGTCCCAGCCTTGTCACTGGTCTCTGCCTCCTCTTCTTCCCCTCCTCACAATAGCTAGCGATCTTTCAAAGACACAAGTCTGATTCTGTCCCTTCCCTGTTCATACCCTTCCATGGCTCTCATCACTCTCAGGATAAATCAGTCTTCCCAGCCTGGCACTCAAGGTCCTGCGAGGACTGGGCCCCCTTCAGCCTCATCCTGCCCCTCTCCTCCCTTCGCTCGACTCTCCAGTAGGTCCGAGCTTCACAAGGTTCCCAGAATCTGCCATGTTCTGTCTCACCTCCAGGTCTTTGCATGCTGCCCCCTCTCCCAGGAACAGCCGCCCTGATTTTACCCAGATAATTCTAGACTTTGAACAGGCTGCAATGGTCAGGTGTATCAGAGGCCAACAGTGGGACCTTGGGAGCCCTAGGGGGCACCGGGCCCCGTCTGGTATGAGAGAGACAGAGAAGGATTTTGAGAGGAGGTGGTCCTCTCTGTACTGGCCCTGCTCACCCTGTCTTCGCAGAGCAGGCAGGGGAGTTGGGAAGTCAAGAGAGAAACCCAGGCAACCAGTGTGTCACCTACAACCTCGCCTCTTCCTTCCCTTCAAGGGTAATGTTACACTGTGGGTTATCCCCATTCGTGACCTCCTATGCTTTCTACTAAGCTTAGTATTGCTTTGCATGTTTTAAAACTTTATGTTAGCATGATAGTGTGTGCATTTTTCTTATACTTCTTCCAGTCACATTATGCTTGTGAGATTTAGCTTTATTGCTGTGGGTTGCTTTGGTTCATTCATTTTCTGTACTGGGTAGTATTCCATTATATGAATATACATTCCTCTCTTATTATCAGAACATAGACCATTGGTAATAGCAAATTTGTGGATAGTGAAAGCCCATATTATAGAATCTTTGCTGGAAAAAAAATATGCTCCCAGCTTATATGAAAACTTCAACCAATTTCTCACAAATATCATTCAAATTCTTTAAAATTATTAATAATCGGAGAATATCCAAGATGGCGGCCTAGGCAGTCTCCTAAGCTGCCGCCTCATCAACAATTTAATTAAAAAAACAACTAAAATCAAAAAGGACTTCACCAAAACGTCAGGAAAGCTGGCGGAGTGGAATAGCTACAACTAGAAAGAAAGAGAGAGACTCACGGATCGGACTGGGAGCCGAAAAGCGCTGAGGTAGGAGACGCTCGCTCACGCGGCCGCCGAATACCTGCCTGGCGGGAGGGGAGGAATCCCCGATTGCACGGAACCCTTTCGGACTGTACTGAACCCCAGCCCCGGCTGAAATTCCGTGGTCCCAGGCTCATACGGGTGGCATCTGGACTGTGGAGAAAGGCACCCAGAGACTCAGAGACTGGGAGACCGGGACCAGAGCCGCAGCCGGCAGGGTCTACAGACTCGCGCGCGCGAGCAAGTACGCGCTGAGGTCTGAGGTCTGACCGCCACCTCTACGTAGCGGAAGGAGTCAGAAGCTCCAGGTCTGACCGCGGAGGCTGCTGCCGCTGCCTCTCTGTACAAGGTGGCGGCCTCTCTGTAGCAGAAGGAGTCAGAAGCTCCAGACTACAGAGACCAGCCCAAGTCCGGGTGAGCCCCTGGGGCACCCACGCTCTTGCTTGGGGAAACTGGGCCTGTCAGGCGGAAACTCAGGCGAGTGCACAAGGGCAGGGCGGAAGCCAAGACTATCAGTTCAGCCCTGAGACTCCACCCCATCCAAGCTGAGCAGAGGCTTCTGCAGTTTTTCAAGTCTGATCCTATAAGACTGTCTCCAATACAGAAGTTATCCCAGAGTAGACACAGCTGATACCCACATCCAATTGGCCTGAAGGTCAATTCACAACAATAGAGACTTAGCTACAACAAGGCTGTGTACGCAGTCCACAAAGGGGATCACCAAGAGTGTCTACCTCAGGTAACTGAGGAGGCTGACCCACTGTGCTATATAGGACACCAAACACACAAAGCCATCCTACCAACTCTGAAAAATAGTGATAATGCCGAGACAAGGAAATAGATCTCAAACAAAAGAGATGGAGGATATAGAGTTCAGAACTACGGTTCTAAGGTTATGCAACAATATCCTAGAAAAGCTCGATAAATTTCATGAGACCCAACTAAAAAGTATAGATAAACTGTCTAAATTGGAAAATATTATGCAGAGATCCAACAGCAGAATGGAAGAACACAAGAATCAGGTCAAAGAGCCAAAAGACACTCCGCTGGAGAAGGAAGAAGAAAAGAGGATCCAGAAAGTTGAAGATAGTGTAAGGAGCCTCTGGGACAACTGCAAGCGCACCAACATCAGAATTATAGGGGTGCCAGAAGAAGAGGGAGTGCAAAATACTGAAAACATATTTGAAGAAATAATATCAGAAAACTTCCCTCACCTGGTGAAAGAAATAGACTTACAAGTACAGGAAGCCTACAGAACCCCAAACAAGAGGAATCCAAAGAAAAATTCTTCTCGACACATCATCATCAATATGCCAAGGGTAAAAGACAAAAAGAGGATCTTACAAGCAGCAAGAGAAAAGCAGTTGGTTACCTATAAGGGAGCACCCATACGACTATCAGCTGATTTCTCAACAGAAACCATGCAGGCCAGAAGGGAGTGGCAAGAAATATTCAAAGTGATGAATAGGGAGAACCTACAACCAAGATTACTGTATCCAGCAAAGTTATCATTCAGAATTGAAGGGCAGATAAAGAGCTTCACAGATAAGAAAAAGCTAAAGGAGTTCATCACCACCAAACCAGTATTATATGAAATGCTGAAAGGTATTACTTAAGAAGAGGAAGAAGGTCAAGTGAATTAAAAATTTCAGGAATAGAATAAACTGGTGAATATAATAGAATTAGGGGCAAAGAAAGGGAGTGGATAGATAATTATCAGGGTGAAAGGGGTGTGGGGTGCAGAGACTGGATTAAAATTGTATAACCTATGGATGAGGACAATAGTGGGGGGAGGGGGTAAGGGCAGAGGGTGGGGTGGGAATCAGGTGGAAGGGAGCTATGGGGGAGAAAAAGGAGAAACAATTGTAATAATCTGAGCAATAAAGATTTATTTAAAAAAATAAATAAATAAAAAGGATTTGATGGCAAAAAAAATAAAAATAAAATAAAATAAAATTATTAATAATCACTAAGGATTTGTGCACAGTATAAAGCTATGTTGTCTGATATGATATCTATTAGCCACATGAGGCTTTTTAAGTTAAAAATGCAAATTAATTAAAAGTTAAACATTCAGGTCCTCAGTTGCACTAGACTCATTGCAAGTGTTCAATAGCCACAAGAGCCTAGAGGCCACCATATTGGACAGAAGATTCAGGGTGTTTCCATCATTACAGAAAGTTCTAAAGCATTTAAAACGCTGGTTACTGCAGAATAAGCCATTTCTGTTTCCTCACACGTAGAGCAGCTCTTGTGTGTGATGGAGAAGGAGGTGGCCAAGCCTCTCAATGAGCTTCAGTACTTCCATATTTCCGTCTAAGTAAGGGCTTTTCTAAGTCTCTCGGGCTCACCCACTTCCTTGTCAGGCTTCCCAACTTTCTTAGAAGACACTTAATAATGAGAGGGGGGTGGCAACAATTGTGTACCAAACAAGTATAAGGAATGTAAGTACGAGGCATGATCCTATCCTATCAGAGTAGCTGAGTTACCGCTGCAGCTCACTCCATCCACATCCTCTCACCATGCCACTGGACACCCACAGATCTGTCATGACAGGTTGTCTACTAGTAAAAATTTTGCAAGTCATTAGAGCAAATATTGGGAGAGTGAGAGTTCAAATAGCAAGGGATACCTGAATAAGAATGTATTTTTTTCTATCCTCTTATTGATGGATATTTAGATTGTTCCCAGTGTTTTGCTGTAGACATAATTCTGCGGTGTGGGTTTTTATACACTTGCCAGAGTTTCTCCTGCCCTTATATGTTGGGGTGGAATGGCTTAGTCTAAGACTATGTGCATCTTCAGCCACTAGATATTGACAAATTGCTCTTCATCTTAGTTGTGTTCAGTTTCTAGTCCCACCAGCAGTGCACAAAAGTTTCTATCTCTCCCCACACTCTCAACAAACTTGGTATTATCAAACTCTTTAATTTTTGCTAATCTCATGTGTAAAAAATGATACTTCACTGTGGTTTCAACTGACATTTCCCCGGTTGATAGTGAGGTGAACATATTTTCATATGTGTATTGGCCATACGTGCTTTCTCTTCTGTGAAATTTTTCTCTTTGTGTCTTTTGCTCATTTCTCTGTTAGTTGTTTGGCTTTTTCTTATTGATATATAGGAGGTTTTTTTAATATATGCTGCATAATAATCCTTTGCCTGTTATATGAGTTGCAAGTAGCTTCCCTCAGATTGTGGTCTGTTTCTTCATGTGTGTGTGTATTGTGTGTATTTGGAAAAACACAATTAAAAATTTTTTATTATGCTTGAGTTACCAGTTTTTTCCTTCATAATTTTTTTTCCTTTTTTGTTGTTGGTTTTGTTTAAGAAATTCTTCATTAATTCTGGCACATGGTGGGAATTTAATAAATGTTGGCTATGAGTTGGGATGGAAGAAGGGGCGGGTTTCTGTCTGAGTGCTCAGGTGCTGGGCGGAGCTGCCAGGGCTGATGGTGTCATCACAAAGACAGGACACGGGAGTGGGTGGGTGGGTATTTATATTGAAGTGGGTTCTTAAATCTGCAAAAGGGAGCTGTCCAGGGAGCCGTAGGTCTGTGTACATGAGAAAGGCTGGTTGAATGTGGGGACAGTAATTGTCCTGCACACTACCCTTCCGCCAGGAGAATGTGCAGTGTGAGCAAAGACGGGGGCACAGAGCCCTGGGGGGTGTCTGGAAAGCAGGAGGAGAATGGGAAAGGTTGATGTGGGGCCGTGTATGGAGAGTTCTTGAATGTGTCTGTGGTGTGGCTTCCTGTGCACTCCTTCAGAGGCATGGAGGTCACTGGGAGTGTTCTGGGCATAGAGGCTAGATAAGTGGGCAGAGGAGGCAACTCCTCCCTGACCAACCCCTGGCAGTTAGGGGGAGAGGGGAGCAATACCTGGAGGAGGTGGCTCTAAGGCAGGGCTTGGGGAGATGCTGGAGCATGTTCATAGTGTGAGCCCCAAGAAGGAATATATCTGCCAAGAAGGACTCCTTGTGGTTTAGCTGGGCCCAACTTCATCACTGGAGTCTAGCAGCCATTGCTGGCAGAGGCCTCTCAAGCACTCTGCATTTCAGGGGAAAGCTACGGACTGAGCTGCCAGCCTCTTGCACTGTGTTCCTGACAACTGAGTCAACCCTGGCATTGTCTTTATACCAATAGACCTGAAACCTGCCCCATCCAATCAGAACTGCACAGCTATATCCTCATTTGCATCCATACTGCCCAATCAGAGCAGCTCCATAACAACCAATCAGAATGCACAATTCTGCCGAAACCGGTTTGGCTCAGTGGTAGAGCGACGGTCTGCGGACTGAAAGGTCCCGGGTTCGATCCGGTCAGGGGCATGTACCTTGGTTGCGCACATATCCCCGGTAGGGGGTGTGCAGGAGGCAGCTGGTCGATGTTTCTCTCTCATCGACGTTTCTAGCTCTCTGTCTCTCTCCCTTCCTCTCTATAAAATATCAATAAAATATATTTAATTTTTTAAAAAAAGAATGCACAATTCTAACCAATCGAACTATAAGGTTTGGACCAATTAGACAGTGCAGATTTGGAGTCTCTATTTTGAATAAAATGGGCCAATTAGTAACCAGGGCGGGGTTTCTAAAAGGCAGCCTCCCTTTTGTCGGAGTTGAGTGCACTTTCCTTTTTCACTAGAAGCTGTGTTTTCCAGCTTTGCAAGCTGTTCATCTGACTAAAGTTTCTTCTTTTTCTGCACCCCAGATTTGAGACTATTGTTGACGCTAGTTTGGTGGCAATTCACTTTTGTTGACAACAGGCCTGCAGGGAAGGGAACCAGGAGATGGTGGGGACCCATGGGTACGGGGGACCTGGCAGAAGCAGAACAGCAGCTCTGGGCAGAGCTGGGGCTTTCACCTTCAGATGAAGGAAGAGCCACTTCTTGGGAACTTGGGGAGGCAGGTGCTGAGCAAAGTTGGGGCAGGACCTCACGAGAGACCCCTTCATGGAGCTTTGTCTCAGTTCTGTCGGCCTGGCACAGGGAAGGGCCAGTGAGCCTTTGATGAGTGGATTGTCTTGGCAAATAAGGTAGGAAATGGAATCAGCAGCTAAGATGGCGGTGTCAGGGAGTTAAGGCTTGTGGCGAGGGAAGATTTGGAAGGGCCACCATGAAGGGAGGTGAGGCAGCTTCTCTAGGTGATGGGTCTCCAGGGGCCCAAGTCCACTGAGTCACAGGCAAACACCTTTCTAAAGAGGCTGGCAGATAAGGTCTTGCCTCAAGGCCCCTTCTTCAGAGAGAGATGGCCACAGCCACAGCCATGACACCAAACACCGCTGGGTCTGTCCTCAGATCTCCACCCTCAACCCCCTCCCTGGGCTCGCCACCATCATCTCCTCCCAGATGGTGCAGCCTTCTAGCTGGGCTCCTGCTGCCACCTTGCCCCTCCAAGTCTTCCCTCGTCCTCCATCCAGCAGCCTGAAAGCTCTATTAAAATGAGATTTGAGCCGAAACCGGTTTGGCTCAGTGGATAGAGCGTCGGCCTGCGGACTGAAGGGTCCCGGGTTTGATTCCGGCCAAGGGCATGTACCTTGGTTGCTGGCACATCCCCAGTAGGGGGTGTGCAAGAGGCAGCTGATTGATGATTCTCTCTCATCGATGTTTCTAACTCTCTATCCCTCTCTCTTCCTCTCTGTAAAAAATCAATAAAAAAAATTTTTTTAAAAAAAATGAGATTTGATTGTGTCACTGCTGCTCTAAACACTTTGGTGAGTTCCACAGCTCTTCAAACAAAGGCCAAATTCCAGACCATTGTCATAAGGTCCTGCTAGGCTGGCCACCGCTGCTCCTCCGGCCCCATCTCCAACAATGCCTCCTGGCTTGTCCATCATCACCCTCCCTCGCCTCCCCCCCCCCCCCCCCGAGACACACACACACACACACACACACACACACACACTTTGGCTGTGCTTTATTACCTGGACCGTGACAAACCCTTTCCTGTCTCAAGCCCGCTGCAGAGTTCCCTCTGCCTGGGACTCTTCCCCTCACTGTCACCTACTGAGGCCAACTTCTCCCTCCGACCTCAGCTTCAATGGCACTTCTTCTGGGAAGCCTTCCCAAACCTCCCAATGGAAACTAGGTGCCCTCCCATTGTGATCTCTCCTCTAGCCCTCCTCTTTGCGGCAGTGTGTAATTATGTATAAATGTGTGTGACTCTGTGTAACATCTGTGTTCCCCACCAGATTATGAACTCCATGAGGCCAGTGCTATTTGGGCTGTTTTGTTCAGCACCTAGCACAGAAGCTGGCACATAGTAGGAACTCAATAATGGTCAGTTTGTTTGTTTTTGATGGATTTTAGACAGAGGAAGAGAGGGGAACATCAACGTGTTCCGCTCTTCAAATGGTGGGTTCCTGTATGTGCCCTGACCAGGGATCAAACCTGCAACCTCGGCACGATGGGATGACGCTCTCACCACCTGAGCTCCCCCGTGAGGCTCAGTAACTGTGGAATTAGAGCTGCAATGGTTGCTGAGAGGAGGGCCCAGCTTGTCTGAGAGCCACAGGTCCTGGAAGGTTTCAGGGATGATGGCATTGGAGGCTGCTGTCCATAGAGGATATTAGAAGATAAAAGAAAAGAAGAAAGGGAAGGGGAGTGACCTTCAGGAGGAATGCTGACACTGACGAGCGCCAACTACAGGCCAGGAGCTGTCCCATTACACTATCCCAGGGGTGGGCAAACTTTTTGACTCGAGGGCCACAATGGGTTCTTAAACTGGACCGGAGGGCCAGAACAAAAGCAGCCTGACCATGCTGGCACTCTCATCTTGGGCTGCTGGTGAAGGAGTGGAGGTGAGAGCAAGAGAACCCTCTGCTCTTTCAGCTCTGTGGGCCAGATAGGACAGCCGAACGGGCCGGATCCAGCCCGCGGGCCGTAGTTTGCCCACGGCTGCACTATCCTGACACTCACCATCCCCGGCATCACTCCCACCCCACCCCCTCTGTAGAGTGACGTCCCACTAGTTGGGTGAGCTGGGATAAAATAAGCTCCCTGAACCTCAAGTTCTTACTCTAAAATGGGTTTGTAACACCAAGCCCTGGGTGGTTATGAGGATCAGGGGGCAATGTAGGGTGTGGAAAGTGCCACCAGCCCATGCTGGAAGGGTACTTAGGCTCTGGGGTCACACTGCCTGGATTCAAATCTTGGGTTTGCCGTGTATTAGCTGTGTGACCTTGGGCAAGTCACCTCATCTCTCTGTGCCTCGGTTTCCCCTCCTGTAAAATGGAGTTAAGGACTCCTCTGGAGCCCAGCCAGCGTGGCTCAGTGGTTGAGCATCAAGCTATGAACCAGGAAGTTTATTCACATGCCAGGGTTGTAGGCTCAGTCCCCAGTATGGGATGTGCAGGAGGCAGCCGATCAATGATTCTCTCTCATCATTGATGTTTCTATCTCCCTCTCCCTCTCCCTTCTTCTCTGAAATCAATAAAAACATGTTATATTAAAAAAAAAAAAAAAAGGAACTCCTCTGGAATTGCTGTGGTGATTAAATGAGGCACCTGGCACAGAGTTGGTGCTCAAGAAAAAACAGTTATCCCTCCCTCTCTTCCACCATCCCATGTCAGAGCCAATTCTGAGGAATCGCCCGGTAAGCCACTGTCCCCAGTGCAAAGAGGGAAACTGAGGCCAGAGAAGGGTAGGAGTCGCCAGGGGACCTGGCTGGGAATCCAGGAGTCCCAGGTCCCAGCCCAGAGCGCCTTTCCCTGACTCCCTGACGCCTGTTTTCCCCGGGGCGGGTCGCCTGGTCCGGGCGGCTGGGTCTGGCCCCACCCCTGCCCCGCCCCTTTGCGCCCGAGGAGCGGGACGCGGGGTGCACGAGACGCTGGGACAGGAGCTGCAGCCGCCAGCCTGGACTGCCCCTGGTTTGTGGGTCTGCTCCCCAGCGTCAGAGTGAGTGCGTCCCTGGCTCAGCCCTGCTCCTGCTAAGCTGCCAAGCGGCCCAGGTGAGGAAGGGCTGGGCGGAGGCGGAGACGGGGGGCAGGAGTGCGGGGCGCGGGTGGAGGGGGCGCGGATACAGTGCAGGTCTGTCCACTCCAGGCTCCTGTTGCGGCCCCGGTGGGATTCTGGGGGTGAGTGCGTGCGTGTGCATGGGACTGTGTGTGTGTGTGTGTGTGTGTGTGTGTGTGTGTGTGTGTGTGAAAGAGAGAAGAAGGGGGAGAGAGAGAGAGGAGAGAGGAGAGAGAGAGAGAAGAGAGAGAGAAGGGGGGGGAGAGAGATAAGTGTGTGGTGTGTGCATGGTGTGCCCCGTATAACCAGTGGGTTGTGGTATGTGTCAGCGTGCAAGAAGTGTATGGGGTACCTATCTATAGCTTTGGGCGGCTGTGCCGAAGCACCCAGGGGTTCCATGTGTGTGTGCCCATGGTATATGTCGGGAGCCAAGGCACATTGGTGCATGCATGTGTGCTGTGCGTGTTGTGAGATGTGTGTCCTGTGTGTGGCACATCCGTGGCCCAGTGTGGCGTGCTGAGCCGGGTAATGGAGGGGAGAAGCACTGATGCCGCTGTCACCACAGCCCCAGGATGGTTCTGACGGTCTCACCCAGCACCCCCGCGCCCCCCCCCCCCAGGGCTTGGGAGAGTAGAAGTTCACCCCGGATCTGGGTGGAGGAAGTGCAAATAGTCCCATGCACATTTGCACACGCTGGACGCTTCTTTGAAGTCCCATCTTTCACGCTTCAAAACTCCTGTGGATGTTGCATCCCTCTGTAACATGTCTGCATTTCCCCCGGTGTAAATACATCGGTCCGATGAGTTCCCATGCAGGGAGTTGACACACTGGATAGCGAGCAGGTCTGTCCGGTGCTGGGAGCCCTCCGGCACCTGGAGAGTACCGAGCGCCTACCTGTTCTCCACGCGGGGACGACAGGACCCAGACCTGCCGGGGGAGGTGGCCGTGTGGAGGGAGGGAGGTGGCCGGGTGGAGGAGGAGGGAGGTGGCCGTGCGCGCGTGTCAGCACCGTTGTGTGGCGGGAAGCTGGAGCCGAGTAAGGCCATCGGCACTGTGTATGAAGGAGAGGTGTGGGAGGCGTGGGGGACAGTGCGGGCTCTGTCTTGATTATTTCTAGTGTGGGGGCAAGGGGAAGGGGAGCTGGCTTCTGGGGGGGGGAGCCCTGACCACCAATGAGGTTCTCACCTTGGCTCCACGGGCGGGGCAAGAAGAGGTCCCCCAGAGGACCTCAGGGGAGGGGGCTCCCCACAGCAGTGACCGCCTGGGACTGTCGTGCTGTGAGAGGTGTGTCCTGTGTGTGGTGTGCTGAGCCGGGTAAGGGGGGTGAAAGCATTGATGCAGCTGGCATCGTTGTGCTACGTTGGTTAAGGCCCAGCTCCCGCACTCTGCGCTCGGAGGACTGGGGGTAAAATCTCTCTGTGCCTGAGTCTCTTCCTTTATAAAATGGAGACGTTACCGGTATTTGCTTCGTAGGGTTATAATGAGAACCGAGTCTCTGGGTGTAAAGTGCTTGGCACGGTCTCCAGCACAGGAAGAACCCTTAACAGCTGGTCATAAAACGATGGTGCTGGTGATAAACTATGCTCATAATGATGGGTCTCCCCGACCCTGACAGGAGTGGGTTCCTGCCCACCCAGGGGCCCCCAGTTCCCACAGAACCAATGACTCCCCATGAACCAGGCAGGTGGGAATCTGAGAGGCCCCACCCCACCCCATTTAAGTACGCCTGGGGCAGCCATTCCTGGCCCCCGGCTCTATCAGTGTTGAACTCTCAGTGACTGGCTTCTGGGAAGGTGCTATCTGAAATGGGAAGATGCCAAGTCTCAGGCAAGGCCTGGGATGGGGCATGGGAGAGAGGCCGGAGGAGAAATGCAGGGGCCTTAACTGTTTTTGGCTCAGTGGGTAGAGCATCAGTCTGCGGACTGAAGGGTCCCGGGTTCGATTCCGTCGAACCCTGGGCACATCCCTGGGTTTCAGGCTCGATCCCAAGTGTGGGGCGTGCAGGAGGCAGCCGATCAGTGTGATTCTCTCTCATCATTGGATGTCTCTATCTCTCTCCCCCTCTCCCTTCATCTAAAATAAATAAAAATGTATTTTAGCCAAAACCGGTTTGGCTCAGTGGATAGAGCGTCGGCCTGCGGACTGAAAGGTCCCGGGTTCGATTCCGGTCAAGGGCATGTACCTTGGTTGCAGGCACATCCCCAGTACGGGGTGTGCAGGAGGCAGCTGATCGATGTTTCTCTCTTATCGATGTTTCTAACTCTCTATCCCTCTCTCCTTCCTCTCTGTAAAAAAAAATCAATAAAATATATATTTTTTAATGTATTTTAAAAACTTTTTAAAAAAGATGCAGGGCAACCATGGATCTTGGATGAAGGCCTCTCCTGACAAATACCAGAGGAACAGGAAAATGTTAGCCTGTGCCCTTGCGTGTGTGTGTGTGTGTGTGTGTGTGTGATTGGTAGGGGTAGGGGTGCTCTCTGCCTAGAATGAGGAAAATCACGGCAGGCTCTGGAAGCTGGAGGGAGGCTGCGAGGTCAGAGTTCGAGCAGGTGGGTCTGAGCCCCAGGCCGACGTGGGGCGGGAAAGCCCTCCGGCTGAGGGTGTTGGGGGAAACATTTGTGTTGGCAGAGCAAGAGCCCCTGTTCCCAGTGACTGTGACGGGTCAGCTTAGAGAAGGCCGGAGGCCTGGGAGGATGAGGGGACATAAAAGGCAGTGCTGGGAGCTGTGGGAACATATTTGGGGAGGGCACCTAAATATACCCGCTGTGGTGACCGGGTGCTCCGGCGGGCTGGCGGTGCGGCGGGGGCCGCGGCGGACCCCTGTCCCCGTGTCCTCAGGTGGGGGTGGTCGGCCCCAAGGCCCTGCGTGCAGCTGCGGGACGTACTCCGCCGCCCACTGGGCAGCGGGGGGCCCCGTCCGGCCCCTGTGGGCGAGGTGCCAAGGCCGGCTCTCCCTTCTCAGCCTTGAGCGACGTGGGACCGAGCGATGTGGCGTCACTTCTGGCCCCGGGCCGCCTTTCATCCTCGATCCCGGCTATAAATGTTTATGGTTCTACAGCCTCCGCTCCTGAGAGTCCATAATCTCAACGCAAACACCCTGGAACATTTACGACCCAAACTCTAACTTTCCGTGCCCGGGCCGTAACGTTCTCTGATGCCAGCAGCTCCAACGCTGGAGGATTCTGACCCAGCTCTGGCCGTTGGACACTGTCTGGCTCATAAACAACCCGGGTGAGACTTCCCCGGGGGCCACGTCTGCGAAATGACCCGGGAAGCCCCAGGAAGGTCCCTCCGTGGCCGGCCACAGCCGTGGCCGCTCCTCTGGGGTGGGGGACGCCCCCTGGGGGAATGGCCACACCCCCTGGGGCGGGTAGCAGAGGCCCCTCCTCATCCGGGCAGTGGGGGTGCTCGGAGCAACTTGTGGTTCTCAAGCCAGGGTGGCCCCCGGGCCGGGAAAGGTTAGGACCCAGATTGTCATCGGTCCCCTCAGGATGATGAGGGAAGGGTAGGGTCCCCGGTCCCTGAAGGGAACGTGGAGAGGAATAAAGGAGGGGGAAACAAGTGGGGCTGAGGAGACCCCGAAGGAAAACTGGATTCTGTCTGAGAGACTCGGAGGAGGCCTCGGGTCGTGGGACGACGGAGAGGTGTTAGCAGAAACAGCACATTTATGGGGCGCCCTGCTGGAACCCAGCAGGGACCGGGGAATGGGGAGCCGGTGGCCGGTCCCCGCTTGGGCTGTGTGGCTCTGGGAACGTCACGGTCCCTCTCCAGACCTCGCTTTCCTCATCTGGCAAACGGACACACGGCGCTAAAACTCCCTGACCTCTCGTCCCCGTCACCGAGGACAGCAGCGCTGCTGTGGAATGCCCGGGCTTTGGACCAGTCTGCACACAGTTGCACGAGCGAGGAATGAATGAGCAAATGAAGGATCAGAGGGATATGAAAAGGCTGCCTAAGGCACGTGTCCCATCTCCCTTCCCCTCTTCCCCACCCAGCCTCAGCCCATGTGAGAGAAATTGATCTCAGAACTCAAAGAACTGGGGGGGAAGGAGGGGGAGACACACACACACACAACACATGAGGAGGGTATCCTCTGGAAGAACCCAGGATTGGCTGAGAGTTTAAGAGCTTGGGCGGGGTGGGTACTCCTGGGTGTCACCCCTTGGCCCTGCGGCATTTTTCCTGCCAGCCCTGCCCTGGGCTGTGGATTCACGAAACTCTCCATGACTATCTCCCCGTGGTCATCGACCCCTGCCCCTGCCCCGAGCCAATGATGGAAGGAGGGAGCTATGGCTGCCGGGGGCCGATGTGGTAAGCAGAAGCCCCCGGAGAAGCTGGTGGCAGAGTGGAGGCCAGAAGGGTCCTGGGCCCCCCGTGGGCGAGGCAGGTGGCTGAGGGGATGACTCCCATTGGGGCAGGTGTCGGCGGCGCAGGGGGCTCGCCTTCCCCAGGCACCTGCTGTGAGGCACCTGCTCTGAGGCGCCGTGCTCGGCCCTCGCCTAGGTGTGCCCTGTCCTCCAGCCGCCTGGCAAGAGTGAGGGGCTGGGTGCATCCTGGGCCTCTTCTGCCATTTCTCCTTCTTCTTCACTCCCCCAGGTAACTGTCAAGACCCGTATGAGCCGAAGCCGGTTTGGCTCAGTGGTAGAGCGTTGGTCTGCGGACTGAAAGGTCCCAGGTTCGATTCCAGTCAGGGGCATGTACACTGGTTGCAGGCACATCCCCAGCTGGTTGATGTTTCTCTCTCATCGACGTTTCTAACTCTCTATCCCTCTCTCTTCCTCTCTGTAAAATATCGATAAACTATATTAAAAAAAAAAAAAAAAAAGACCCGTATGAGCCTGCCTCCCAAATATCTCTTCGCTGGTCCCCTTGTCTCCGCCCCGTTGGGCGATTTGGGCCGAGCTCTGGAATCCTCACAGCCTCCCACCTCCAGCCCCAACCTTCCCTCCTTTTTGCTTTGGCTGCTAGGAAGCTCCGTGGCCACCTTAGTCTAGGGTTTCTGCTGCTGTTTTCTTCTAATAGGACCCTGTGGCGGTATGTGAGTGTTGTCTGAGCTCCTTTGTGGACAGAGTTGTAAATCCTAAAGCAATCAGTAAGTGAAATCGAGTATTTCCTGATTTTTATGAGGAGGTCCACTTGCTCCTTGGATTTTTCACTTTTCTTTCTCTTATTTTTTTTTAATATATTTTATTGATATTTTACAGAGAGGAAGATAGAGGGATAGAGAGCTAGAAACGTCAATGAGAGAGAAACATCGACCAGCTGCCTCCTGCACATCCCCCACCGGGGATGTGCCCGCAACCAATGCACATGCCCCTGACCGGAATCGAACCCGGGACCCCTCAGTCCGCAGACTGACGCTCTACCACTGAGCCAAACCGGCTTCAGCTAAGGCAAGTTGTTAAGCACTCGGTGTATTCCCGTCTGTAACAGGAATAACGAAGGCCCCTGTTTTATAAGGGCATGTGAGGATCCAGTGAGATCGCATAAGCGCTGTGTGCTTGCCAGGTTAGTTATGACCCCGAATGTCTCTTAGCCAACCCGGGGCGGGCATGGCGGGGAGGAGGGGTCGGCTCCGAGTGGAATGTTCTAGATCAGTGCTTCTCAAATGTCAGCGTGCACATCTACGCCTGAAGTCTGAGTCAGGAGGTGGGGCCTCGGAGTGCATTCCTGACGAGCTCTGGGATGATGCCCGCGATCCGGAGCAGAGTTCACCCTTCGGTCTGACGGAGGGAGAAGCCCGGGCCTGGGCCCCGCCCCACCCTGAGGACCTAAGGAGGCTGGACCCTGAGCTGAGTCCGAGACAGGGGTGCTCTTCTTCTTCTCCTTCTTCTCCTTCTTCTTTAAATATATATTTTATTGATTTTTTTACAGAGAGGAAGGGAGAGAGGGATAGAGAGCTAGAAACATCAATGAGAGAGAAACATCAACCAGCTGCCTCTTGCACACCCCCTACTGGAGATGTGCCCGCAACCAAGGTACATGCCCTTGACCGGAATCGAACCTGGGACCTTCCAGTCCACAGGCTGACGCTCTATCCACTGAGCCAAACCGGTTTTGGCAAGGGGTGCTCTTCTTGACCACTAAGTCACCAGCTCAGAAGAGCTCAATGGAGGAAGCACGTGAATGAACCTAAAGTCTCGTGACGCGAGGGCCCCAGGGGGGCGGCTGTGCCCCCTCTGCCTGGGAGTGGCCCTGCCCCTGCCAGGACTCCGCATTCCCACATTCTGTCCTTCGAGCTTCCGTTTCCGGCGGTGAATGAGCCTCAAGCCTCATTTTCGGCTGGTGGCAAGCAGGGCTTGGTGGCTGGCGGGACAGGGGCAAGGCCTCTGAGCATTCTGGAGAGGGAGGGCTTGTGCAGGATGGCTGAGGAGGGAAAGCTGAACCACGTCGGTGTTCTTGGTGACCCCCTGGTGAGAGCCGACAGAGAGCCTGGGCTTCCGAGGACTTCCCCTCCCTCTCTTTCCTGGCCCTGAACGTTCCTTGTGTGACACTCGCTGCTGAGCTGCCCAGGAGCCCCGTGTACACTGAGCTGCACACAGACGCATACCTGTGCGGGCAGGTGTGCATGATGGGAGTGGTGTGCCTCTGGCATGGCAGGTGCCTGGACATAGGCCCACAGGTGGACGTGTGTGGGCTGCATGGAGCCGCCTCGGGGTCTGGGTGTGCTGTGCACGACCCAGTGCAGGGTTGCACGTGCGGGCACACCCTCTCTCCTCTTCTGCCAGGTCTCCGTGGCTCCTCTGTGCTTTCCTGCAGTGGGAGGCAACAGACCCCAGGCGCTGGACAGAACTGCAAAGCGTCCAGGTTGCAGAGAAGGAAAACAGGTGCAGCAAGAGGTGCAGCCCCCGCCCCTCCCCGTGTCTGAGGGACCACCAGGCATGCTGCCTGCAAACCTGAAGAGGTGGCGGCTCTCTTCGGGATCTGATCTGAACCCCAGAGGTGCCGAGTCTGCTCTATCAGACCAGGACCAGCCTGTCTCGGACATGGGGCCGAGGGTAGCGTTTTCCTCCTGGCTTCTGGAAGCAGCAAAGGACCGATAGGCAGTGGTCTTGGGTGCCCAGATGTGTGCAAGGTATGCTGTCAGCCCTTGACTCACGTCAACAGGAATAGCTCCGTTCTGCAGCTGGGGAAGGTTCAGGAAGGTTCAGGAAGGGGTGAGCCCAGCCCAGAGCCAGGAGGAGGTACCCTGAAACCCAGCTGGCAGCGGCTGCTTGGGGGGTGGGGCCCCGGGAGGCAGGGTCTAAGGTCAGCCTGTCCTAATGTTGGTGCAACGGGATGTGCAAGGTGTAAACTGTGAGGTGCCTGGCTATTGTACAGGGGCTGAGGGGTTCCAGCTGTGGCTGAAGGAAGGGGAATGGCTGTGGAGGGTCTGAGGACCCCTGGAGGGCTTTGGCCTTGGACACACACACACACACACCCTCCCAGCCGCCCCCTCCAGAAGCCTGCACCCAGGGCTGACCTGGGAGAGCCCGAGTTAATCCTCTAAGCCTTCCTCCTCCTCGTGTCTAAGTGCTTTTGTTCCTGGGGAAAACTGAGAACCTGCAGTGACCAGGAACCCCACAAATCGCCTGTGGCATCTCAGCCCGCCTGGGATTGTGACAGAAGCTGCCCCCTTCTCCCCCCACCCCCCGCTCCCCCGGGAAAACAAGGCCTGTGAACTGGGTTTGTGGGCTCCCCAGGAGTAGGCATGTGTGTGCATATGGGTGCATCACATGCTGAGACACAGGCACAAGAAAACATACGTTGGTGCTATTCCAAACACATGCGAGTACGTGTACAGCTTCCAGGTCAGACCCACACAGGGCTGACACCCCCCCCCCCATGCAAACATGCATATGCCTGTCGTTTATGAACCTCCATCCTTTCCAGTCTGAGGGCCTGAGGCGGGAGGTGAGTGACCCCCGCTGTCCCCTCAGGCCTGCTCCTTCTCTTCCCGGCATACGCTCCCAGGCCTCCCAGCCTTGCCCCTTCCCATCCCTCCCTCCTCACCTTCTCACCTTCCTGAGCTTCCTGCCAGATGGTTTCTGAAGAAGAACTGGTTCTGTGGAATTTCCACTTATTTCCCGTCAAAGGCCGAGGGCTGGCTCTGGGGGCTGACTCAGGGCCTCACAGCGTGAAGAGGATCCTGGGTAAGCCAGGCTGTTGGACATATGACAACCCCTGTCATCTGGGCAGCACCTAGATGTTGCAAACTGCCCTCTTTCCAGTGTCTTTCTCATTTGACAGATGAGGGAACCAGGCCCAGAGAGGGACGGGACCTGCCTGAGGTCACACAAAACTCATCTCCTGAACTTGGGCTTGGAAGAAGTTTTCGCTTTCTTGGGGCTTAGAGAGCAAGAGCTGGAAGGCTGGGGCAGGCTGGGACCCCCAGGTGGGCCCAAGAGAGGAGTGCCTCACGCACCTTCACCAGGAGCTGGCTGGGGGCACAGACAGCCCCATCACAGGCCAACGCTCTGCGGGGAGGCTCAGCCGTAGCCCACCCCGGTGCACATGCCCGAGAAGGGGCAGGCAGGGGAACAAGGACACCTTTGCCTTGCTGTGTGTTCTAGACACGTCTCTGCCCCGCTGAGCCCTAAGCCTTCTCTCTACAGTGGGACGTTGGGCTTGGTTGGAGAATGCACTCCCCCTCCGAGCCTGTAAAGGAAGCCCTGGTCATCCTGAGCTGAAGCTTGTGCCTAGGGAGCCCCTAGCCTCGGCCCCTGGCCTGCTGCGGAGATCGACCAGGGCGTGGCCTGACACAGAGAGGCTCAGGGCCTGGGGCTCCTCCAGGCGGGGCAGGAGATGGTGTGAGAAGAGGACCCAGCAAATCCCCACGGTGCCAGGGAGATGGAGTGAAGGAGAAAGAGAAGGAGGACTCATCTTATGGATGGGAGGAGCCATCAGTCCCACCATTAGCCTGAGGCAGAGCCGCCCTGGCTTCCTGCTCATCAAGTCCAAGCTCAAGGATGGATTGGAGCCAGGGAAGGGGATGGTGACCAGGCTCAGACTTTCCTCCAAGTCACCTTCAATCGGAAGAGCCATCCTCAGTCCCCAGGGGGACAGGGTGGCATCTGGACCAGTGGAGTCAGAGCTGCAGTCAACAGAGCCATTAATCTCGGGGCCTCGGCCACTCTTAATGGACCTTCCAGGCGCTGCTGAGAAAACCAAGTTAATGGTTCCCCGTGACAGCAATGAGCAGGACCAGGGCTCCCTCCAGACTTGAGAAAGGGCTGAGGGGTGGGGTGGAGAGGAGGAGGAGGAGAAAAATGGTCACCTGGTGAGGACTGACCCTGTGTCAAGCCCTGGTCCTTAAATGCCGCCTCACCCAGTCTTCTCCACCGCCCTCAGGGCTGAGTGGATGAGCTTGGGGTGAAGTGACAGCTCACAGCTGGTTAGGGGCGGAGTCCGCCTTGGGGTTAGGAACTTGAGCTGGTATGTTCTTGGGCAGTGGTCGGCAAACTCATTAGTCAGCAGAGCCCAATATCAACAGTACAACCATTGAAATTTCTCCTGAGAGCCACATGTTCTAAACTTAAACTTCTTCTAACGCCACTTATTCAAAATAGACTCGCCCAGGCCTTGGTATTTTGTGCAAGAGCCACACTGAAGGGGCCAAAGAGCCGCGGGTGGCTCTGGAGCCGCAGTTTGCCGACCAAAGTTCTTGGGCGTTGGGGTCCCGGGCCTGCAGCTGGCCAGCTCTGTGCTGCGGCGAGTTACTTCCCCTCTCCAGATATCTCGGTTTCCTCATCGGCTGCCTTCTGGGGCTTCTGTGAGACGGGCACGTGACAGCCTGCGGCACAGAAACTGGCCAGCAGCAGGGGCTGCTCCAGGTCAGAATTTGCCCCGACACTTCACAGACCGACGTGGAGCTCCCTGACTCCCGGGTGAGTGTCCCGGGTCAATGCTGTGAGGATCCCTGAGCCCCTCCCTCCTCCTCTCAGAGCTTCCTACGCAGTCCACTTGCAGCCATCGCAGACGGGAGCAGGAGCAGGAGCAGAAGTGGGGGCTCCTCCTCCCTCCTTGGCCTGGCTGTGCCTGGAGCCTGCAGCTCTGTAGCTGGAGATCGGAGGAGATGGAGGTATGGGGGCCGGGCCTGGCCATGGTCGGGGAGTGGGAGGTGTGGGGACCGGCCGTGGTCAGGGAGTGGAATAGTGGAGGCAGGATGGGGAACCACCTCAGCCGGGGTTTGGGTCTTGAGTGGCACAGGAGACTTTCCCACTCTGGGCCTCAATGTCTCACTCTGTGAAACAGGGATAACAGTGGTCTACCGCCCTCCCCCTGTTCCTCCCCCGCCCCAAGTATCTGAAAACGGATAACTGTCCTACGCTGGTGAGGGTCCCTTGAGGGGGAGCCTGTGGTGGGAGGGGCTGCCATGATTAGTTAGGGGACCGGGTGGAAGTCCCCAGAGGAGTCCTTGGGAAGCTCTGGCCTGTGCCATCCTGGCTCATTTCAAGAGACCCTGAAGCTGACCCCGTGACCGGCGGGGAAGGTGTGTCCCTAAGTCAAGGTGTGGCTTGTTAAAGAGTAACAAAGCAGGGTAAACAAGTGTGTCGGTGGAACTGGGGTGAACTTTTATGGGTTTGCCTTTCAACTCCCGCCACTGACACCAGCCCTGTGGGGAAAAGAAGGCAGCACAGCCTAGGGGACAGTCCTGGCCGCTTCGGGTCTCTGGGGTCCACATCTCTTGCCATCTCGAGAACAGGTCCTCAGCCAGCTCAGGGACAGTCTCTCCCCGCTTGTTATCGTATGAGCTAATCCGTGACCAGGCTCTTTGCAGGCTCTAACTGCTCTGCCTCTGACGGCACATCTGCATGTGTGGGAAAGCCCCGGAGTGTGTCTGCACAAGTGAGCACGTGCAGCTTGTGAGTGTGTGCACGCACACACACACGTGTGCAATGTGTGTGAGCGTGTGCACCTTCCCGGGCTCGGTGGGGTGCAGCCGCTCCACACTGCTCCAGGCTCCCTGTTTGGCTTGGGCTTTTCCCCTCTAAACTTTGTCAAAGTCTTTTTTTGTGTGCGTTTCCTCGCCGTCTCTTAGTTTACCAGAAAGGGATCGGTCCACGGTCCGGAAACCTAGCAATTGTCTCCGAGCCTTCTGACTCTTCCCGCCTCGCTCCCGCCCTGGCCTCATCCTGTGGCCGTCCCTGGAGGCCAGCCGCCTGGCGCTCAGCGAGGCCTGGTCCGCGGGGCTGGCGGCTCGCCGGCTCCTCTCTGCAGCCCACCTGCCTCCACTTTTCCCTCCCCGGCTCTGCGCTGGCTGCTCTCACTCCATGGTCCCACCGACTCGGGAGACATCCCAGCGCCCGCTGGAGGAGCTCTTCTTATTCCCATTTTACAGGCAAGGAAATGAAGTCTCCACGAGAGGAAATGGCCTTCCCAGAGTTACCCCGCCAGGGCTGGGGTTTTAACTCCTACCTAACCCCCAAAACTTTATTCTCAAACTGTGGTGGCCTACCTGGTGGGCGTGTGCTTGCTGGTTGGCTGAATGGCTGAATGAATGAACGATAAAAACACAAATAAATAAAGGGCTGTCATTTGTTGAGCACCGGCTGTGTGTTAAGGGCTTCCCATAACAGCAAATGCAGCCAGGATTATTGTTCTCCCCATTTTGCAATCGAGGAGGCTGAGGTTCAAAGAAGCTGAGGCATCTTGTTCGGTGTGGGACCTGGGGGGCCATTTGGCCTCCCTGGAGGAGGGGTGGGTCGGCAGAGCCTGTGACAGGTGCCCGTTGTGGCGGAGGCCGTGTGTGCCTGAAGGGCCCTCCCCAGTGACACGCCACCCCAGCCCCTCCTGTCTAGGGGCCATTTCCCCAATTTGTCTCTGAGATGAGTTTCTATTTCAGTCTGGGTCAGGGATCTGCTGCCCCGGCTCTGACTCTCCCTCTGACTGTTGGCCCGTCTAGTAAGGGCAAGTGCCCTGGCCTGGGCATGAGACATACCCTCCTGTCCCCCTGCCCTGTGGCACAGCTCCCATCGGAGGGCAGGCCTGTGCACGATGCAGTTACATGTCTCCGGTGATGGCCTAGGGACCTAGGGGCTCTAGTCGATCCAGTCCTCTGCTTAAAGAACTGGTGGGCTCAGTGGGCTACGTCAGGAGTGGGCGGGGCAGAGCTTGTCTTCGTGGGCTGGAGTGGGGCGGGGGTCGCCTGTGGCCCCGGGAAAGAGCTGACTCGGGCACCTACCAGGCCGGTCTGAGCACAGAGTGAAGGGTGCCGTTTCTCTGTCGTGCCAGGGGGATGAGAGCCAGCTATTCAGGTCAGCCTGGCGTTCCCTGAGTGCTTTCTGTTGGGGGTGGGGAGGCACCCTTTGCACGGGGAAAAGAAACTGCGTGTTGAGCCGAAACCGGTTTGGCTCAGGGGATAGAGCAGCCGTGGGCAAACTATGGCCCTCGGGCCGGATCCAGCCTGTTCGGCTGTTCTATCCGGCCCGCAAAAGCCGAAAGAGCGGAGGGCTCTCTTGCTCTCCCCTCCGCTCCTTCACCAGCAGCCCAAGATGAGAGTGCCAGCATGGTCAGGTTGTTTTGTTCCGGCCCTCAGGTCCAGTGTAAGAACCCATTGTGGCCCTCGAGTCAAAAGGTTTGCCCACCCCTGGGATAGAGCGTGGGCCTGTGGACTGTAAGGCCCCAGGTTTGATTCCGGTTATGACACGTACCTTGGTTGCGGGCACATCCCAAGTGGGGGGTGTGCAAGAGGCGGCTGATCAATGATTCTCTCTCATTGATGTTTCTAACTCTCTATCCCTCTCTCTTCTTCTCTGTAAAAAAATCAATAAGATATATTTTTAAAAAAAAAAAAAGAAGAAGAAAGAAATCACATGTTGAAATCAGAGCTAGGTTTCAATGCAGGGCCAGCATTTGGTGGCTGTGGGTTCTCAGACAAGTTATTTAACTTCTTGGATTCTCAGCTTCCCAGTCTGTAAAATGGGGTGATAGAACCTACCTAACCAGCTCAGAGCGTGGATAGAATAAGATAAGGCGCCTAACAGTACCTGTAGGTTTTTTAGGAAATTTTAGTTCACTTCCCTCCTCCCCTGGAGAGCCCTTCACCTGAGGCGGAGATATTTCTTCTGGCAGCAGCTAGTCTGATGGTTTAGGCCAGAGACAAAACTAGTAAGATGTTAGAATAGACCCCGCGGACTCACCAACACTTGGCATTGTGGCGCACTGTCTCATTTTTCATGTCGCAAAGGGGAAATAGAGGCACAGAGACGCTGACATTCCAGGCACCCTGAAATGCCTCTGCCGTAAAAAAGATAAAGCAGATAATACATTAAAACCGTGGTCGGCTAACTGCGGCTCTTGAGCCACCTGCGGCTCCTTGGCCCCTTGAGTGTGGCTCTTCCACAAAATACCACGGCCTGGGCGAGTCTATTTTGAAGAAGTGGCGTTAGAAGAAGTTTAAGTTTTAAAAAAAATGTGGCTCTCAGAAGAAATTTCAATCATTGTACTGTTGATATTGGGCTCTGTTGACTAATGAGTTTGCCGACCACTGCATTAAAATATAAACGGTCCCCAGCCTATGTCTCCAGACCAAGCCAGAAACCACTCAGATTCACAGATTCACAATGAGATTCGCCTATTTTGTGCCAGGCCCCACCGTGGCTTTCATACAGACTTCTCTCTACAGTAAGAGCCAACCATCGTGAAATGTTAATGCTGTGGCCCATGTTCAATACGCAGGGAAACTGAGACCCAGCGTGTCACAAAGCTCGCTCAAGGTTACAGCTAATAGAAGCAGAGGGAGGGAGGACTCAAAACCAGGATGCCTGATGCCCGTGCCTCTCCTACCTCACGGGGTAGTTGTCCACAAAAGATGTCAGGCCTCAAATCGGAAATACATAAAATAAAATGGGAAAATGGGAATGGCAGATTAAAAAAGGAAGCTATTGAGGAAACGCAAATCAAGACTAATATGATCCCCCTTCACACCCACGAGGATGGCTGTAATGAGAAAGACAGATGAAAACAAGGGTTGACGGGGCTGTGGAGAAAGCGGGACTCTCCTGCGCTGCTTAAGGGGAATGGGAGATAGAAATAGACTCACCCAGGTTGTGGTATTTTGTGGAAGAGCCACACTTTGAAAAACAGTGTCTCAGTTCCTCACAAAGTTAAACATAGAGCTATTCTATGACCCAGCAGTTCCATTCTTAGCTCTGTACCCAAGAAAATTGAAAATACGCATTCACGCAGAAGCTTATACACAAATGTTCATAGCAGTGTTGTTCATGATAGTCAAAAGGTGAAAACAACCCAAATGTGCATCAGGTGACGAACAGATAACCAAAATATGGCCTGTCCATGCAATGGAATGTTCTTCAGCCATAAAATGAAATTCTGAGCCATGTTACAACATAGACGAATCTTGAAGACATCAGGCTAAGCAAGATATGCCAGAAATAAAATGGCAAATCCACAATAGGCAAACCCACAAATACAGAAAGGAAATAAGTACCGTTGTTTCCACAGGACGGAGGGAGAGAAGAATGAGGACTGACTTCTAATGGGTATAGGATTTCTTTTGTGGCGATAAACATATCTAAAATTAGATAGTGCAGATAGTTGCACAGTCTAGTAGTAAATATACTCAAATTCACTGAATTGTACTCTTTAGAGGGTGAATTTTATTGTAGGTGAAGAACGTCCTCATTAAAAAGAAAACAGTAGCATGAATATATAAGGTACACAAAAGGTTAAGACTAACTTTGATCCTGAGATAGGAGAGCACAAACATTGGACTTTGAGCTTCCTAGCAGCTAAAGCAAAAAGGGAGAAGCAGCTAGACCCTGAGGCTCAGTGGTTGAGTGTCATCCTGTGAACCAGGAGGTCACGGTTTGATTCCCAGGCAGGGCACATGCAGGCATGGCACATGCAGGTTGCAGGCATGGTCCCCAGGAGGGGGCAAGCAGGAGGCGGGCAAGCAGGAGGCAGCCGATAATGATTCTCGTCATTGATTTTTCTATCCTTCCCTCCCTCTCCCTTCCTCTCTCTGATATTAAAAAAAAGAACAAACATATTAAAAAATAAAAAGGGAGAAGCAGCCTCCAAGAGAAGGAAAAGTGCCAGCTCCTTAGGGGAACCAACTCTTCCTGGGATTCATTCTAGGGCAGGATCCTCACAAGCCGGTCATAATGAATTGTCAACAACACAGGTTCCCTGGGCCTCCCACCTGAGATTCCGATGCAAGCAGGAGGCAGAACTGTGAGGGGGCTGCCGTGTTACCACGCTCGCACGTTAACCAGTTAGCCAGCTACAGTGCCAGTGGGTGCTGGCAGAACACCTGACTCCTGGCCGGCCCGAGACAAAGAACTTGGTTTCTCACATTGATAGTGACGGGGAGACCATAAGCATTAGCACAGGTCCCTCAAGCCCCGATTCCCACAAGGCAGTGCAAAGGACGCCAAATAATACCTGCATTCTTTGAGTTGCATTACAAGAAAGAGAGCTGGAAATAGGCCAGTCAATGAAAGAGAAACACCACAGGACCTCACTCATTTATGGATAAGAAAGGGCATTATAAACTGATGAACCAAAAGATAGATATAGAGACAGTAAAGCAACAAGCAGACTGTTAAATTACAGCCGGGAGGGTAGGGAGATAAGAGATCAACCGAAGGACTTGTATACTTGCATATAAGTACAACCAATGGACACAAAAACTCTGGGGAGGGAGGGCATGTATGGGGGGGGGGGGCCAATGGTAATCGATGTACACATATAATAATTTAATTTAAAAATATTAGATAAAAATAATTTAAAAAAAGAAAAGAAAGAGAGCTGGACATTGGGCAGCTCGGATATTTTACAATGGGCAGTGAGCCTGCCTGACCTTTGCCCCAGGGGAAGACACCACCTTTGTCAGACTAGTCAGTCAACAACCCGGCCTTTTTCTCCAGAAGGAGACACTATCACCGTCTCCCAAGGCTATTTGCTATGCAAGCATCCTTGGAGGAAAAAAAATGGTCTGGAACAAGGGCAGTCTGTCTCTGCTCACCAGCCGTGCAGAAACCTGAGAGACCCGTGGAGAATTGTCTCCTGACACACAGGTATAATGGTCGGGGCTGTTTTTGTTTACATGATTTTTTTGTTGTTGTTACAGTAAAACATATGTAACGTAAATTTTACATTTCCGTTCGTTTTGGTGGTAAAATGTACATTTTTACTCTCAGCTCTTCTGATACCCAGTGGGCAGGGTTTTCTCCTCCTTGCACCAACCAGTTCTGATGCCAGCTCTGCGAGTTAGCACAGACCCTACGGGTGAGGCTCAGTCCCACAGGACCCTCCCTAGTCAAGAGGCCAGCGGCAAGTGCTGAGCCTCCCATGCTTCTGACCGGCCAGCTCCCACCACCCGCTCCTCGGGTTCGATAATTTGCTAAAGCAGCTCACTGAACTGAGGAAAGCACTTTATTTATTATGATGGGATTGTTTATAAGGGATAATAGCTCAGGAGCAGCAAAATGGAAGAGATGCACAGAGCAAGGGATGGGGGAAGGGGTGCAGAGCGGAGCTTCCTTGACCTCTCAGCTACGCCACCTCTCGGCCTTCCCATGCATTCGCCCACCCAGAAGCCCGCTGAGCCCTGTTGGTTAGGGTTAGGAAGAGGCTTCGTTCTCACGTGGCACGATTGATTAGGTCACTGGCCATTGGTGATTGCACTCAATCTCCTGCCCCTCTTCCAGCCCCGGGGGATTAGGGGATGGGACTGAAAGTTCCAAGACCAAATCGAGGCTTTGGTGACCAGCCACCACCCTGAAGTTCCCTAGGGGCCTGCCAAGAGCCAACTCATTAGAACAGGAGATGCTCCTATCACTCAGGAAATTCCAAAGGGTTTTAGGAGCTCTGTGTCAGGAACCAGAGGCAAAGACAAATTATATATATATATATATATATATATATATATATATATATATATATATATATATTTTATGGCACACATAACATTTAGCATTTAATCCTTTTGAGTGTGTGATTCGGTGGCAGTAAGCAGATCCACAGTGTTGTGCAACCATCGCCATTATCCATCTCCAGAACTTTACCTTCCCAAGCGGAAACACGGTCCCCATCAAACCACTCCCTCCCTCAGCCCCAGGTAACCACTATTCTTCCTTCTGTCTCCATGAATTTGACTGTTCTGGGTTCCTCCCATAAGTGGAATCATACAGTGTTTGTCCTTTTGCGTCTTGTTCGTTTCACTTGCATCATGTTTTCAAGGTTCATCCATGTTGTAGCATGTACTGGAATTCCCTTGCTTTTTAAGGCTGAACAATAGTCTGTTGTATGGGTGGGTGTACCAGTGTGTCTATCCATTCTTCTGTTGGTGGATAGTTAGGTTGTTTCTACTTTTTGGCTCGGGTGAATAATGCTGCTATGGACGTCGGTGTATAAGTATATGTTTGAGCCACTGCTTTCAGTTCTTTTCACCTAGAAGTGAAATTGCTGGATCTTATGGTAACTCTATTTTTCTTTTTCTGGGGAATTTCCAGCTGTTTTTCACAGCAGCTGCACCATTCTACATTCCCACCAGCAGTGAACAGGGTTCCAATTTTTCCACACCCTCTCCAACACTTGCTATTCCTAGTTTTTTTTAAAAATAATAGCCTTCCTAATGAACGTGAATTGGTAGTTCATTGTGTTTTTGTTGTTGTTGTTGTTGTTGTTATTGATCTGTACCCAAGGATATTTTTCCCATTGATTTTTATTTTATCTTTTTAGTGAGAATAGAAGAGAGGGAAGGAGGAAGGGAGTGGAGAGAGAGAACATTGATGTGAGAGAGGCACATTAATTGGTTGCCCCCCCCCCACATGTGCCCCAACCAGGGCCAGGGATGGAACCTGCAACCTAGGTACATGCCCTTGACCAGGAATCGAACCCCCAACCCTTAAGTGCTGAGTCCAATGCTCTAACCATTTAGCACCGCTGGCCAGGCCTCATTGTGGTTTTGATTTGCATTTTCCTGATGATTAGTGGCTTTGATCATCTCTTCATGTGCTCATTGGCCATTTGGATATTTTCTTTGGAGAAATGTCTGTTCGGGTCTTTTGACAATAGTTGAATTGAGTCCTGTTTATTGTTCTTGAATTGTAGCAGTTCTTTATATATTCTGAATGTTAAGCCCTTATCAGATATATGCTTTCAAATATTTTCTCCCATTCTGTGGGTTGTCTTTTTATTCTGTTGGTAGACAAAAGTTTTTAATTGTGATGAGTTCTAATTTATCTGATTTTTGTTTTGTTTTTTGCTTTCTCCTGATGCCTGTGATTTTGGTGTCATTTTGGTCAGGGCTGTTTTGATTGCAGATGACAATGCAACCAGCTTGGGCAGTAAAGGTACTAGTTTATGTAAAGGTACTAGTTTATGTAAAGAAAGGGTCCAAAGTAGACCTACATCAGACACGGCTGGAGTCAGCAGGGACAGTGATGCCACCAGCCCTCTCCGTTGGTGTCCTTTCTGCTGACTTCCTACTGGCTTCTTACACTCTCACCCCAGATCCTCCCAGAAGCACCAGGTGTCCTCACAGCTAATAATCCTGGAGGGAAAGGAAAGAACCTTTCTTCTGGTTCTACCAAAGTCCCTGGAACAGACTCTGACTGGCTTCCCCCAACCAATCACTGGTCAGGGGTCCGGATGGATGCTCTGATTGATCAGCTTTGGGTCAGATGTCTCCACACCCCCCACCCCCGAATGAACAAGGTTACCATGGAATGGGGGAGGGGGCTCCCCATAGCAAGAAGTGCTTCACACACATTCCTCTCCAGAGGGGGGCATTCCTCACCTTCCCGTGGGGGCACTGGAAGAGGGCACCCTTCCAGTTGGTCCCTGGAGGAGGCAGCATTTCTGAAGCTCTACAGCTGGTGGAAGGGCAAGCCCCAGTCAAGCTGGGCCCCGGGCAGTCAGCAGAGCCATAGGGCGGCTGGGTTTTCCTGGCCCTGGTGCTAAGAACATGGACTCCGGAGTTAAACGGCTTGAGTTCGCAGCCCAGTCACCATTCATTCTATCCGTGCCACCGTGGGCAAGTCAGCTAACCTCTCTGGGCCTGGTGTAAAAGGGAGATAGAACCAGTTCTTCCCTCTCACAGGGATTAAGAGTAATATGCATCCGGCACTCAGTAAGGTTCAATCATGGCGTCATCGTTATTCTGTGGGGACCTCTTTGCCAACCACATCTACTGGTGCCTTGAGCGCTCCAGCTGTGTTCACCTTCCTTCCAGGCGCCTCATGCAGCCTCTGCCCTTGCTGTTCCCTCTGCCCGAACTGCCTTTGCCCCCGGGTATGCTTGGCCATTTCATGGTTGCCTCTTCCACGGAGCCTTCCGTGCCTGCAGAGCCATCTCAGGACTCTGCAGCGTGGTGTCTGCCTAGGATGGTGGGTGTTCGGGTGCCTGTCTCTTGTTTGCAGTGAGCTCCTGAGGACAGAGGCCGGGTCTCCTCCGTGGCTGGGTCCGCAGTGGGAGCCCGCCAGCTGCAGGTGCGGGGAGAGGGCAGTCTAGGGGCAGAAAACAGCGCTGAGCAGGGAGCAAAGGAGAAGGCGGCTGGTCCCAGGAACTGAAAGTAGCTCAGAGCCCTGAAGGTCTCCTGGGGGGGGGGGGGGGAGTGGGTGTGGAGAACAGAGAGGTCAGCAGGGCCGGGGTTCGCCTTGATCCTCAGGCACAGGGAAGTCGTGAAATACTTGGGCAGGGGAGTGATGAGGTCAGGTTTTTTGCTGAGCAACTATCCCTCCGGCTGCAGAAGGGAAATGGACTGATTGGTCAGGGAGATAGATGGAAGACAGAGAGCCTGGGGTGGCTGCAGGCTAGGCTGGGGTGCAGACCACAGGATGAGAGCATGGACAGTTTCACAGCAGGGGACAGGTAAGGATGGAGACCAAGCAGGCGTGGTGATTGACTTGAAATGGGGCCTCAGTTCTGCCAATGTAAGAAAACGTCCAAACCTGTGAGAAGTTTCTTATGAGTTTATTTGAGCCAAACCGACAACAGTTAAAATGGCAGTTTTACCGCTTCTTTTATACCTCAGGGTCAAAGGGCAGGATGTAAGGGGGTCACATGAAATTCACTGGTGATAGATTAGGGAGGCGGAAGAGAGCAGGGGAATCTCGGGGACTGGATAAATGTAAAATGAGCAAACACGTACTTTTATAAAATATAAAACAATTAGACACATGGGTGGGTTTAGGATAGCTAATAGTCAACAATTAACACAGTAACAATAACAATGAGTATTTGTGGTCTCTGCTCTGGTGCAGTGGTTGTGCCCTTGGGAGTCTGGAAAAAAAATAAGAAAATTGCCCTGACATTCCAAAGGTCTGTTATCCTCAGTGCAGAACGGTAATGGCCAGTGTAGGTCAAGACTGACCTTTGTCGGGGAAGATACCGGCCTAGGACGTGACTGCCTGCCACGACCTGCTTCCAGCTGGAAAGTACCTCTCTGGAGGTACTTCAGGTCCCTGAGTTTGTAAGGCCGCCATGCAGGCCTCCCCTGAGCTTGTCAGGATTAGTAGGCGGCCCCCTTTTTCGTCCACACTTTCCCCACCAGGGAAATGGCAGTGAGCAGGCCTCTCCCGGGAGATGGAAGGTACCAGGCACCTGGCACTGCCCACGTGAAACAGTTACATATCCTCCACGTGGTCCCATGCCCTCCCCTGGCCCGTCCCACACACAAGTAGGACCCAGTCAAGCCCAAGGCCAGGCGCTGAGGAGGCCTGGCCGAGTCTGCAAGCCCCAGGCTACCGGAGCCATGCCTCCCCCACAGCCCCACCCTGGCTGAGCTGTGTTGACAGGACATCTGACCCCCTCAGGCAGGGTGGAGCCCCGGCTACTCCACCGGAGCAGGGGACCAGCCCAGACCCACAATTCCTTGCAGCAGGTGGCACGTGGTTCCTTCCTGTGTGTCCTCCTCGGCCATGCCCTGCAGGGACACAGACCGGTTTGGGAGGGGAGCGTGCCCGGGAACAATGCTGAAGACAGGGGCCAGGCCAGGGCCAGGCTGTGCTGGAGGAGCCCCGGTCGCCAGCTGGGTGTCCTCAGCAAT
This sequence comes from Vespertilio murinus, assembly GCA_963924515.1. Lineage (NCBI taxonomy): Eukaryota > Metazoa > Chordata > Mammalia > Chiroptera > Vespertilionidae > Vespertilio > Vespertilio murinus. Next base: position 130,662,550 of record OZ004709.1, on the reverse strand, counting down.
CGGGAACCCAGCTGCCCGGCAGCAGGGCCGGGTCTAAGGACCCAAGTGTTCTGTCTTCTGCAGCTGACACCCATCGGCCAGATCGCTGTGTTTATATCCCCGGAGCCCCACGCCTCTCCTCTCTGAGCTGTGCTTTCCCCAGCTGCAAGCTGGTGTGGAGAAGCAGAGGAGGGAAGTCCGGCAGCTCTAAGGGCTCCCTCCCCAGCGGGGGATGGGAGGGCCTGCATGGGCCTGGCAGGAGGAGCAAGTCATCCATCCAGACTCCTCCGAGTCCCCATCTGCCAAAGCCAGGCCCTTCCTTCCCCGGGAGAGCGGGCAGAGTGGAGAAGCAGGCGTGGGAATGGGGTCCAGGGCACACTAAAGGGCTACAGGCCCTCCTCTTGTCTCTTCTGGACCCCGGATCCCCTCCGAGACCTGAGGGCTGGAGTAGGGGGTGGGGGTGGGGGGGATCTCTGAGAAGCCACGCCTCCTCCTGATCTGTCTTTCTAGCATTCTGGCTGTCGGGGCTTTGGGGGGGGGGGGGGTAGAAGAGGGATGAAAGGTTGCTATGGACCTGGCATTCAAGGCTCCTGATTGGGCCCTGTCCCCAGCCCAGACGGGAGCCCCTCTGCCCCAGGGGAAGGCCCCACTTCCGGCCCTACTGTCTCTGGCCTGGATTATAACCACAGCTAATCTGTCCTCCATGCACATGGAGGGATCCCTAAACCTCAAAGTTTGGTCACGCCTCTGCCCTGCTCTACAAACCATCACGGGCTCCTTGGCTGGCACCCACAATGCAATGCAGATGCCTGGCATGTGAGGCCTGTCAGGACCTGGCTCTGATGACCTATGGATGCAAACACTTGCAGGTGCCCCATGCCCTCCCTTCTCCAGCAGCTCTCCCTGCCCGGAACACTCTCCACCTCCTGGCCCACACGCCACCAAAGAATCACCTCCTCCAGGGAGCCCTCTTGATGTTCCAGGTGGGGGCAGAGCCTCCTCTGTCTTCCCAAAGACCCCTGAGTGGCCTCAGCATGGGGGCCTCTGTTCTTAATTCACTCTCCACATGCAACAGCACACTCCTCTGCACAGGAACCACCCGTGTCACTGCTGACCTCCCACATTACACTCTGAGCCGGGCAGCTGCCCCAGCCACCCTCTGATGCCTGCTCCCTCCACACCACATGGAGTTGGCTACAAATGGGGCCCCAGTCCCACATGGCTGATGTTTGATGGTGAGGATTTGGGGTTTGGTGTCTGGTAGCTTTGGTAACACTCTAAGCCAGTAGTCGGCAAACCGAGGCTCTTGAACCACACACGGCTCTTTGGCCCCTCTAGTGTGGCTTTTCCACAGAATACCATGAGCAAGCGCACACGTACAATGCGAATGAAACTTCATGGCCCATGCGCAGAAGTCGGTTTTCGGCTCCCAAAAGAAATTTCAATCGTTGTACTGGTGATACTTGGCTCTGTTGACTCATGAGTTTGCCAACCACTGCTCTATGCTTTTGGCAGCCTCAGTTTCCTCTTCCAAAAATGGTGAGAGACTATGCTGCCCTTCTTACCACCCCACCCCCACAGGTCCCACGCAGCGAATGAGGCAGGACAGAGGCAAAGGGCTTTGTCCTCAGATTGGGAAATGGTCAGGGGCCCCTGGCCTCATGCCTGGTTTATGGGCTCCACCACCAGGACCCCTAGCTGGGCATTGCACTGGGATTGCCCCATGGGAAGGAAGATCGACTGATGGATAGTCTTGGGTCAGTCTCTCTAAGGTGTCCTAAGGCTTGGTGGCCCTGAGGCAGGCCAGACTAGAGAAAAAGCATTGCCAAGGAGATCTCAGGGGTTGGTGTGACACACCACATCTCCCCTGGAGCCTTCTCAAGGTGGAATGCAGTGGCCTGGGAGGGAAGGGGTGAGCTCCCTGTCATGGGAAGTATGCAAGCAGAGCCCAGACAAGTCCTGTCCAAGAGGATTCAGGGGGCCTCCTCTCGGGGGTTGGGGAGAACTCTGGGTCAGATGCTCTTAAGGCCTCTCTGGCCCTGAGGGTCCAGAACTAGAGTCCTGTCATTGACATCTGGACTTTGAGGTCCAGTTTGGTCTCTTATTCCTGCCAGGTAGGCTTGGGTGCCAGGGATGGTGGGCAGGGCCAAGGCAGGGGGCTGTCTTTATGGGAGGGGAGGGGTTCTCAGGCTTCCTCCACACCCACACCTTACCCACACCTTACCTGTAAGAGCCACAGCAAAGCTGCCTACCTCTGGGGCCTCGGTGTGTGAAACACTCCAGCAGTGTTGGTGGTCTGCCCTCTGGAGGGTCATGGGCTGGGGTGCCCAGGAAGGCTCAGGGGTGCCACTCCATTTACTCCATTTCCCCCTTAACACGCCCTCTCTGTCTTCATCCAAGACAAAGATGTTTTTCGCTATCTTATTGATCCAGGCAGCACCAAGGACAGAGCCACAGGGCTCCTCTCCACAGGCTGGGTTCCCTCCTTCAGCATTCCCCGCCCTTCCTGGAAGCTGGCACCCATGCTGGTCTCTGGGGCCCCAGAGACAACCCAGCCCTTGTACCCAGTCCTTAACAAAGTTACAGAATGGAGGGAGTGTGGCTGACCCCGATCCCTGGACTTCTCTTTCCTTCCCTATCTCCTGGCCACCATCTCTTTGTCCTCTCTCAGGCCGCTGCGTTCCTGAGAGGCAGGTGGCATGGTGGGTTTACCGGACCCTTTGGGCGAGCTCCTCATTTCTCTGGCCTCTGTCTTCCCCCAAGGAGTTGTCACCTCTCTTCCCGGGCACAGACTTTATCGTTATTCAGATCTGCGTCCTAGCCCTGGCCCTCACCACTGACTCCCTGTGCCACCGTGGGCAAGGCACCGGAATTCTCTCAGCCTGTTTCCTCGTCCATAAAATTGAGACAGGCCGAAACCGGTTTGGCTCAGTGGTAGAGCGTCGGTCTGCGGACTGAAAGGTCCCGGGTTCGATTCCGGTCAAGGGCATGTACCTTGGTTGCAGGCACATCCCCGGTAGGGGGTGTGCAAGAGGCAGCTGGTCGATGTTTCTCTCTCATGGACGTTTCAAGCTCTCTATCTCTCTCCCTTCCACTCTGTAAAAATATCAATAAAATATATATTTTTTTAAAATAAAATAAAATTGGGACAGTACAACTCACCACTCCGGGCTGTTGTAGGAGCAAACGAGAGCCTGCAATGAAAGCACGTGGCTCCATGGCTGGCGCCCGCCGAGCAGCCAAGACACCGTCGCAGTGAAGTAGCTCAGGGGAGTAGGGTTCCGAGAGGTGACGTGACCTCCCGGGGTCACACAGCAGGTGGCAGGTGAGCTAGGACTGGCACCCAGGTTTCCAGCTTCCCAGCGTCCTGCCCGGGACCTCTGGAGATGGCACAGTGGTTACTCTGGGAGCTGTTGGGGGCATTAGGCTTGACCTCACAGCCCCTCAGTCCCCACCTGCCCCTCCGCTGGTGACCTCCAGGTACATGGTCAGTTCTAGCCTCCCCTACAGGCGTGGTGGGGTTCAGGGTCCAAAGCGGTGAACAGATGCTGTGGGGAGAGGAGAGGGAAGCTTGGGGGTGCGGGTCAATAGGCAAGACTCCGGATCTCGGTGACAGAGCCGCAGGTCGGACGGACTGAGACACCACCCACAGGCCCGGGGACGGGGAAGCTTCGGGCACAGGGCGCTCGGGAACCCGCGCATTTCCCGCTCTCCGCTCCGCCAGCCCTCGGCTTCCCCTCGGACAAGACCTGCCGTGCGTGGGACAGTGCCCGGCACAGAGTTCCCCCGGTGCCAGCAGCTCCAGGCTCGCTTCCTACCAGTCTGGCAAACCCGGTGGGAAAATCTGTCTCCTTCCCAATGTCCCAGCAAAAGCTCCAGAGCTGGCTGAGTCACCCAGGGAAGGTCTCCCGTCCCATCCACCCCGGAGCCAGCTGTGGGGCCTAAGGAGCCCACTCTCCTCTCGTCGGCAGGCCTGGGTCACAGGCCCACCGCCCCCAGAGCCTCCAGACTCCGGGCAAGGAAGGAGGGGTCCCGCAAAGGAATAGCAGGGGTGGGTGGGGTGGGGCTAATCACCAGAGGGGGTCTGGGCATTGGGTGGGAAGAAACTGCCGAGGAGCGGAACAATGACTGGGCATCTCCTCCCAGCCGGCGGGAGCCTGGCTCTCCGGGAGGATGGGTGGGTCCTGAAGACACCGACGGAAGCTGTGAGCCAACGGCGCCGCTTGCAGCTCCATGGCTGGTTCTTGCTTGAAGAGAGACCCAAGTGACCCACCTCCACAGGGAAAAAACTGAGCATGGGGGGGGGGAGGGGAAGGCAAAGAACAAAGGTCCTCGCACACCAGCTCCAGGGAAAGGGGTTTACGGGAGGGTCTGGGGATCTCCCGGAGCCCTGGGGGGGGGGGGGGGGAGCTGCCACCCCAAGGGCATGACTTGTTACCCCAGGCACCACGGGCTCTCCCTTTCCTGTCGCTGCTGCCTGCTGGGCCCTGCTTTCTTTTTTTTTTTTTTTTTTAATATATATTTTTTATTGGTTTCTTACAGAGAAAGGGAGAAAGGTAGATGTTGTGGGGTCGAATCCTGGGTTCAAAATAAGACCGCCGGAGGCTGATGATTTATTTAAAAAACAGGCAGTCACATCCTGCCGGACATTGGATTGTGGCCCTATCTTGTGATAGCCCATAACACAAAACAAAAGCAGAGCTCAGCGGTTAGTCCCTAAAGGTTATCTACAGTTTCTATCCCTGAACTACTGAGTCAGTGGGAATCAGTTTCCTGGTTCTGGTCTCAGGCACGGGGATAATAGCCTTAGCCTCCAGGTCTCCACCTGGAAGCTGAGGTAAGAACCCTGTGTTTTAATCAGACTTAGCAGAGTTAGAATTCACACAGCAGGCTTTCTCAAAATATGACTTCTACCATATTTCAGTAGAGAGTTAGAAACATCGATGAGAGAGAAACATCATCCAAGGCCCATGCCCTCGACCGGAATCGAACCTGGGACCTTCCAGTCCGCGGGCCGACGCTCTATCCACCGAGCCAAACCGGTTTCTGCAGGGGCCCTGTTCTCTCTCTCTCTCTCTCTCTCTCTCTCTCTCTCTCTCTCTCTCTTTCTCTCTCTCTCTCTTTCTCTCCCCCCCCCCCCAAGGCCACTTGTGACTTCTCAGCCCCGGGCTCACCAGGGCCATCATGGTGTCTAGCCTCCTCATCTCATTTCCAAGGAGGACCTGTTGCTACTACCTTTGCCGGCCTCAGCTTCCTCATCCGCGGCGCGGAGATGGCCATTGGGAAGAGGAAACGGGACGTGGCACGTAAAGCACTTTGCACAGAGCTCGGTGCACAGTCCACGTCCAGGCTGTGGCGGGGAGGGCGCGCGCTCGGTGACGGGCAGCCGGGGCCGGCACGTCGCAGGGGCTCGGGAGAGGCCAGTTCCCTCTTCGCTCGGCCGGCAGAGGCTGGAGAGCGGCCAAAGGAAGCGGCCGCGGGCCCCAAATTCCCCAAAGCTGCCGCTTCCCCTTCCCGCGCTCAGAAAGGGTTGTTTCGGTTCCCGCTGTAATTCCTGTTGAGGCGGAGATGAGGAGGGGAAGTGGGAAAGAGAAGAGAAATCGGCGTCCCTGCCCTCCCTGTGCCCTCCTCCTGCCAGGATCGCCTGCCTTTGTGGTCAGGGGCGCCACAGCTGGGACCAAAACTCCTCCCAAAGGGGGCGGCGCGGCCCCTGCCCGCGGTCTTCTGGGTGCCAGAGAGACACACGGGCTTTGGGAACCTGGCCCCAGGCTGGCCTGAGCTGGGCTTCAGGGGGCCGGGTGCTGCCGGGGTCGGGGATGGGCTGGTGACTGGAGCACAGAGGCCGCGCTGACCCTGTCAGAGAGGGTCTCTCTCTCTCTCTCTCTCTCTCTCTCTCTCTCTCTCTCTCTCAGAGACGTGGCTAGCCCTGTCTCTCGGCCAGAGACGCAGCCTCGCTGAGGGGTCGGGAGCCCGTGCCAGGTCACACAGCAAGCTGGTGATGGAACCCGGCCTGTCTGGCTCCTCGGGGGGGAAGGAAGCTGAGTCTTGACCCCCGCCATCCTGTGCCTTTGCTGCTGCGTTCGCAGGCCCGGGGCTGGGCAGGGGGGATTCCCGGCTGGTTTCCCAGCAGCCGCGGTGGGGAGGCCGGTTCCCGCAGGCAGCCTGGTCTGGGCTGGTTCCTGGCGGGCTGGCAGGCGTGACTCAGGCTTCCAGCTCCTGCCTCCGGCCATGGCCTCCTCATCCCTTCCAGGTACGAGGTCGGTCCCGGAGCAGGGCCGAGGAGGAGGTCTGCAGGGCGTCCTGAGACCGTAAGACCCACGTGGCCCCAGGAGCGTCGACCCTTGCCAGGGCTTCCTCACGTGGAAGCTGCAGGGCTCCTGCAGGCATACGCTGCCTCGCGGCTGTTGCCTGGACTGTAAAAAGGCGGTCCCTTCTGTGGGGTGAGAGACTGCACTCAGCGTTTCTGCTAAGAGCACCTGGGACGGGAGGGGACGGGGTGGTGGGTGCTCCCAGGGCCTTTAGCTCAGGTGGACAGGGCTCAGCACTGGCCCTGCCATCCTGCCCATGTCCCCAGTGGCTCTTGCGAGCCACGTTGAACAGGTGAGGGCCTAGAAATGGGGCTTGAGCTTATCTGGGAATGATGAGGAGGAGGGAGGCTGGGGGCGAGTCAAAAGAGAGGAGGAGGCTGGGAACTGGTCCTGAGGCTGGTCAGCGCCAGCCCGCAAGGGAGGCCCCCACGGGGTGCAGACCTGCCACACAGCCTGTCTGACGCTGAGGCTGATGGTCTAGAGCAGTGGTCGCCGGCCACCGGTTGGCTACCGCTGGTCCAGAGCAGTCTGCTGGCGCCATCTCATGGCCACAGGCCCTCAGCGCGGGGAAGACACTCCCCTGGGAATCCCCTGGACTTGGGGGGAACAGAGTCAGAAAGGCCCTGTTGAAATGCCACCTTGGGAGGCGGGGGGACACCTCGGGAAACTCACTGGCCCTGCCTCAGTCTTAGTTTCTTCATCTGTCAAATGGAGAGGAGATTCTCCCCGCTTCCCCCGCCCAGAGCTGCAGGTAAAACACCTGGCACCGGCTCCCCAGTTAGGAAACGGTACTTGGTGCTGAGGGCCCGGAACAGGGGTGGGCACACTTTCTGACTCGAGGGCCACCATGGGTTCTTAAACTGGACCGGAGGGCCGGGACAAAAGCAACCTGACCATGCTGGCACTCTCCTCTTGGGCTGCTGGTGAAGGAGCGGAGGGGAGAGCAAGGGAACCCTCCGCTCTTTCGGCTCCGCGGGCCGGATAGACCCGCCGAACGGGCCGTATCCGGCCCGCGGGCCATAGTTTGCCCACGGCTGGACGAGAAATTAGTGGAGACTGCGGTGGGCTGAGGGGGGCGTTTCGATTGGGCCTGGAGTGGACTCGCTCATCGAACAAGTGCTTACTGAGGGCCTACTGTGTGCCAGGGCACCTCCCCCATACCTGGTTTCGTTTCAGCTCATTTCTTACACCAGCCTATGCGGAAGGCACCCACGATCATTCTCCCCTCACCGATGAGAAAGCCGCAGGAAGGAGAAGCGAGGGCTGTTGGGCGAGGGGTGGGGAAAGCGTCCCAGGCCGAGGAGAGAGCGTGCACCCGGGCCGAGAGGCTGGGGAGCCCGGTGGGGAGGGCTGGGGCTGGGCAGCCGCTCTGGGGCTCTGCTTGGGGGTTTCAGGATGGGCCAGCCCCCTCGCGCCTCCCCTCTGCTCGCTCTTGGCTCGCTCATCCCACGCCCTGGCCACACAGAAGGTATCCTTCGTTTCCCACACGAAGCAGGCCCAAGCCCCCCACCTCAGCGCCTCCTGCCTGGGACGTGACGTCCCTTCACTCTTCCACGCCCACGTCCCCTCAGCCCTTGAAGGCCCAGCAGCAAACCTGTCTCCTCCAGGAGCCCTTCCAGGTCCCTCCCTCCCAGGGGCATCTAGGAGCCCTGGCGCCTGCGCTCTCCCCGCAGGGGGCAGGCACTGAGTCCCAAGCCCTGCCCCGAGCCTGACACCCCCAGGAAGCCCCATTCCGGGGACACTCCCTGGCGGGGCGTGACCACAGGAGTTCAGCGGAGGACTGGCTGCTGGACTGAAAGCCAGGCCTCCGTGTCCTCGTGGACCCCAGCACAGCTCACATCAGGCCCCGGAGACCCATGCTTCTCACCTGCGCACGCAACCCCCGAGCAGACCTGAACGTGCAGCAGGTGTTCAATTCACGCACGGCTGACCAAGTGTTCGCCGGCAGTTCAAGCCTGGTCTAAACTGTGGCTCCTCACTCTGCTGGCCTGTAAGGTGGGTTTGGGGGTGAGCTCGGTGCTTTGTAAACTATACAGAATCAAAGGGTCCCCCTCTCCCTCTGGCAGCTCATCCTCACCGCCTGCCGGTGGCCATTACGGCCACAGTCTCCCAGGAAGGTCAGAGTGGGAAGGGGCTTGTCCAGAATCACGCCGTGAATAAGGGGCCGAGAGAGAGAACAAGAATCGGTGCCCCCGGCGCTGAGTCCCGGGCCGGCAGCCAGGAGGAGTCGGGGGAGGACTAGCTCGGGCAGGAGAACTGCACTCAGGTGAGCTCTCGGAGGCTTCCATCCCCTCGAACCCCACAGCCCTTACCTGTCACTCCCGGGGAGCCCTGGGCCGGCTAAAGGGGAAATGGGAGGAATGTCTGATGGCAGATAGTAGGTGCGCAATAAATGCTTTTGGAGAAAAGGGAGAGATCTAAGAAGGGAGGGAGAGCCGAAACCGGTTTGGCTCAGTGGTAGAGCCTCGGTCTGAGGACTGAAGGGTCCCGGGTTCGATTCCGGTCAGGGGCATGTACCTTGGTTGCGGGCACATCCCCGGTAGGGGGCGTGCAGGAGGCAGCTGCAGCTGGTCGATGTTTCTCTCTCATTGACGTTTCTAGCTCTCTATCTCTCTCCCTTCCTCTCTGTAAAAAATCAATAAAATATATTTTTAAAAAATAAAAAAATAAAAAGGGAGGGAGAGGGTGCATAAGTGGATAGCCACATGGAGGCTTGGGCCTGTCAGCGGACGAGCTATTGGATAAATGGAGAGCGAGGTGGGGGGTGGTGGACCGAGGAGTGAGTGAGTGGGAAGATGGCGCTGGAGGAGGAGTCAGAAGCTCTGTAGTCACTAGCCAGCCTGTCCAGTTGACAGGCGCGAAGACTGAGAAGAGGCTGAGGCGACAAGAAGCTGCTGAGTCCATAGCAGTGGTCGGCAAGCTCATTCCTAGTCAGCAGAGGCAAATATCAGCAGCACAACGATTGAAAATTTCTCCTGAGAGCCACATGTTTTAGACGTAAGCTTCTTCTAACGCCACTTCTTCGAAATAGACTCGCCCAGGCCATGGTGTTTTGTGGAAGAGCCACACTCCAGGGGCCAAAGAGCCGCGTGGGGCTTCCGAGCCGCAGTTTGCCAACCACCAGTCTGAAGGGCTGACCTCGGACCAGCAGCCTCTGGTCTCCCTACACCCTCCAACACCCCCACCCGCCCCCGCTGTCTCTGCTCCCCATCACCCTCTTTCCTCTGCGGGGGTGGGGGAGGGTTCCGGGAAGCAGACCTTCCCTCGACCTCCTGCTCCTCTTAGGCCCAGTTTCCGCCAGGCCTTGGTGGTGGGGGTGGCCCCCACAGGGGCTATTTCAGTCAGGGACAGCCCTGCCAGGAAGCAGAGGAAGCTGCCCGCCCATCAGAGGTGTCACAGCCCGGGCTGAGGGTGTGGAGCTGCGTCTGGCTTCCCCTTGCTCCCACACACTCAGGACCGCCGCCGCGGCCACGGCGCTCACGCGGGGACAGGAGGCTGCATGTGAGTGCCGGCGCATCCCGGGGCCACGGGCCGGCGTGGAGTGGGGCTGGGCTTGGGCATAGGGGCTGTGGCTTCGGGCGGGCGGGCTGGGCTTAGCGCTGACCTAAAGGAGGCCCACAGAGTTGGGGGTGCCCTGAGGGAGGGACTCCACCCAGCCGGGGGATCAGAAAAGGAAGAAGCACCCTGGCCGTGAGCTCAGTTGGTTGAGCATCTTCCCGTGCACCCGGAGGTCAGCAGTTCGATTCCAGTCGTGGGCTCAGTTTCTGGGAGGCAACTGATCAATGTGTTCGTTCTCTCTCTCTCTCTCTCTCTCTCTCTCTCTCTCTCTTTCTGTCTCTCTTTCTGTGTGTGTGTGTCTCTCTCTCTCTCCCTTCTTCTCTCCCCCCCTTCTCCTCTTCTTCTCTCTCTAAAATCAATAAAAACACATTTTTTTTAAAAAAGGAAAGGAAACCGAAACCGGTTTGGCTCAGTGGTAGAGCGTCGGTCTGCGGACTGAAAGGTCCCGGGTTCGATTCCGGTCAAGGGCATGTACCTTGGCTGCAGGCACATCCCCGATAGGGGGTGTGCAAGAGGCAGCTGGTCGATGTTTCTCTCTCATCGACGTTTCTAGCTCTCTATCTCTCTCCCTTCCTCTCTGTAAAATATCAATAAAATAAAATAAAAAGGAAAGGAAGAAGCAGGATTGGATCTGGGGGTTGGTGGGCCCTGTGAAGGAAGCGGGGCCTGGCTGTCCCTGGATCCCTCAGCCATTCTGCCTTCCCTGGACGTAGGAGGGGGAGCTGTTCTCCCAGTCCTGACAGGAGCTGGTTCAGAGAGAGAGAGAGGGAGGGAGGGGGGGGGAGTGGAGGTGGGTGGAGTGACCCTGGTGTGACGGGGACGGTGAGACGGGCGGCTGGGGGGAAGCCTGGCTCCTCGGAGCAGTGTGGTGAGGGGCAGCAGTGCGGGGCCCGGGTACTGCAGAGGAGGCTGGAAGGCTCGGCAGAAGCTGGACTGTCAGGACAGGGGTTTGAGCTTTTCCCCACCGGACAGAGGGTGGAAGGAAAGGAGGTCATCAGAACCTTCTAGAAACTCCACCACAGGCAGAGTAGCCGGAGCCCAGGAGGCGGCTGGGGTCTGAGCTGGTCTGGGCCTCGGGGTCTAAGAACGGGTGGCAGAGGTGATGGCTGTAGGGAACCAATGTCGCTGCTGCCTGGGGGCAGGGGGCAAGCTCTCTCTCTCTCTCTCTCTCTCTCTCTCTCTCTCTCTCTGTGTGTGTGTGTGTGTGTGTGTGTGTGTGTGTGTGTCTCTCTCTGTCTCTCTGAACCAGCTCCTGCCAGGACTGGGAGAACAGCTCACCCCTCCTACGTCCTGGGAAGGCAGAATGGCTGAGGGATCCAGGGACAGCCAGGCCTGGAGCAGACCTGAAGGTTTGCCCTGGGTCCTCTCGGGCAGCCCTGCATCCTTCGCAGAGTCAGGGGGCTCTCGGGGGGTGTCTGAGGGTGACAGGCCTCTCAAACAAGGAAGGGTTCATGGGTGCAGCACGGTTCCTCCCACCAGCTTCCTCCTCCTCCCCTGGACCCTCTGCCCCAGCGACTGATAGAACAGCTGAACGGGCAGGATCCAGCCCACGGGCCGTAGTTTGCCCACGGCTGCTCTGGATCCATGGTCAGCAAACTGGGTCTCACGAGCCACATGCGGCTCTTTAGCCCCTTGAGTGTGGCTCTTCCACCAAACACCACGGCCGGGGCGAGTCTATTTTGAAGAAGTGGCGTTAGGAGAAGTTTAAGTTTAAAAACATTTGGCTCTCGGGAGAAATTTCAATCGTTGTGCTGTTGACATTTGGCTCTGCTGACTAATGAGTTTGCCGACCACTGCTGTAGATAATAAGGCAATAACTAATAAACAAAAATATAAGAATAGGCCGTTTATTTTTGCAAACCTACCTTTGGCCCCACCCTGTAGAAGTATAGGTAAATGTGCCTGTGTACGTCTGTACCTGTATCTGTCTGCCTTCACCTGCATCCATGTGCTGTGTCCTCACGCATCCAGCAGGCAGTAAACACTCACTAAATGCCTAGCATGCAGGAACCAGAAAATGAATGCATGAACGAGAGAATGGCCTGAACAAGTGAATGAAGAGGTGGACGGATAAACTTTATCTCGCCTTCCTGCGACAGTAGGGGTATTGCCAGGCCTCCTCCTGACCCTCCCCCATTGTGCCTAACTGGCGAGCGGGGCACCCAGCACCCCTAACTCATGGGATACAATCCACAAGAATCTTAGGTGACTACAGGTGATTATGGCGTGTGATATAACAGACCGGAGAATCCAAACATCATCGCTTTGCTGTAAAATATTTTCATCAAAATCAAATTTCAAGTTGGAAGAAATTAGTATGGGGAGCTATGTTTTGCTCTATCATAACTTTTAAAAATCTAGTAACTTCACTTAGCAGGCATGTCCTCATTAGGGACAGCTACCAGTCGCCCTGTGCCAAGCGCCGATCTTCACAACAGCCCCGTGAGGCAGGTACTATGTTACCCCATTTCATAGATGGGGAAACAGAGGCATGGGGCCTAGCAGTGAGCCTCGGGCCACTCAGCTCACACGTGGCAGAGCCGGGATTTGAACCTGGGCATCTGGATCAGAGCCTTTATACTCGGTCTCAACCCTCGGTCACCCTCTGAGTGCCTTTGCAGGACTTTGTATTTTTTCTGGGCCTCAGCTTCTCCCGTCTGTAACAGAGAGGAAGGAGGATTTGACTCACTCTCTCAGTGGCTTTGCCTTATGGGTCCACTGGAGTTAAGCAACGAGTTCTCTATGGACACCAGTAAAATGTGAAAATGCCCGTTGAGAAGTGAGCAACAAGAAGTTGCTCATCCACCAGGGGAAAATCCTTAAGGCATCTGTGCGACTGGCTCCCCCAAACCTCAGCCTGGAGGGATGAGTGGGGAGATCAGATGTATGATAGAACAGCAAGGCATGGCGTGTACTAAGCACCTGCTGCATAGCAGGCCTAGCATACATTTTTCTGATTGAGGACATAGGCCCAGAAAAGGTAAGTGACATGCCCTGGGTTGAACAGCCTGGAAGAAGGGATGTCAGGATTTGAACCGAGCCTGGCTGATTCTCTGAGACTGGGCTTGGAACCTCTACATTCCATGTCCATGGGCTACATACACCAAGATGCCTCCTGAGTCAGGTGGTTGGGCTCTGGCTCCAACTGCCTCCAATTCACTAAGATTAAGCAGCCACGCCCCCGCTCGAACTGCGTCTGGATTCCCCTCCCAGTTAAGTAAGCCTTGATGTGGTTGCTCCCTCTGCCGTCTGCCTCCAGGAAAGCTGTTTTTACTATGGCCACCAGAAGGCGCTGTGGCTCCAGTGGCTCTGCCAGCCCAGCCTTGGTACAGCCTTAAACCAAGTGGAAGGAGGCTTAGGGAATTCCTAAATCACCTCCTTCCCTCATCTTACAGACAAGAAAACTGCAGCCAAGTGAAGGACCATGGCTTTGGAAGGCAGAGTCCAGGCCGAGGAGGTAGATGCTGTCCTTGGCCGGCTCACGGTGTGTGAATATTTTGTTCGTGTTGATTCATTAAGAGTTACCATGGTCTCTGGGCCTTGGATCCAGGGCTGGAGTCGACAGAGAGGCGCCAGACCTGGCACTTCTCCTCAGGAGACCCCCAGTCTGTGAAGGAGAGTCAAGCAGGCAGGCCCACCAGGACCACGGTCTCCAAACTCCAGGGTGCCCGGGGAAGCCCTGGATAGCATGATTTGGTGCCTCTAACCTCATAACATCCTGAGAAGTAGGTGCACCACTCCCCCATTTTTCAGGTAGGATATACCACTCAGACAAGGTCTATCATTAGCTCAAGGTCACATAGCCAGGAAGTAACTTGGGATTCAAATCAAAGTCCATCCATCTCCATCTATAGAGAGACATTTGACTCAGATTTTGAAGGATGACAAGAAATTCAGCCCTAGCTCCTGTGGCTTAGTGGATAGAACATCGGCCTTTGGACTGAAGGGTCCCAGGTTCGATCCTGGTCAAGTGCACATGCCCGGGTTGTGGGCCCAATCCCCAGTAGGGGGCGTGCAGGAGGCAGCCGATCAGTGATTCTCTCTCATCACTGATGTTTCTCTCTCTCTCTCTCCTTCCCTCTCCCTTCCTCTCTGAAATCAATTTAAAAACAAACAAATATATATTTTAAAAAAGAAAATAAAAGTTCACCAGAAAGTCTGGTGACAAATAGATATAAATAGAAATTATCCCTAGCTGGGTAGCTCAGTTGGTTAGAGCATCATCCTGACACACCAAGGTTGTGGGTTCAATCCCGGTTCAGAGCACCTACAAGAATCAGCCAAATGGATGCATACCTAAGTGAACAAGAAGTCTATGTTTCTCCCTTTTGCCTTCCAGGTTCTGTGGGGTCTCTGTGGGGCGGTTATCAGAGATGGTTCAGGTGGGGAGTGGGGCAGACAAGGACCTCCCGGGTGGTCGCTGACGGAGAGTGTGTTGCTTCCCCAGCCTCTCCAGATGTAGGAAGCCGGCCGGCCGGGCGGCCATGGAGTGGCACAACGACACCAGCCAGGCCCCGGGCGCGCTGCCGACCACCTGCGTCTTCCGGGAGAACTTCAAGCGGCTGCTGCTGCCGCTCGTGTACTCCGCGGTGCTGGCGGCCGGGCTGCCGCTCAACGCCTGCGTCATCGCCCAGATCTGCGCGTCCCGCCGGGCCCTGACCCGCTCGGCCGTGTACACCCTGAACCTGGCCCTGGCCGACCTGCTCTACGCCTGCTCCCTGCCCCTGCTCATCTACAACTACGCCCGCGGCGACCACTGGACCTTCGGCGACCTCGCCTGCCGCCTGGTGCGCTTCCTCTTCTACGCCAACCTGCACGGCAGCATCCTCTTCCTCACCTGCATCAGCTTCCAGCGCTACCTGGGCATCTGCTACCCGCTGGCCCCCTGGCACAAGCGCGGGGGCCGCCGGGCCGCCTGGGCGGTGTGCGGGGCCGTGTGGCTGGCCGTGGCCACCCAGTGCCTGCCCACGGCCTTCTTCGCCGCCACGGGCACCCAGCGGAACCGCACCGTCTGCTACGACCTGAGCTCGCCCGCCCTGGCCGCCCGGTACCTGCCCTACGGCATGGCCCTCACCGTCGTCGGCTTCCTGCTGCCCTTCGCGGCCCTGCTGGCCTGCTACTGGCGCCTGGCCCGCCGCCTGTGCCGCCGGGACGGCCCCGCGGGGCCCGTGGCCCAGGAGCGGCGCGGCAAGGCGGCCCGCATGGCCCTGGTGGTGGCGGCGGTCTTCGCCATCAGCTTCCTGCCCTTCCACGTCACCAAGACGGCCTACCTGGCCGTGCGCTCCACGCCCGGCGTCTCCTGCCCCGTGCTCGAGGCCTTCGCCGCCGCCTACAAGGGCACGCGGCCCTTCGCCAGCGCCAACAGCGTGCTGGACCCCATCCTCTTCTACTTCACCCAGAAGAAGTTCCGCCGGCGGCCCCACGAGCTGCTCCAGAAACTCACCGCCAAGTGGCAGCGGCGGGGCCGCTGAGCCCGCCCGGCAGGACGGACCCCGGTATCTCGCCAACAGCTATTTATTGAGCCCCCTTTTTTCTGGACCCAGGCCCCGTGGGCACACGGGCACGGAGCAGCCTGAGCCTGGCCCTGCAGAGGGTCCCCTGAGTCACGGAGAGGTGGAGAAGCCATGTTAAGCTGCTCAACAACAAAAAAATATAGGCGGCCGAGACTGGTGTGGCTCAGTGGATAGAGCGTCGTCCTGCGGACTGAAAGGTCCCGGGTTTGATTCCGGTCAAGGGCATGTACCCAGTGTGGGGGGTGCAAGAGGCGGCTGGTCGATGCTTCTATCTCATTGACGTTTCTAACTCTCTATACCTCTCAATTCCTCTCTGTGTAAAATCAATAAAAATATATTTATAAATAAATAAAAAATATATATATATGGCCGAAACCGGTTTGGCTCAGTGGATAGAGTGTCGGCCTGCGGACTGAAAGGTCCCAGGTTCAATTCCGGTCCAGGGCATGTACCTTGGTTGTGGGCACATCCCCAGTGGGAGGTGTGCAAGAGGCAGCTGATTGATGTTTCTATCTCATTGATGTTTCTAACTATACCTCTCAATTCCTCTCTGTGTAAAATCAATAAAAATATATTTATAAATTATATATATATATATATATATATATATATATATATATAGCCGAAACCGGTTTGGCTCAGTGGATAGAGCATCGGCCTTCAGACTGAAAGGTCCCAGGTTCAATCCCCGTCAAGGGCATGTACCTTGGTTGCGGGCACATCCCCAGTGGGGGGTGTGCAAGAGGCAGCTGGTCGATGTCTCTCTCTCATCGATGTTTCTGACTCTCTATCCCTCTCTCTTCCTCTCTGTAAAAAATTAATAAAATATAATATATGTGTGTGTATGTGTGTGTGACATGTACTATAATTGAGGAGTCTGCTGCGTGTTTTCGAGTCACTTATAAGGGATCCAGGGAAGATGGGGGTGGAGCGGGGGAGAGCTTCTGGGAAGAGGCGTTTGAGCTGGGTTTTGAGTGATGCGTAGGAGCTGGGTGTGATGTTCCATTCAGCAAACCTTTACTGACACGGCGTGTTCAGGCCCGGGTTGGTTGTGGGCCCCAAAAGAGCCAGACCCATACCGGCTCCCAACAACTGGAAGTTTTGACGCCGTGATGTCAAGGCTGTGACTGCGGGAAGCGTGGCTGAGGTGGGAGGAGTGCTCAGAGGATGCCCATGACCCAGGTCAGGAAGTCAGGAGAGATCTTTTGCGGGGGAGGGGGAGGAAGGGGAGCATCGGAACCAGATGTTAAAGGCTGTTGGGAGCTCTGCCAGCAGAAGGGGGGAGCGTGTTGGTACAGCCTGGGCCAGCCCCATGCTAGGCCCCGCCCTGGGGCAGACGGGCAGAGAGCTGGGGTGGGCGGCCTGTGTCCCCCGGTGAGTGACAGCTGAGAAAAGAGCTGTCTCACGGCCACTCTCCAGGCCACCAGGGACGGGGGCGGGCTCGGCAGCAGGAGAAATCAGGGAGTGCTGCTTAGAGGAGGTGGAGCTTGAGGTGGGAGGAACCCAGCAGGCCGAGAGAAGGCTCCTGGAGAAGGTTCTGTGCACACAAAACCCAGAGGCAGAGAGGCGCTGCGCTTGGAGGTAGAGCAAGTGAGATTGAACTCGGCCCAGGCATTGGGTGTGTGAGGAGAGGGGCCTTAAGAAGCTGGGTGATGGCTCGGCCGGCGTGGCTCAGCGGTTGAGCTTCGACCTACGAACCAGGAGGTCATGGTTCGATTCCCAGTCGGGGCACATGCCCGGGTTGCAGGCTCGATTTCCCAGTGTGTGGGGCCTGCAGGAGGCAGCCGATCCATGATTCTCTTTCATCATGGATGTTTCTCTCTTTCTCTCTCCCTCTCCCTTCCTCTCTGAAATCAATAAAAACATATTAAAGAAGAAGCTGGGTGAGACCAGAACGTTAAAGGCCATCTAACGGCAGACAGAGGAAAGAGCCACCCCAGGGCCATGAGGAGGCTGCTGCGTGGAGGTCCCGTTGTCAGGGGCCCGCTGACCAGTCTCAGGACAGACAGCTCTGCCAGCTGCCACTGTTCTGCCCTCTCAGTGCCATCATTCCGGCCCGCGGGGGCCTGGAGGCCATCTCATATGGACACTCCTCAAACACAGACCTGAGCCTCACAAAGGCTTGTAAAGGCATCTGCACTGAGGGTCCCGAGGAGGCAGCAAAGCCAAATACCCTTCTAAGTCCTCCCGCCCTGCCCCTGCACACCTCCCCCCTCAGCCGCACCTCTGCAGAGCCTCCGCCTCCCTGCTCTTTTTTCCCTCCTCCCCCACCCCATCCCTCAGGTCCCCTCATCTCCCTCACTCCTCCTCTAGGCCTTATTCCCTCCTGTGAACAGTCCGGCCCGCCCTTGGCTGCTGGCATACTGCACAGACCCGGTACGTGACAGAATGACAGAACCAGCCTGGCGCAGTCTTCCTTTTCAGAAGGCAGAGGGAGGAGAGGGACGGGCAGAGCGATAGGGCAAAGAAGGGCTGTATGACCGACTCAGCATCTTCCTTCTAGAGCCCCACCTCATCTCCAAGGCCGTTGGGCAATGGGGCCTGCAGAGAAGGGACCAGGAGGAGTTAAACAGCATAGAAATGCCAGAGGTGTCCTGCAGCAGGCGGAGGAAGTGGAGACCCAGGCCGGGCCCATCTTGGGAATCCACTACGGGTGCTGTTGCTGGAGACGCCTACAACGTGGACAAAAGGAACTTCGGTGTTTTGTGTGTTTTTTTTTTTGGGGGGGGGGGCGGCTACAGTGAGATAGACGCATGGTGATGTCAGAAGAAAGAGGCTAGTTATTTTTTTTAAATATATATATATATATATTTTTTTTTTTATTGATTTCAGAGAGGAAGGGGGAAGGAGAGAGAGAAACATCAGTGTTGAGAATCATTGATCTGCTGCCTCTTGCACTCCCCACACTGGGGATCGAGCCTGCGACCTGGGCATGTGCCCTGCTGACCAGGAATTGAACTGGGACCTCCTGGTTCATAGGTTGACGCTCAACAACTGAACCACGCCAGCTGGGCAGCAGCTTGGGTCTTTGACCATTCCAGTTTAAGGCCACTAAATGCAGATTTTTGCATGAGATACCGGTAAGTATCTACTTTTTTAAAGCCTTAGTGGTTTTTTTGTTTTGTTTTGTTTTTTAAATCTTTGTTACCCACAGCCCAATCAAACCCCTTTACTCCGATACCATCCTGAGATAACAGACCCCGGTGGAGGCCAGTCCTGAACTGGGGTGGAGACCTCCACCCAGGGGGGAGCTAGGATCAGCAGGGTCTGGAGACATCCAAGAAGGGTTTTTGGGAAAGGTACAAAGCCTGGGGCATGGTTACCTCACCTTTGGCTGGAATCTGAGGGGGTGGGAGGGCTTCTTGAAGAAGAAATAAGAAGGGGGACTGAATAGAGTCCTAGAACACCAACATTAGGGGGCGGGAGAGGAGGAGCAGCCAGAGAAGGGGATGTGGAAGGGGTGGCGTGTCTCTGAATTATGGTGATGTGATGAGGCAGTGGAGTTGGGTGAGGGAGGGAGGGCTGGAGGAAAGAAAGTTTAAGTGATGGGTGAAGTAAGGAAAGGATGGTTCTGAGGGAGACCAGGCTCAGGGAAGAAGGTCAGCAATTGGGGAGGGAGGGGAGTTCGGAGAAGGGGCATGTCAACATGGGGGAGCCAGAGAGTCAGGAACCAGGGCTTGATTTGGGGAGATTTCCATTCCAAGTAGGAGAAGCCTGGGGGCACTGGATCTGTCCTAGCAATGGATGAGCTGCCTCCTCCTTCCCTCTTTCAATTAGCAAACATTCTCTGTGCTCCCTGGCGGTGGCAGTGGTGGTGCTGGGAACCCTGAGGCAGCTCAGACCCAGACCCAGCCCTCAGAAAGGATCCAGGGGCTGGGGATGCAGACAAGGAAACAAACAGTTCGTCCAGTAAACACTTATTGAGCACCTACTGTATTCCAGGCACCATGCTGGCAGTGGGTCCCTGCCCTCGGGGAGTTCCCAGTCCGATGATGGAGAATGACAGTAATGAAGTAACCACAACCACCTCTGGATCGTTACAGTTGGAGGGAAGAGTCCAGAGAAACATACAGAGGCCCAGGGGCACGGGAGGTCTCCCCGGGGAGACAATGAGCTCACGGAATGGTCAGCAGATGCTGGGGGCCGCAGGGTGCAGGGCGGAGAAGGTTTCTTAGCCGAGGCCCACTGGCCTCAGGAGGCATTAGCTCGGTAAAGAAGGGCTGTCACTAAGCCTGCGTCTTTGAACAAACCCCTTCACTTCTCTGAGCCTCCGTGTCCTTACCTGTAAAACACCGTCCGCTCCTCCCAGGCCACCGGGGTGCTGAGCATCGGAAAGGTGAGAGCAGAATTTTCACGAAGTACCACAAAGTATTACAACCCAACAGAAGAATGGCTAAGAGGCACAGAGAGGCACTTTAGAAAAGGAAATGCAGATAATCGAAACACCAGAAAAGCCCTGGCCGGTTTGGCTCAGTGGACCGAGTGTCAGCCTGCAGACCGAAGGGTCCTGGCTTGTTTCCAATCAGGGGCACATACCTCGGTTGCAGGCGCCTCCCCAGCCCAGGGCCTGAGCAGGGGGACGTGCAGGAGGCAACCAATCAATGTGTTTCTTTCACATCAATAGTTCAAAACATTGCACCAAAAACGTGTCGTGTCTAAAAATCAACGGGAAAATATACTCGGGTGAAGATGAAAAGAAAAACAGAAGAGATATTCCATTCTAGCTTGACAATGCCTACTCCTGTTGAGCGGCCACATGGCCCACTGCCCCGAGCACGTCTGCAAATGTGCACTGGCGTGTGCACAGCACTCAGAGCAGCACTAGGCACAAGTGCAAACACCTGGAAACATTCAAGTGCCCATCCACTGGAGAGTAGATGAGTGCTATATTCACACGGTGGAATAGTTCACGCAGCCAGCATGCACTCCACTAACATACAATGATATGGGTGAATATTAGCAGCATAACATTAAGTAAAAAGAAGTCCCCAAAATTATATACAGCAAGATGCCCTTTTTTTGTACATTAAAAACAACTAAAATTAAAACGTACGCTTTAAAGAAACCTACAGATGCAATAAAGCTATACAAGAAGGGAATGATGGGCACAGGGGGTGATGGCTATCTTGGGCAGTGGAGCAGTAGGAGAATGGGTGGGGGGACTATAGAAGGAGATGCAGGACACTGTAGAGGTCCTAGCTGTTCTGGTTTTTCGTGGGAGTCAATTAAATAACTGGAGAGAATGTGCCATGCATATAAGGTTATGAATAATCCAATGCTGTGCGCTTGGGGTCTAATCAAAGAGGAAAGAAACAGGACAATCTCAGGACATTTCTATTTGATTTTGGAATGGGATGGTCAGGAGATGCTGGGGACCACAGGGGTCCTGCCCCAAGAGGAGGGCAGAGAAGGTTTCTTCGGAGTCAGGAGCCAGAGTTCTTTCCTGGAACTCACTGCTTCTCCTTTTTTTTTTTTTTTTAAATTTAAAGTATTGCATACTACTCCTTTCGGAACTCATTGCTTCTTCTTCTTTTTTTTTTTTAAAAAAAATATATTTTATTGATATTTTACAGAGAGGAAGGGAGAGAGACAGAGAGCCAGAAACGTCGATGAGAGAGAAACATCGACCAGCTGCCTCCTGCACACCCCCTACCGGGGATGTGCCCCCACCCAATGTACATGCCCTTGACCGGAATTGAACCTGGGACCCTTCAGTCCGCAGACTGACGCTCTACCACTGAGCCAAACCAGTTTTGGCAGCTCATTGCTTCTTACTCCTCACCTTTCTCCCCCGCTTAACTACCCCAGGCCCAACATTATCCATGACTTTGACCATCATAACCATTCCACCTTGGTTTCTCCAATGGATTCTATAGCTGTGATCTAGCTGAGTAGACTCTGGGAGTAGATGGGTTCTTTTCATTCCCCTTTCACAGGGGAGGAGCCTGAGTCCCGGAGGAAGAGTGACCTGTGAGTCACTGCACCCAGTAAGGGTGACTGCACTGGACCCGGCTCTAGACTCCCGGCTCAGTGCTCCTCTCTCCACCCCGATGCCCAGTGCTCCCAGGCCCCTCCTTGATGAGTCTTTTGAGGACTAAAAACACCCAGGTCCCTCTGAGCCGGGAAGATAACTTTGTCTCTCCTGAGTCAGAAGGGGCTGGAGGTTGGAGGACTCGCGAGGAGCGGTAAACAGCCACGCCACTCTCTGATTGGGTGAGCTCCCCATTGCTGGAGGCCCAGCTTAGATCCTCACACATCCTCCCTCCTCACACATCCTCCCTCCCCGCCCAGGGAACTCCTGATCCAAAGCCCCAAGCCATTCACCTCACAGCCAAGCTGCGGGACGCTGGGATCCTGTGACCCTGAGTCTCCACTCTTCATCAGTTTGCCCACCTGTGAAATGGACATAAGAACCTCTTTCCCAGAAGTGACGTGACAACAGAATATGACAGGGTGTGAGTTTGGAAAAGTCACACAAATTTCTGGTGGTAGGGGACAAGCATTACTGGAAGAGAGCCGTGCCTCCTGGGATGAAGGTCCCCCTGCCATACTACAACTGCCTCAAAAGAGTAGAAAGAAAACTCTAGAAGAGACAAGAGACTGACTGCAGATAGTCAGAGGGAGGCAACCTTGGGGGAGCCTACACCAGGGGTGGGCAAACTTTTTGACTCGAGGGCCACAATGGGTTCTTACACTGGACCGGAGGCCGGAACAAAAGCAACCTGACCATGCTGGCACTCTCATCTTGGGCTGCTGGTGAAGGAGCGGAGGGGAGAGCAAGAGAACCCTCCGCTCTTTCGGCTCCGCGGGCCGGATAGAACAGCCGGACGGGTCGGATCCGGCCCGCGGGCCGTAGTTTGCCCACGGCTGGCCTAGACCCACTCCTTACTTTTCAGATGTGGCAACTGAGGCCAGGGACTAACCCAAGGTCACACAGCAAGGCAAGGGCAGAGGCACTGGGCCAGGCAGGGCTTGCTTCCTTGTCATCAATGTCCCTGTAAAGAGAGAAAAACGTGCTTGCGCCTTCGAGGCAGAAGTGAGACAAAGCTGCAGCAAGGGACTTACCGGAAAGAGGCTGGTGGCAAGTCACAGAGAAAGTTTGCCCCTACCGAAACTTCCCACAACCCCAGGGAAGCAGCAAGCAGGGCCCAGGGTCCTGGCTGAGTCCTGCTTCTCTCACGCAGTAGTCAGTCAGGCATCCATCCCTCAATGTCTACCATCCTGTCCTTTGCCCACCCCCGCCCGCCCCTCTCATCTGGACCAGGGCCTCCTGCTCTCAGGTCTCCCATCTTAGGCCCAGCCACAGTGCTCATGGATTGAGGGGACCAGAAGAGGATCCCCTGTTGAGGGGGAGGGTGAGCTCAGGCCAAGGAGGAGGCGGCTGCTGGGACCAGGGAAAGGCTGTCTGGAGGAACATGGTGTCTGAAGCTCCTGAAATCTGAATTGGAGTCATAGCAGTCGACTTTAACACCGGTCAAAGTTACTTTACCTGCATGACCCATAGAAGGGGTAATGATAGCCGAAACCGGTTTGGCTCAGTGGTAGAGCGTCGGTCTGCGGACTGAAGGGTCCCAGGTTCGATTCCGGTCAAGGGCATGTACATTGGTTGCGGGCACATCCCCGGTAGGGGGTGTGCAAGAGGCAGCTAGTCAATGTTCCTCTCTCATCGATGTTTCTAACTCTCTCTCTCCCTTCCTCTCTGTAAAGAAATCAATAAAATATTTTTTTTAAAAAAGAAGGGGTAATAATATCTACCTTCAAGGGTGGTTCAAGGACTAAATAAAACAAGATGAAATAACATTACCAATCCATCCAAGACACTGCACAAATTCCCATTCGTCCGTCACTCGGGTGCAGATCTGTCCTGATTCACACTGGGCCAGGGAAAATGAATGGGAGGGACCTGGGAGAGGCAGGTGGGGAAGGGAGAGCCCCAGTATTCCCTGAGATGCCATGCGAGAGACTTGCCAAACCAGACTGGGGGCAGAGGCTTGGGGGCAGAGGCAGGCGGGAGAAGCGATCCACACCTCCCCTGTCTGTCAGGAGGGTGGAGCAGCCGCAGGTAGGAGGGTAGGTTTGGCAGCGGCAAGTGGAGGGCGGGCCTGTCGAAGCTCCCTTTGTAAGCGAGGCCCAAGGAGGGAGTGCGCTTTGCGAAAGTATTAGTAGTTTTTGAAAGGCTCCTGAAGGAAGCAACTGAGAGGAAGTAAAGGAGGCGGTCTCTCCTACCTTCCGAGGGGTTTTGGGTGGTGGGTGCTGATTTACCTGTCCAGGATTTCCAGGGGGAGGGGGTCCCACCCCCACCCCGCACACCCGGCCGGTAGAGGGCGCAAGAGCCACGTACCTACCCCGGCGCTCCAGGGGAGGAGGCGGCCCGGCGCGGGGCGGGGCGGGCAGCTGGAAGCCTGGGAGCGGGCGGGGGCGTGGTCACAAGGCGTGGGACCGGTTGGGGGTGGGGGGTGGGGGATAAGGGGTGGGGCGTCCGAGCTGGACCGGCCGCAGAGGTGGGAGGGGCGGGGCGTCTGCGGGCCCGAGGGGCTGGACCGGGTCGCCGTTACAGCGAGATTCTCCTCCGATGGCCCAAAAGGGGGGCGTGGCGAGAGGGTGGGGCAGGGAGCGGCCACAGCCCGGTCCGCCCGCGGCGCCCACTACTCCCCCTGGCGGCGGCCAGCCCGGCCCCTTTCCCGACCGGGAGAGCCGCGTACCTGAGTGTCGGTGTGCACGGGCGGGCGGGCGGGTGGGTGGGTGGGTCCGAGGTTGCCATGTTGGTCCCCGTGCAGGAGGAGGCGTTCCCGCGCGAAAGCGGTTGAGCCTCCGTGGGCGCACCACCCCGGCCCCGCGTCCGCGGAGCTGCGCGCCCTCAGAGCTCGCGGGCGTCGGGGTGAGTCCTTTGGGGGCGGCCGGGGGGCCCCGGGGGTCGCGGCTCTCGCGGTCTCGCTCCCTCCTTTGGCTCCTCCTCCCCCCCCGTTCCCTCCCCCACCCCCTCCCGGTTCCCAGCCCTTCGCGCGCGGGGAGCCCACCCCCTCTTTGGGGCTGGAGGCCCCGCCCCCCGCCCCCTCTCCTCCGCCACAAAGTTTATTTGCAACAAAAGGGAGCGAGGATCGCGCAGCCAAGAGGGAGGGAACGGGAGCCGGAGCGGGAGCTCGAGGGGAGGGAGGCGGGCGGGCGGGCCGGCCGGCCGGCGGGCGCGGAGCTGCGGAAGGGATCCGGGCCGGGCTGGGCCTCGCGCGATGCCCCGGGTCGCCCCGGCCGAGGCGGGGGCCGGGCCGGCGGGCCGGCGCTGAGGCGGGAGGGGCCGCGCGGGATGGAGCCGGAGCCGCGCGCGGCCGCGGAAACTTGAGCCGCCGCCGCCGGCCGATCAAGCTCTGCTTTGGGTCTCGGCGCCTTCTCCCCGCCAACTCCCTCCGCGGCGGCGGCCCCCGGGCCTCCGGCTCCCGGCCGCTGCGCTCCTCCGGGGCGGGGGCGCGGGGGGGGTTGGCCGTGGCTCCCCGAGGCCGGCCCCCCCGGAGTGAGCGCCGCGCGCCATGGCGGACGGGGCGCCCCGGCCCGCCCCGCTGTACCGCAGCGTCTCGTTCAAGCTGCTGGAGCGCTGGAGCGGCGGGCCCGGGCCGAAGGAGGGCCCCGCGGACACCGCCGGGCCGCGGGGCCGCGCCTCGTGCCGGCCGGCCGCGGGCGCCCCGGGCCAGCCCTCCCGGCGCGTGTCCAAGCTGGCGTCGGGGCCCCCGGCCGCCCCCGCGCAGCCGCGCCCGCTCCGCAGCCTCTCGCCGTCGGTGCGCCAGCTCTCCCGGCGCTTCGACGCGCCGCCGCCGCCGCGGCCGGACGACCCCGCGGGGGCCCGGGACGGGGGCGTCTCCCCCGGGGCCGCGGAAGAAGCGACCACCGAAGGCGGCGCGCGCGGGGCCTGGCCCAGCGTCCCCGAGATGCGCAAGCTCTTCGGCGGCCCCGGCTCCCGGCGGCCCAGCGCCGACGCCGAGGCCTCGGGGACGCCCAGCCCCGACGGGGCCGCGTGGGAGCTCCCGGCCCGGGAGCCCCGACCGCCGCCGCCGACGCCGCCTCCCCGGACGTGCTTCCACCTGGCGGGCCTGCGCCCTGCGCGGCCGCTGCCCGGCCCGGGGACCGAGGGGAGGCGGCGGCGGCCGCAGCAGCAGCAGCAGCAACAACAGGAGCGGGCGGCGCAGCGTCCGGCGGATGGTTTACATTCTTGGCATAGCTTCTCCCAACCGCAGGCCGGGACCCGGGCCTCCCGCTCCTCCTCCTCCTCCTCCATGGCCTCCTATCCTGTCAGCGGCAGCGGGGCTGCCAGCTCCAGCGAGGAGGAAGAGGAGGGCCCGCCGCCGCCGCTGCCGCCGCCCGGGGCGCGGAGCCCGGCCCACCGCGGAGGCCTCTCCTCGGGCAGCGAAGAGGACCAAGATGGTGAGGGCGGCCGCCGCCGGAGAGGATTGCCGGGGCCCGGGCCTGGGAGCTCCCCCCTGGGGGAGGACTGTAAGCCGGACAGTTGTGGGTTAAACCTGAGCAGCATGGACTCGGTTAGGGGAGCCGGAAGCCTGGAGCCCCCAGCATCTCCCAGAGCCCCCCGCGAGGAAGGACCCCGGGAGTGGGGTACCGCCTCGCCTCCTGGTGTGCCGGGTCCCCCCCAGGAGGGCCCTCGGTCTTCGGCGGACACCGTGGGGGCAGCTTTCCGAGTGGCTAAGGTGAGCTTTCCCGCCTACCTGGCCAGCCCGTCAGGCTCCTGCGGGAGCAGCCGGTACTCCAGCACGGAGACCCTCAAGGACGAGGACCCGTGGGCGAGCCGGGGCCCTGGGAGCTGGGGTGTGTATCGCTCCCCTAGCTTTGGAGCGGGAGAAGGGCTCTTCCTAAGGTCCCAGGCCCGAGCCCGCACCAAGGGACCCGTGGGCCCCGCCACAAGGGCACTGCGGGACGGAGGATTGGAGTCGGACAGGCGGCGGCAGCGCAAGTCCCTGTCAAATCCAGACATTGCCTCGGAGACCCTAACGCTGCTCAGTTTCCTTCGCTCAGACCTCTCCGAGCTGAGGGTCCGGAAGTCCGCTGGACGCCCCGGGGACCTTGGGAGCAGCCCCTTAGATGGCAGAGACTCGCCGTCAGCAGGTGGCATGGGGGGGCAACTCGGGCCCACGGCCCCGGCATCCCCGGCGGCACCTGGCACCCGCCCCACGCTCAAGGATCTGACGGCCACCCTGCGGAGGACAAAGTCATTCACCTGCTCTGAGAAGCCCGCGGCCCGCCGTCCGCCCCGCACCGGTCCCCTAAAGCCCAGCTCCTCCGAGCTCCTGCTGGCAGACCCAGGGGCCGAGGAGGACCCGCTGCCCCTCGTTGTTCAGGACCAGTATGTCCAGGAGGCCCGCCAGGTTTTTGAGAAGATCCAGCGCATGGGTGCCCAGCAGGACGACGGGAGTGATGTCCCCCCGGGAAGCCCTGAGTGGGCGGGGGACACGACCCACGGGCGGCGGTCCCAGGAGGAGCTCTCCGGCCCCGAGTCCAGCCTGACGGACGAGGGCATCGGGGCAGACCCCGAGCCGCCTGCTTCGGCCTTCTGCAGCCTGGGCACCACTGGGGTATGGCGACCCCTCAACGCGCCTTCAGCCCAGACCAGCCAGCTCCCGGGGACTGAAGACAGTGTGGGAGGGTGGTCCCTGGTGGCTCCTGACACTCCTCCCACACCAGGTGCCCTCCGCCGGAGACGAAAGGTCCCACCTTCAGGCCCCGGTGGGACCGAACTGAGCAATGGGGAGGCAGGGGAGGCCTACCGGTCTCTCAGTGACCCAATCCCACAGCGCCACCGGGCCACCCCCTCGGAGGAGCCCGCTGGGTTTTCTGTGGACAGCAACCTCCTGGGCTCACTGAGCCCCAAGGCAGGGCTCCCGGTAGCCCCAGCCGTGGACGAGGGCTTGACCAGCGGCCACAGTGACTGGTCTGTGGGCAGCGAAGAGAGCAAAGGATACCAGGAGGTCATGCAGAGCATTGTTCAAGAGCCGGGTGCCTTGGGGCGTGCGGTGGACGACAGGGTGACTGGCAAAGCCCCCAAGAAGAAGTCTCTGAGTGACCCCAGCCGCCGCGGGGAGCTGGCAGGGCCTGGGTTTGAGGGCCCTGGCGGGGAGCCCATCCGAGAGGTTGAGGCCTTGCTGCCTCCATCCAGCAGTGAGCCCATCCTTGCAGATGGTCAGGCAGAACCAGAAGAGCCCAGTCCTGCCAGGGGCCGGGCCCAGTCCGAGGTGGCTCTGCCTGAACCCCTGCCTGCCGGCCCCAGTGCCCCCCATGACTTCCACCTTGACCCTAAACTGGCCGACGTCCTGTCCCCACGGCTCGTCCGCCGCGGCTCCAAGAAGCGCCCAGCCCGGAGCAGTCACCAGGAGCTACCGAGAGACGGGGCCAGTCAGGCCCGACCCTCCTCCAAACACGTCCGCCACGCCAGCGTGCCCGCCACCTTCACACCTATTGTGGTGCCTGAGCCACCAACTTCTGTCGGCCCCCCTGTGGCCGTGCCGGAGCCCGTGGGCTTTCCTGCCCGAGCCCACCCCGCGTTGCAGGCACCCTCCCTCGAGGACGTCACGAAGCAGTACATGCTGACCCTCCGCTCCGGCGAGGCGCCTGCCCCCGTGCCAGTGCCAGTGCCAGTGGATATGCCATGCTTGACTCCAGTGGTTGCACCGCCCTCTGCTGAGGCCAAGCCCCCGGAGGCAACCCGGACTCCCGAGGAGCCTGCCCCGGCCAGCAAGTGCTTCAGCAAGCCGCAGGTGGTGAGTGCTTCGCGGGGGGCCCTTAGGGAGGGCTGAGGAGGCCACGGGCGCTGACTCCTGCAGGAGCCTCTTAAGAGCGCTCATTGGGCAGGGACCCAGGTCTGAGGTGCTGCTCTGGGTCAGGAAGTGCTCCGGCGGTTTTAAGAGGGCTAACGACCGAGGGCTTCTACCTGTGCAGGCCTCTGCGAGTGCTAACTCAGAGGTTCCTACCTGCTCCGAGGTGCTCTGGGTGATAATCACACAGGGTTTAATCTTGTCCTTGAGCTATTTTTCTGGGATTGGCTTTAGAGATTCCTATCTGGTTCTTTGTTTTAAATACACCAGGAGATGGGAGAGTGATGGAACTTTCTAGGGAGCCTTGCTGCCCTATTAGCCAGACCCCCCGTGGGATGTTTGGGGCTGGGGGCCCCCGGTTGGCATGGGTTTGCCCTCCCCCAGTGGCCTTCCTCTGGTAGATTGAAGTGTAGGTCTGCCCCTGGGCCTGGGAAAATTAGAGAGCCACAGGCATTACTTTACGGAGTAGTAGCGAGGGCTCTGCTAAAGGACACGGATGGTCCCGGCCTTTCTCTGACTTACCCGCCCCATTGAAAAATCAGGGGGATTGTGGACAAGGTGGTTTAATGTCTCCAGCTGGTGATGCCAAATTTGGGGGGATTCATGGGTTGGAGTTGGGGCGCTCTTGGGCCTGAGGTTTGCTGGAGCCTCTTCTAGTTAGAATGGGGGCCTCTCGGGGAGAGCCGGGTCAGGGAGCTGGTGGCTGGAGCTCAGCAGACAGCAACCTTGAGAGTTTGAGATCGGTTCGGACGCCCACAGCAGGAATGGCCTCTGTGGGTCAGGGGGGAGGTTCTGATCCATTACCCTTCTGTTACATCCTCTCCCCACCCCATCTCCTTCCTGGTGACTCTGAGATGCATTCCCCTTCCTCTGGCTTCAGGTGCCCCTGGAGCTTTGGCTGTGGGTTCAGATAGGTTCCAAGTGCTTGATGCTGCTAGATTCAAGGCTCTGGGCTCTGGTCCTGTCACGGGGATGGCCCAGGGTTATCTGACCATGACCTGTACTCCCACTGTGCTTCCTGCCTGAGTAAGAGCCCGGGACCGCTAAACGCTGGACTAATTTGGTCACTGCCAGCGCTCTCACGCCCCTTCTGAATTTTCTTTCTCTTTGTTTTTCTCTCCTTGTCTCTAGTTCCCCCTGGTCCTGGCTCTGGTTGGTGTCTCACGGAGACCAAAGGCCGCAGAGTCAGCAGGCAGGGAAGGGGAAAAGGGGAAATTTGGGGCCTGTCCTTCCTTCTGAGCCTCTAAGGCGGCTCAGGTGCCCCGAACCTCAGTGCTTGTTGTCTTTGGAGCATGGGGTTGGGGGAGGGTGAGAGCAGGGCAGCCTCTGCCAGCGCCCCTCCCCAGCTCTCGTTCCTATATAATTATCTCCTCTGAGAGCCTTGAAGACTAAATTAGGGGAGAGAGCAGGGGTGAACCAAGGGACTCCAGGAGGCTGGGATTGGGTGCGGATGGGGGGGGGGGAGGGGGAGGCTGTTACTCCTATGAAGAGGCATTGAGATCCAGGGAGGAGGTGGGAGTTTTTGCAGAATTGGCTCCTGGTATATCTCCCAGCACATTCCCTGCCTGCCTGACCTCAGGGGGGAGCTTAGGGTCACCCTGCCCTCCGGGGCCTGTGCAGTGGGACGTATATGCCCTGCCCTCGGTCAAAGCTCTCTCCAAGCTCCAAGCCTTTGCCTTCCCAGGCCTCCCACCTTCCCAGGCCCAGCGTGGTGTCCCCTCTGAGGGGAGAGTTGGTGAGCCTGTCGTAGCAGACAGGGTTTGAGCTTCGGCTGTGAGTCCCGGTGTGGCCTGGAATTAGTCACATCTCTGTCCCATGCCTCCCCTTTCCCTTTCTGTAAATGGAGGCAATGGTCTCTGTCTGACAGGCTCTTGCACAGCGAATGGCTAGTACAAGCACTTCCTTCCTGGGGGCAGGAGAGAGGGGAAAAACAGGCTCTACTCCTCCGGCTGCTTCTAGCGACCAGCCGGGGCCCCTCCTCCCCGCCACTGCCTGCTAGTTTCTGAACACAGGGCTAGGCCAGTGGTCGGCAAACTGCGGCTCTTGAGCCACATGCGGCTCTTTGGCCCCTTGAGTTTTTAGCAAAGGCCAGCTTAGGAGTACCCTAATTAAGTTAATAACAACGTACCTACCTCTATAGTTTAAGTTTAAAAAATTTGGCTCTCAAAGGAAATTTCAATCGTCGTACTGTGGATAATTTGGCTCTGTTGACGAATGAGTTTGCCGACCACTGGGCTAGGCAGTCCTGGCCTCAGTATAGCCTGGTGGACTTGAATTGGCTGAGAAGATACTCACCATCAACTAATTCCCTCTCCCCTCATAAAGCGTGGAAGTTCTCCCATCTGCTAGCCTAAATCCCTCCTGCTGTCCCCCTCCTTTTGGCTCCAAGAAGATGGGGAGCAGCTGTCCACCCCCTCCTGCTGGCCTCCGTGGGGTAGACAATGTTCCCTTGTTTGGGGCCCAGGGCTCCAGTCGCGCTGCCTGGACTGTGGGTGGAGATGGTGTGGTGCGGGCTCCAGAGTAAGCGAAGAGAAGAGGCTTTCACACTTTGCTGATGGGGCAGAAACCAGCGTGGACCCAGCCAGGAGCTGCCCTGGCAGAGGAGGCCCCGGCCCTGACCCCAGGCTGGGTAGAAGTCTCTCCTAGCTGAGTTCATGTTCGCCCTGCACACGCTGTTCTCCCCCCTCCCCTGTCCTCCTCCCCTCCCCTCCCGCCATTTGTTGGGAGCAGGGAACCTGGGTACCAGGCCTGGCTCTGCCTCTGATCCACTGTAAGACCTGGGAAGTCATCTTGGGCCTTGGTTTTGCCATCTGCACAATGGGTGGTGAGACTGTCTACTCTTTGAGGCTCTAGAGCAGGGGTGGGTAAACTTTTTGGCTTGAGGGCCACAATGGGTTCTTACACTGGACGGGAGGGCGGGAACAAAAGCAACCTGACCATGCTGGCACTCTCATCTTGGGCCGCTGGTGAAGGAGCGGAGGGGAGAGCAAGAGAACCCTCTGCTCTTTCGGCTCCACGGGCCGTAGTTTGCCCACGGCTGCTCTAGAGGAAGAACAGTCTACAGATGCCGAAACCGGTTTGGCTCAGTGGGTAGAGCGTTGGCCTTCGGACTCAAGGGTCCCAGGTTCGATTCCGGTCAGGGGCATGTACATTGGTTGCGGGCACATCCTCGGTGGGGTTTTGTGCAGGGGGCAGCTGGTCGATGTTTCTCTCTCATTGGTGTTTCTAGCTCTCTATCCTTCTCCCTTCCTCTCTGTAAAAAAAATCAATAAAATATATATATTTTTTAAAAAGAACAGTCTACAGAGTGGTCAAGGGGGAAGGAGGAGTTGGCGTGTGGCCGGAAGGGAGAGGAAGGCAGGTCTATGCAAGAGCTGTCAGGACCCGGAGCCCAAGGGGTGAGGGGTAACGGGGGTGGCTGTGTGTGCGGGGGGAGGAGGCAGAGCTGTGGGAGCCTCCCACGCCCCTTGGCATTTCCTCTCCGTCCACAAAGCACAGCCCGATGATCAGCAGCTCTTCAGGGCTCCCTGCACCTCGGCCTCGAAGCAGTCTTAGGGTCCAAGATACTTGGTACCCATTTGACAGATGTGACAACTATCGCCACATCCAGACAAGAAGCAGGAAGTGACTTGTCTGTCAGAATCAGATGAGTGGACGCACAGAACGTTAGCATATTGGAATAGCAGTAACAGCGGCTGACATTTTTTAAGTGCCCTCTGTATGCCAGACACTCTGAATGTGTCATTCTTCAAATGTGAAAGCTGTGGGAATCTTATAGCGCTGAATTCTTAGGATGTCAGACTTGGATTCGCCCTGCATCCTCAAATGTCAGTGTCTTAGAGTTGAAGGGGCCCAAAGCGGTCCCTGCTTCTTGTAGGGTTGTGGCCTGCCGTCTGGGTAGAGGATCAGGGACAGGATGGAGGGTTCACCTGCACACCCCTACCCACCTGAGCACCTTTATGGCGGCTGTTTAATTCCCTGGAGCCGGGGGTTGGAGCGGGAAGAACTTCACGACTCAGAAAGGAGAATGTTGAGTCTAAGCTCACACAGCAGGGCAGGGCAGAGCCAGGCCCACGCGCCCGAACCCTGGCCTCGCCGTTCACTGCCCACTGCCCGCCCAGCAGACACAGCAGGCAGCCCCCGCGCCCAGCCTGCCAGGCAGCGCTGGCCTCGCAGAGGAAGGCCCGGGCTCCAGCTCTTCGTCACCCTCCATCTCTGCCTCTCCTTGGCAGGGAACCCTCGGGAGTGGGGGTTCTCCTCGCCTCCTTGGCTTTTTGCTATGATTTTTCCATGGAAACTGGTTCTGGGAGGGGAGGCGATTAGGACATTTGGAATTCTGAGCGGCACCAAATCTCTATTATTAAATGTCTTGTCACCGAGCATGAGGAGGGGGGGGGGGGGAGTGCAGGCCTAGGGCTGTCCCTTTCCTCTGTTTATTCTCTGCTGCCCCCGCTCCCTTCCAGAGGGCCCTGGGCTAACGGGGGAGTGAGGACCGGGAATGGCCCGGGCAGAGAAGAGTTGGAGGGTGGACCAGAGTTGAGCCTGACATTTTCCAGCCCCACATCTCAGGGACCAGCTGGGTTTGGGAGGCTGGCAGCCTCTGCTAGTCCCCAGCCCCCAACCCAGGGTAGGAACTTGCCCCTCCCGCTTTCTTCGCTCCCATCTGTGATCTCTCAGGCTGCACATGCCCCCCTCACAGTGGAGGGGAGCCACCCCCAGGCTGCCCGGGAGCTGAGACACTCAGAGCTTTCAGGATCTAGAAGCAGACCGGAGGGGCCGTAGGATGTTGAGGGCCTGGCCTCGTGCTGGCAGGGGCGGCTTCCTGGAGGCGGCTTTGCTTGAATTTGGCCTTTAAAACTGAAGAGCGGGCCCTGGGTGATGTGGCTCAGTTGGTTGAGCACCGTTCTGTGCACCAAAAGGTCACTGGTTTGATTCCCGGTAAAGGCACATGCCCAGGTTGCCGGTTCGATCCTGAGTTGGGGCGTGTACAGGAGGCAGCCCATAGATGTTTCTCTTTCCCTCTCCCTTCCTGGTGGTCTAAAAAAAAAAAAAATCAATGAAAACATATTTATAAAAAACTAAAGAGAAGGAGGGATTCTCGGAGGAGGGCATGACATGCATAGAGGCTAGGAGGTTGGGAAAAATATGGCAGGTTGCATGCAGAATTTGTTTCAGAGACTTGGGTTGACCCTCTGATAGGGCAATGCATTCATCCATTTAGCAAACAGTCTCTAGACACAGGTTTTCTTCCAGGCCCTGGGGATATACGTCAGCACAAAGGTCTGGCCTCATGAAGCTTCCAGACTAGAGGAGGCCTGTCTGCAAATGGGGACATTGTGAGTCAGAGAGATGCAGGGGCTGCACAGCAAAATGAAGCAGGATAAGGGAGTAGAGAGTGACAGGGAGAGGGTGCTATTTTATTTTTTTAAGTCCTCACCCGAGGATATGTTTTTTCCATTGATGAGAGAGAGAGAGAAAAAAAAAAACATTGATGTGAGAAACATCGATTGGTTGCCTCCCATATGCTCAGACCAGGGATTGAAACTGCAACCTGGGTATGTGCCCTGACCAGGAATCGAACCCTCAACCCTTCAGTGCATGAGACGGCACTCTAACCAATGATCAATGCCGTCCAGGCGGGGAGAGTATACTATTTCAGACTGAGAGGCCTGAGAAGGCCTCTTTGAGGAGATGAGGTTGGAGCAGAGGCCTGGAGGCAGTGAGAGCAAGCCGGGTTATGGTCCGGGGGGGAGGGATATTCTGGGCAGAGAAGAGCAAGTGCAAAGGCCCCGAGGTAGAAGTGTGTGTGAGAAATTGTCGAGAGGACTGTGTGGATGGGGCAGAGAAGGAAATGAAGTCGGGGAAGTAAGGAAGGGTGGAAATGGGTTGGAGCCAGACAAAGGGGATCTCATCGGCCAGTGGGAGGTCTTTGACATTTATTTGAGGTGAGGTGGGGCAGGCTCAGTTAGAAGGTTCTGAATAGAGTACCTGATCTGAGTTAGGCCTTCCTGGACCTGCTCTGGCTGCTGTGTGTGTGTGTGTAGGGGTGGGGGTGAGGGGTAAGAGGGGTAGATTGTAGAGGTCCACGGAGGAAGAAGGAAGGCCAGTCAGGAGGCCATTGAATAATCTGGGCAAGAGCTGATGGTGCCTTGGGGTGGGCAGAGGGTCAGTCAGGCGGTGGGCTTCTGGTGCAGCACAGAGGGCTTTAGGAGGGCCTGGGCTCTGGCATCTAGGTGAACATGTAGCTACTTAGGCTGCTGAGGCTGGGCAGTGTGTGAGAGGTTGCTTAGGGTGGGGAAAAACGGAGACTGACAAAGCCCCCAGGGTAGACTGGGACTGTAGGCTGCACTGGCTCTCTGTCCCCTGAGACCTACCGTGTTCCCCCGAAAATAAGACCTACTTCATGGAAACATAATACATCCCCTGGAATTATAAGACCTAGCGCATCTTTGGGAGCAAAAATTAATATAAGACACTGTCTTATTTTCGGGGAAACCGGGTATGTTAGCTTGGCTCAAAGGTTAGGAGTGTAGGGCTGTCACAGGGACCCCGGAGGACCGTGACAGTGCCATATCCCATTGGTGTCTCTATGCAGGAACCATGACACCCATTAACTTCAGCTTGCATGTCTCTTAGGACAGAGAGCACATGTCACCACAAGGCAATCCTGTCCCTCCCGTCTGGTCCCCCAAGTAGGAGGTCGTTGCCCTCGCCCCAATATAGGGATGGAGAAGCAGGGCCCCCCGTGGACAGAGGTTCCCCAAGGCCCTCGTATGGGATTTGGCCCCGGGTGTCCTGATGCCCGGCTCACATATTGGCCCCCAGAGTTCCTACTGAGCAGAGTTGGCCGGGGTGGTGGTGGTAGGGCGGGGGAAGAGGAGCCGTCTTCCCAGAAAGGCTCGAAGCCCTGGTGTACTTTGGGAAGTGTGCCCAGGCAGCCTGGCGCCTTGCTGGCAGGCCCTGAATCAGGGGCCCTGGGTCCCCGGGGGAGCAGGAGTCTGTGGGAGCTGGTGTCACCCCCAGTGGGCGGGCGTTGGTCCCTCCTCCCTCCCCTGGCTTCCACCCCCAGTCTCGGGGGCATTCCAGGGGTGAGCAGAGGCAGAAGAAGACTGCCAGACTGCGGGTCCCTGAACAGTGGGGTGCTCCAGCCTGTGACAGGCAGGGGCCTAAGGCCTCAGCAAGGCTATCAGAGCCCCCAGAAGGTGTCCATGGTCCCCTCTAGTAACCAGGGATGTCCTGGTGTACAAAGGAGGTCTGCATAGGGTCAGGAGGTCCGAGTTCTAGCCTTAGCCACTCCCTTTTCCTGCTATGTGTCCTTAGATACATCCCTTTCTCTCTCAGAGCCACAGATCCCTCCATGCTCTTGAGCAGCAGAATAAAATCTCCCAGAGGTGAGGGTGGGGAATCCTGTCCCCAGGGTAGACTGAGACCGTAGGTTGCACTGCTGGGGGCTTTGTCATCTCCGCTCCCCCACGCTGGGAGGGCAACAGCTGCACTGAGCTGTCCTCAAGCGCTGGCAGCTGGTGACTCGCGGCCCATAGGCCCCTGAGGAGAGTGAGGCCGACTAACCCTGGTATAGCCCCCAAGGCCCTTCCCCTGCCACTAGCTGCTGCTCTAGGCCCCTCCCCAGCATCCACTCCCCAAACTCTTAGACCAGGACTCCCCACACTTGTGGCAGGCATGGGGTTCACTCGTGAGGCCTGTCCGCCTGTCCCCAGAGGTAGTGCTGCTGCTGTTGCCAGTTAAAACTTGCTCTGAGGCTTGGGGAAGTCACAGGGCTCTGAGACTCTCCCTGGGTAGAGAGAGGGTGAGAGGGTCTTACAGAGCGACCCGAGGTGGGAGGGACCTGAGTGATGCCAAGGTTTTGGTTGGCAGAGATGGGTGGTTGTTTAGTTTCCTGTCGCTTTTGGAGTAAATTACTCTCCAGTGGCTTAAAACAAAACAAACGGTATCTTACAGTTCTGGAGATCAGAAGCAATGGGTTTCATGGAGTTAACATTAAGGTATTAACAGGATTTCATTTTTTCTAGAGGCTTTAGGGGAAAACCAGTTTCCTTGGCTTTTCCAGCTTCTGGTGGCTGCTGTCACTTCTTGGTTAGTCTGCTTCTTCTATCTTCAAAGCCATCGGCAGAGCACCTTTAAAGTCTCTCACTCTGATCCATACCTCCTGCCTCCCTCTTATAAGGACCCTTGTGATTACTTAGGACCCACGGGATCATCCAGGATAATCTTCGCATCTCAAAATCTTTAATCACATCTGCAAAGTCCCTTTTGCCACAACACATTCACAGGTTCCGAGGATTAGGATGTGGGCATCTTTGGGGATCTTTCTTCTGCCTTCCACAGGTGGGCAGAGGGGCCAGGCTGTCAGCTCCTGAGACCCAGAGCCTCTGGTAGATGCTGGTTACCTGGCTGAACCCGTGAATCCAAGCCCACTGCATTTGTCCTGCAGCCTTTTCTTCCATGGTCATTGGCCACTCGTCACGCAGCAGTCAGCTGGTGAGGCCCTTGATGGGCAGTGAGTACATCCAGGGAAAGCTTGGACATCATCCCTGCTTGTACGGAGCTTTCAACAGGGTCCCAGCTCCTGAGGTGGGTAGGGTCCAGATGATGGGAGAGCCCTGGCTGGCGGGAGAGGGACAGAAGAGCCAGTGGGTCCTCTGTGGACAGGCTTGGCTTCTAGGTTGGCTGGCCCAGAGTTTGCTGACTAAAAAGTGGGATGAAGCAGCTTCCAAGGAGGGTAGCTGGCAGAAGAGTTTAGAGACAAGGCAAAGACAGAAGGTAGCGGTCTAGGGAGGGCATGGGAGTCACCTCTCTGCCAGGTATCCCAGGTGGATCTAAGGGACATCTGGAGAGGAGCCCCCTGTGCCAGGAGCAAAGGTATCTGGGCCCCCAGAGAGGGGTCCACGACTTCCAGTGGCCCTGGGGTCATCTGATGCTGTGGGACCTAATGGGCTCCTTCATGCCATGAGAGGCCAGGGTGCTTCCTAGAAGGTGTCCCGTGGAGGGTGCCGCGGGTCAGGAGCACAGCCCAGATCCCTTTTCCCTGGCTGGCTTCGGGACCCAGGGCAAGCCTTTACAGACTCCTCTGAGTCCAAAAAATGGGTGAATTACCCGCTCCCTCCACCAAGGATTACTGTTCAAAGTAAATGAACTAATGCTAAGAGGGCTTTAGAAATGTTAGTTCCTCCTCTCCTGACTGCAAGGCTGAGATGTTAGGATTCTAAGATTCTCAGAGACATTCACTCCAAGATGCTCAGATTCTTGGCATCTTTTTCCAATTCTGAAGCACAAGGTAAAACTCTGAATAGGAGGGCAAGTGGGTTCTGGCTACATCTGGGCAGGCTAGGTGGCCCAGCAGCCGGGGCCTTTGGAGTGGGCGGGCAGAGGGGCTGGGCAGTTGGGTAGAAGCACCCATCGTCCTTGCTTCTTTCTCCAGCTCCTCTCTCCTTTGGTTACCACCAGCCCCGGCCTGGGAGGCACAGCATGAGCCCTCTCTGGGCCAGAGCCCCAGGCCCACTGGAACCAGCCTATGAAATGGCGCTTGGTCCCTTGTAAGGTAGGGCGTCTGAGGATCTGTGTGCCTGGTGGACTTTGGGGTCGGACTGATAGGGTTAACATCTCAGACCTGACCTGATCACTCACTGGGTGATACTCAATAAGGCACCTCATCTCAGCGCTGAGCCTCAGTTTCCTGCTCTGTAACATGGGGACACTCAAGGATATTGTGAAGGCCAAAGAGATAATGCTTGTGGAGCCCTCAGCCCAATACCCCAGGTCTGGAAGCTCTCAGAAATGTGGCCACTTTTGAGTGTGTGCTTTTGAGAGGGCCAGTACAGAGTGCGGAATTTTGTGGTTTCGCAATGGATTCTGAGTTTTTTCCAGGAGTCATACCTCTTAGTTTGATTTTGTTCGAGACCATTTGCGATCATCTCTTCTTGGTTCTGAGATCCTGGAGCCGGGAGGTGGCCCAGGCCCTGGGCCAGTGGGAGGGCAGTGGGGGGACTGGTGGCAGGGACTGTGATTGAGGGGGTCAGGCTGAGGGAGCAAGCGCCAGGTTGGTGTCTGTTTCCTGTTTATTGGTTCCCAGGGGGTGAGCAGGCCCTGCCCCTGAGCTGGAGGGAGGGAGGCCCAGGCTCCTGGCCGCCAGCCAGCCCCATAGCCTGGCCTCCTGGGACTGCTGAGCCCCCTCCCCCCAACCCCTTGGACAAACATCCAGTCCTTTCCCAGGACAGGGCACTGAAGGTCAAGGAGCAGATGTGGAAGGGAAGGGGCGGAAGCACAGGAAGGGACCCCCCCCCCCTACACCCCAAGTCCTACTTACTCCATCTTGGCTGCCTGTGTCACTGAGGTCTCGCTCCTGGTTTCTCACTGTCCCCCTCTCTGTCTTCTTATGTCCCTGGGGTGGGGCCTGGTGGTAAGACATACAACTGGGGGCAGGCCGGGAGGCAGGAGGAGAAAGAGGGGCAGGGCCTTGAATGCCAGAATGCGCCCGCCTGACCCCCACCCCGTCCCCCTCCCTCATTACCTCCCCCCTAATCCCATTCCTTCTAACCACCTTTCACCCTGCATCATTCGGAAAGGCCAGCAAAAGGTGAGGTCTTGCCCAAGGCCATGCGCTAGTAGACCAGGCCCAGTCGTGTGCCCTGGGCACCTCTCCACTGCTGTAGCCCCCACTCGGGCTGTGGGTCTGAGGGGCTCCTGCTGAGCCAGGCAGGAAAAAAGCCTCAATGTATGTCTGAGGCCAGGAGTGCAGGGAGGTTTCTGAATGCAGCTTACCCAGAGGCTCTGTGTGGAGGAGCCAGGTTGCAGGCCACGAGTGCCAAGGTAAGTGACCTTGGCTTTGTCTTGTAGGCGATGGGAGCCATGGGAGGGTAGGAGCTTCGAGGAGCAATGTGAGATTGGCACATTGGAAAGCATCCTCTGGCTCTGCGTGGTGATTGGGCTGCAGGAACGGAGGTGAGAGGCCTGAGCTGAGGGAGCAGGTGATGTGGGGCTAGAGAGAATGGGACTTACTCGGGAGGCCATTGGACATAAAAGCTGATGGTTTAAACGTAGGCTCAAGGGCCCTATCGGAAACGGGGGTTAGACAATGAGGCTTTGGGGCAGGATGCGGGGTCATCTGAGTCATCCCCCTGCCTCGTGGAAGAACTTTTCCTCTGCTCTGAGCCAGTCTCTGTGCCCACATGCTGTCTAACCCCAGGCCCTCCCGCTCCAGAGGAAGTGCCTGCTTCCCAATGAGGTCCCCGGGGACGGCAGAGCTCCAGGCTGCATCCCAGCGGCCCTTCTGGGAGCAGCCCGGCCGGGAGCATGGGGAGGAGGGAGCAGCCCGGGCTGCCTCGCTGGTGTCGACGTAAGAGCCGCCCAAACCTGTGGAGAATTTTTATGAGAGTTTATTTGAGCCAGACTGATGACATGACAGGAAATAAGATCTCAGATGCTCTGGAGAAGGGCAGTTTTGCCGTTTCTTTTATGCATTTGAAATTAAGGAGGAATAATGAAGCTTGCAAGAAGGTGGGAGAAAGCAAGGCCCCGAGTAGATTACAGGTTAACATTCTGCGTCCTCTGGAGAGTGGTTATGGCTTTGGGGAGGGGGAGGGGGAGGGGGTGGTATTACTCCTGGCATTTCTGCGTGTGTCAGCCTATGTGCACAAGAACAATGAACAGGGCTTGCTTAACACCTTTCACTGAAGACCTTACGGGCCTGGGGAGTGACTACCCACCATGACCCACCCCGCCGGGAATTTATGACCAGATTTCCCTGGGAGGCGACCTTCCATAGAACCCCTTTTTCATCGCACTGGCTGTGACCCAAGACGAGTTGTTCAGGCCTCAGTCCCCCCATCTGTGAAGTGGGAGTCCCAGATGTGGCAGAGCCCGGGAGAGCTCCAGACTGTGCAGGTTCTCGGGAGCTGGAGGTACAGTGACAGTGACAAGTGGACAGGTAGGCAGGCTTGCTGGTAGTGGATCATATGGATGCAGACAAAATATCCTCGTATTTGTACCCGAGACAAGTGCTATTCGTGGCCCTGCGGCCCCGGAGGCCTTCCTTCCTGGGGGAGAGTGAGGCGGGGGCTGTAGGAAGAGGGGTAACTCATATTTGGGCCTGATTGGAGCCCCGGTTTCCTCATCAGATGCCCAGGTTCCCTTCTGGCTCCTGGCGGCTCCTTCCTGGGCTCTCCCCCCTCCCGCCTGGACCGAGCTTCCAGGCTGCTCCCCAAGGCCAGCAGGGGCGGGGCCTGGGGAGGGTGAGGAATTTCCGAGGGAACAGCTAAATTCAGTTTCCACTAAAAATAGCCCGGGCCTGGCCCCAAGGCTGGAGGAGGCGGAGGGCGGGCCAGCCGCTGGTCCGCCCGCCCGACTCTTCACCTGGCCCCGGGCCTCCTCCTCCTCCTCCCCTGTTTCTTCCAGATTCACACCAGACTTCCTTTCCCCTTGCTGGGTTCTTCTTGCTTTCTATCTTCCCTCTTCCACCCTTCTTCCTGCCCTCTTCCCTCAGTCTTGCTCCTTCTGTCTGTCTCTTTTCTGCTCTGACCCTCTGTCTCTCCCTGCCTCCAACAGAGCCGGACAGGTCCCCTCTGAAAGAGGGCCCTGTATTGGGCAGAGTCCCCTTGGCATCCCAGGCACAGGTGCCAGGAGCCCTGCCCCACCCCAGGACTCACAGCTATTGCAGCCTCTCTCTGCTTGGGGGTGGGCAGACCTCAAAGGCTCTGGGGGTGTGGCATTGTGGGTGTGGTCCCCAGCTCACCCTGTGACCTAATGCTTGGTTCTGGTCAGGTGCTTCCCCCCCCCCCGCCCCCCTATGCCAAACCCTCCTGTTCCTGGCACATGGTGGGACACCAAAACACATTTGTTAAATAAGTAATGTGAAGGGGATGAGAGGGCAGGGGGAGATGGGCTGGGCCTACCTCTGGGGAATTCTCAGGCTCATCTTCCCACCACCATGCCCAGCCCTGTGTGGACGCACAGGCCTGGGCACCCAGGCAGGTGGGAGCTCGCAGACCGGCGAAGCGTACTGCCTCGAGCCAGTCCTGATTGGGGGTGGGGCTGGGAGCTAGACGCAGGCCCAAAGAGGGTGAGGTGCCCAGCTTGGCTGGCCCCACGCCACGGCTGCGAGGCTCACTCTGGTCCGTAGCAGAGCGGCCCAGGAGAAAGCCGATAGACAGTCTTAGGGGGTCTGATTCGCAGGACCTGACTGAACATGGTCCGTGCTGCCATCACTGCTCCAGCCAGGGAAGCAGACCCAGGGTTGAATCAATCATATGAGCGGTTATTCCAGCACTGTCGGCAGTATGGGGGAGCAGCAGGTCAGCCACCCCACCAGCTGCTTATATAGTAAAAGTACAGAGGAAATGTAGGCAAAGGGGCAGTTTACAATATGCAAAAGGACTAGGGGGTCTTCAGAGGGCCTGATGATATCCAAGGGCTGGTGTCACAGGGGGAAATAGGAAAGGGGAGTGCCAGGTGGGCAGTTAACAGGTAAGCAGGCTGGAGGTTTGCAAAGGCCTGCAGGTGTGCAAAAAGGGGATCTTCAAAGGGCTGGCGGTTCTGGTTTCTGCAGCATAATTGTTGATCTTTCCATGATAACAGGCAGCTCCAAATGGGGAGGAAGGGCTGCTTCTGCAGGTCAGCTCCAGCCAGGGCAGAATGTGCCTTCTTCAATCAGAATAAAACAATCATGGTTAACAGAGCATGGTTAATATCTCTTACAGTACTAGCTGGCTCCCCAA
Organism: Vespertilio murinus; assembly: GCA_963924515.1. NCBI lineage: Eukaryota > Metazoa > Chordata > Mammalia > Chiroptera > Vespertilionidae > Vespertilio > Vespertilio murinus. The sequence continues at coordinate 130,620,656 of OZ004709.1, read as the reverse complement.
ATTCTATTGCTGCCCCCTTTCTTTTTTTTTATATACATTTTATTGATTTTTTTATGGAGTTGAAGGGAGAGGGATAGACAGAATCATCAAATCAGCTGCCCCTTGCACACCCCCTACCGGGCATGTGCCCGCAACCAAGGTACATGCCCTTGACCGGAATCGAACCTGGGACCTTTCAGTCCCCAGGCCGTCGCTCTCCTGCCCCCTTTCAGTAACAGAGTTCCTACTGGGTGCCCGGCACTGGTCTGATCACTTTCCGTGTATTCATTTAATTCTCACAGCACCATGTGGGGAGGTGCCCACATCCCTGTGACAAAGGGAAGTAGTTGGCCCAGGTTAGGAAAGCTAATAACCAAGCGGCATAGTCCATGTTCAAACCCAGACAGTCTGGTTCCAGAATCCTTGCATGTTACCCGGCTCCTGGCTTTCAGGACTGCCCGGTGGGGTGGTGTCATTCCCAGGATGGGCGCATGCGAGGAGAGTGAATTTCAGTGTGGATGCGGGAGCCTAACTGGATTTACAATCCACAGTCCTAGCCCTTAGCACTTGCTTAACAAATATGGACAAGCTCAGTTTAATGTGAGGGCCCTCAGGGAGAGAGAAAGGTGGCCCTCCCGATGTGGCCCTGTCTCTTGGCGCTGGAGAGCACCTGAGGTGGATGCTGGGCCCCGGGGTTTTGGAGGGGCGCCGAGATGGGCAGGAGGCAGGAGAGGCGGGTGGAGGAGGCAGAGCAGGCATTGCTGGCACAGCCCGCCTGCCTGCAGTATCTGGAAAGCAGATCTCTTGGGCCATGGCCGGCATGACTCAAATGGAGGCAAAAGAACCTTCCATATTTGGACAAAGAGCCCGGAGAGGCCCAGACCCGCAGCCAGCCCAGGCCGCCTCCCCCGCCCCCAGCCTCCTGCCCTGTCTCCCACTGGGCCCCTGGCCCTGAGCCCCGTCCTAGGGGTTTAGCTCTTAGGCCGCAGGCAGCATTGTGGCACCCTCCCCTCAGGTATCAGGCCACCTTCCCTGTGGCCAGGCCTGGGCCATGGGTGCTGGGGGGCACCCAGTGTTTGGCCTTGAGCTCAGGGAGGAGATGCAGAGAGGAGTGCTGGCAGAGCCAGGCTGGAGGGGGAGGGGGGTGTGTGCCCTGAAACCAGCAGTTCCCACACTGAGGGGTAAGTTGACTGTAGACCCCCCCATGCATCCCAACATGGGCAAAGCCCAAGGTACACGACACATAGACATGTGTACACATACACTCCTTTCCAACCCCGGCAGACTTATACCCGTGAAGACATCTGTGTAGACAGATATTGGGAGTGAGGACTCAGCCTGAGACTTGCTCAGACCTTCTGGAGAGAAAGCTTTGATGACAGCGAAGGTGGAATGGTTAGGGACAGCCAGATGTCAACAAGTAATGCAAATAGGCGTTCTCCATCTGGACAGATGTGAACAGAGCAGTTGTCCCTGCACTGAAACCCCCGAGTGCCCATCGTGGGGCTACGCTGGGCAGCGGATGGGGAGAGCCTCAGCCCACTGTCTGCCGGGAGCAGGCCTCACTCACAGGGGGAAAGCCCAGCGATTTGACGGAGGACGGAGGCTCAGAAAGAAGGAGGACGAGGGAGGCTCGTGAGGGACCAGCAGGGCCTTGGCAGGCAGAAATGGGGCCCGGCCTCCAGGCAGAGCGCAGCGGGAAGGCAAGGCCTGTGGTGGAGAAGCCAGGGTGCAGCTGGGGCGCCGTGAAAGTTCCTGGTCCCTGAGAAGTCAGTGGGTCCTGGGGAGACTGGAAGACCAGCCCTGACTCTGCTTGGGGCTCTGGATGTGATCCCAAGCTGCAATTTCCAAGCTTTAAGAACAGTGGAACCCTTTCTTTTAGAAGAATCTTGACACGGAACCATAAAACAGGTCACTTGGGACTTTGTTGATTTAAGTGGAGGTGCGAGTATGTCTGCCCCTTGGACCACACCTACTTCCATGGAGCCCCCTAGGACTCAGGCAAAGAGTTCCTGTTTGGGGTGGAGGGTCCTGCTGGAGAGGTTTAGGGCTGAGCAGGCCTCCTCCTTCAGCTTCTCTACAGGCTCCACCCCTCAGGTTCCTATGAACAGGCGATGCCCCCCACCAGGGGCCTGTAGAGCTGGGTTATACCCACCCTTGATCAGGAGGACAGCCTGATCATGGAGCCATGAAAAGACCCCAATTTGCCGAAACCGGTTTGGCTCAGTGGATAGAGCGTCGGCCTGCGGACTGAAAGGTCCCGGGTTCAATTCCGGTCAGGGGCATGTACCTTGGTTGCGGGCACATCCCCAGTGGGGGGTGTGCAAGAGGCAGCTGATCGATGATTCTCTCTCATCGATGTTTCTAACTCTATCCCTCTCTCTTCCTCTCTGTGAAAAATCAATAAAATATATATTAAAAAAAGAAAAGAAAAAAAAGAAAAGACCCCAATTTCCGACTTTGCCCTTTGAGAGAGATCGGAGCTGGCCCCGCCTGGAGGTGGAGGCATTCTTTAGAGGCCCGGGAATCCCCCTGGCTCATCTAGGTTGAGGTAATTTAGGTTAGAGTAAGGGAGACTTCCCCAGAGATTAGAGTGAGTGAAGAGACGTGAAAGGTGGAGAAGAAAGCCGGAGCTCCGGGCCTGGCAGTTCGAGGCCTTCAGCGCCCAGGACTCAGGCAGCAGCCCACCTGGCCCGCCCACAGCCGGGGCTCCCTCTTCTTTGGCCACGAAAGGCATTGGATGAGGAGGAAATGCCGAGCGTGAAGACGGGGAGGGAGCACCCGGCAGAGACCAGCACGTGTGGAGGCCCAGTGTGTAGTGTGGGGTGGGGAGCTACTAGAGCCAGAGTGTGATATGGGTGGGCAATTTGATGCTGAGGGGTCAACCTGAGTGCTCCCACTTGCTTCTGCGTCCAGATGTGCTGGTGTAGTGGTTTCAGATTCAGCTCTTTCTCTTTGCTGTGTGACCACGAGTAAATCCTTAATCGCTCTGTGGCTCAGTTTATGCACTTGTAAAATGGGCATGATGATGATAGCTCCTATTTATAGGGGTTTTGTGAAAATTAAATCTGATAATGCCTATGGTGGCTGGACTGGACCGCTGACCACTGGGGGATCAGTGGGAAATCGTAAAGCAACCGGAGGGGGAGGGTGGGGGATGGCCTGGCCTGGCTGAGGACGGGTCCCAGGGATAGAGAAAAGTGGGTGGGGTCGCCAAGAATAACTTAGGTTGTCTTTGTGGGGAGGCAATGTGCAGAGTTCCTGAGGGGGCTTGAGATTTTCACCCCGGCGGTTGCCTGTAGGAAAGGAGGTAGGGGGCTGTGCAGAAGTGGGGTGGTGTTCGGTGGGCTTGGGCTCTGCTGGATTCTCGGTGGCAGAAATCCCACCTGCTGTCAAGTTGCCTGTTTCCAGCCCCACTTTATAGACGGGTTCTATGGCCAAGAAAGGGGCAGACTGCCAGGGCCTGAGGAGGGCTCCGGTAGTCTGTGAAGGAGGAATTTGACTTTTTTAAAAAAATATATTTTATTGATTCTTTACAGAGAGGAAGGGAGAGGGATAGAGAGCTAGAAACATCGATGAGAGAGAAACATCAACCAGCTGCCTCCTGCACACCCCCTAACCAGGAATGTGCCCACAACCAACGTACATGCCCTTGACCGGAATCGAACCCGGGACCCTTGAGTCTGCAGGCCGACGCTCTGTCCACTGAGCCCAACCGGTTTCAGCAGGAATTTGACTCTTCTCTGCAGGAAGGGCTGGAGGCCAAGCTCCTTTCTGACGGCAGTGCGGAGAGATCACAGCTGAGATTGGAGTTGTCCGGGAGGAGGCCAGTTAGGAGCAAGCCTCCAAACTCCAAACCCCTGACCCGGCCTCCGTTCACGGGAGCCTCCTGGGGCCTGGGCCTGCTCTGCGGGCACTACCCCAGCACACACACAGGGGGACACTGGCTATGACCGGACTGGGACAGAGATGCCCGGACTCTGGAGGAGCCCGGGTGCCCCCGCGGGAGGGCGGGTCCTGAGGAGGGCTGAAGGGCAGCCCGTGAGGACTGAGGGGGAGGAGGGCTGCAGAGGCTGCTGAACGCTGAGCCGTGAGCCGGCAGCAGGGGCCAGATTGTGAGGTAATGTTTTATTTATTTATTTTTAAATACCGTATTTGCCGGCGTATAAGACGACTTTTTGGCCCTGAAAAATATGCCTCCAAGTGGGGGGTAGTCTTATACGGCGAGTATATAACAAACTCTGTATTTTTAGTGGAAATTTTAGTGGGTCGTCTTATACGCCCAGTCGTCTTATACGCCGGCAAATACGGTATATATTTTTAGTGATTTCAGAGAGGACAGGAGAGGGAGAGAGAGGTAGAAACACCAATGATGAGAGGGAATCATTTATTGAGCTCACAACCAGGGCACGAGCCCAGACCGGGAATCTAGCAGTGATCTCTTGGTTCATAGGTTGATGCTTAACCACTGAGCCACACTGGTCGGTCAGGTGTGGGATGACGTTTTAAACAATTCGGTCTGTATATTTTAAGATGTGAATAGATAAATATTCATATAATTTAAAAATATCAAAAAGTCTCTTTCTGTCAGCCACTTAGTAGTACCTACCCAGTCCTACCCCAGAACACCTGAGTTTTAGTTCTCATGACTCCTGTGTGCAGATACCAGCAAATGCCATGCCTTTCCCCCACTTTCCTCACAGACAGCAGCACGCCGTCCATTCTGTTCTCCACGGAGCATCAGAGCATCGCTGGCAGATCTTGCTTTATCAGCACTTTCAGAGCCGCCGTATTCTTTCTTGTACTGTGTGATATAAAGGCTATTTCTGTTATTTTCCATCTTGGGCTGTTGCAGACAGTGCTGCAGTAAACAAACTCGTTCATAGGTCATTTGTGTGGAGGCTGGCGTATTTTGAGGGCACCTTAGGAGTGGAATTGGTGTGTTTTAGTTGGTATTTATCTCATAACTAGAGGCCCAGTGCATGAAAATTCATGCACTGGAGGTGAGGGTCCCTCAGCCTGTCCTGCCTCCTTTCACAGTCTGGGAGCCCTCAGGGGCAGGAGGCAACCCTGTGATCAGGGGAAGACGACGCCCCCATCACACCTCTGCTGCTGCCACTGCCGGCAGCGCAAGCCTCGGCCCGCCCTGATTACCTGAGCCTGGGGCAGCCACCATCCTAGACTTGCCTATGCCTCGGGCCTGTCCAGGCGGCTGATGGCGGGTCCAGCCTTACCTGCCACCCGCCACACATACCACCACCACCCCCCTCCCAGGGCTGAAAGAGGCTGAGGGGACTGGGTGCTGCCATCTTGTGGCGATGGGCACTACCAGCTTTGTGATCATGTGACTGTCAATTTGCATATTCCCTCTTTATTAGATAGGATGAGTAAGACTGGTCATCTGCCCACATACCCAAGAGGCATTTGGTTTCCCTCTTCTGTGCACAGTTCACATCCTTTGCCTATTTTCCTATTGGGCTGTTGGCCTTTTCATTTTATCAATTCCTAGGAACCTTTAGATACATGTCAGGGAGGTTAGTCCTTTGCTTGGGGTATGAGTTGCAGATATTTTTTTCCTGACTTGTCGCTTGACTTTTGACTTTGTTTACAGTGCATTTGTGCCGTGCAGAGGGTTTCATTTTTATGTGGTCTAATTTATCATGTCTTTTATTTTACGGCTTCTGGATTTGGAGTCATAGTGAGAGAGGCCTCTCCCACTCCAAGGTTATAAAGCAACTTCCTCGTGTTTTCCTCTGGTGTTTTATGCTTTCTTGTTTTGTTTTCCATGTAAATCTTTGGTCCGTTTGGAATTTATCCTGGTGCCTGGTGTGAGTTGTAGTTCCAACTCCGTTTTTCCCCCAGTCGGCTGGCATGTTAAGCCGAGCAGTGACTTGATCAGAATGGGAGCATCTTCCTGGGGTGGGTGTGAGGGCCAGCTGGAGGAGCCGGCCGCGGTGGCTGGGGGCAGTGGCAGTGGGTGAGGGGGAGGCTTGGGGCCACACCAGTGTAACACGATGGGCAGTTGGAGGTGGGGCACAGACTGGTGGCATAGCATTCCCAGATCCTCATCAGTGCAGGTCCCATCCCGCTCTGGGCCTTGGAGGGGCCTGGAGATCGCCCTGACCTTGGGGCTGACTGTGTGGGAGGAGGCAGCCAGCAAGACGATGCTGACCTTCAGGTGGGGGCACAGAGCGTGGCACTCGGGCTCAGCCAAAGTGGAATGTGGGGAGGGAGGCTAGCAGCAGAGTCCACTGTATTCCTGAAGTGGGCAGGCGGGAAGGCAGAGGGGATGGGCAGGGCAGCCATTTGAAAATACCCACCGAAGCCTGGCACTGCAGTCGAGGGTGGGGGCAGGGCCTCTGCCAGCCCTCCAATCCAGGAATGCTGGGGATTGCCGGGGGAGCAGGCACATTGTCCATTGTCTCAGCAGTGTGGGCCCAGCCACGGCCATTCTCGACGGTCCTCCCCCGCTGCCATCCTGGTCTTCTCCGGTCAGAGTGGACAGACCCCGCCCCCACAGTCTAGTCCTGCTGCTACCATGGACTGTGTGCCACCTGGGCAAGTCCCTGTCCTCGGGGGTCCCCCTCCATCAAAGGGGCAGCTGGCCTTGCTTTGGTTACTTCCCCCAGCCCCAGCCCTCACCCAGGTTCCAATTTGGGTTAGAGCTAGAAACAGATCTTGAGGCCCATGCCTCTTTCCTCTTTACAGATGGGGAAACTGAGGCCATGAAGGGGGCCCTGCCCCCTCCCCTTTGCTCTTCTGAACTTTCCTGGGCCTCTGGGCCTTCCTCCCTGCCCCCAGCATGGCTTGTATCAACTCCCGGCCCCCTCTCCTGGGCCCCAGTGGTCAAATTCCAGGGCTGCCATCGCCATGGCAACAGCCAGCTCACAGGGCCCCTCCTCTGAGGGCCTTCCACCAGGCTGTTGTCCAGGGAGGAGGCAGAGAGGGCCGCCAGCCCCTGGGGGACTGACTGCAGGGGCTGGAGGTGGAATAGGGAGGAGGTCAGACCCCACTGCTTTCTCTTGTTTTCCAACGGAGAAAATGGAAAAGGCACAGAGTGCTGCCAGCAAATGCACTCTGTTATCCCACAGACATGGAGGGTCAGAGGTGGCCACCTGGGCTGGGGACAAGTGACACCCCCCCCCCGAAAGCCTCTGTCCTGGAGAACCACCCATTGAAGAGTCTAAAGCAGAGGGTTTAGAATGGGAGATGGGGGGGCCTGAGGTCTCCACCGTCCATTTCTGAGGCCATCCAGGGACTAAGGCCAGCCCAGCTTGGGTCTCCCAAGCAGACCTGCCCTGTGGCAGAAGGAGCTGCCGTGGTGCCCGTGGAGAGGGTGAGCTCCTTGGTCTGGGGTATGAAGCAGGGGCTGCGGGGGGTGCCGGCCCTGGTCCGGGGCTGGCCCAGCCAGCCTCCGATATGACTTCCCTCTAAGGTTCTGTGGTTTTTCATAACAGCCAGTATCATTGAGAACTCTTTGTCCGGGCACTGTGCTAGGTAAACCCTGTTACTATGACGTAGATGAAGAAACCGAGGCACAGATAGGGGCTTCCTGGAGGGCGGACCAGCCATCACTACAGGGTGACCTCTGGCTTTGCCCTCCTCTGCCAGGGACCCAGCCACTGTGAAATTCCGGTGAGTGGCGGGATGCCTCCAGCCTTTTCTCCTTGCAAGTACATATGCATGTGTATTTCATAACGTTGAGATGATACAGCATGTAGGTGTCATGCTTCTTTCATCCTCTTGTGGAAAGCAGGGTCATAATAGGGCCTGCCCAGAGGGCTTCCCTAGAAGCAGCCCATGGGAGCCCCTCAGGAGAGACTCACTCCTGTTTGTAAGTCCTTGCTCTCCTCCTGTTCTCAGGCACAGGTTACGCGCTTCACCCGTCGCCACAGCAGTCAGTGGGAGAGGGGGGTTCAGCCCCAGCCTCACCACCTCGTTAGTCCTGAGAACCTGAGCAAGTAACGGCTTTTCACTGAGCCTTGGTTTCCCCACCCAGTTGCTATGCGGATCTGATTCATTAGGCCATTCAAGCTGTTAGTAGATTGTGAAGTGCTGGGTGGTGCCATTTACTGGCACCATTTCAGCCGAGAGCCTAGAGAAGCTGGGGCTTCAAGGCTGCAGCTCCAGAAGCCCCGGGCGCTCACAGGAGGGAGAGGAGCCGCAGATCTGAGTTATCGGGACAGCTTCCTGGAAGTGGTGGCTCCGGTTCTGGGACCTTGGGAGAGTCGAGTCTCGACCTGCTCAGGCTGACCTTCAGCTGTGAATCTTGTGCAACACACACACACACACACACACACACACACACACACACACACACAAAGTTGCTGCCCTGGCACTAAGGCTGGACATTAGTTGCTGATAGAAAGCAAAAAGGCTTAGGAGCTGAGGCTGCCTCTGACCAGCCCAAGGCAGAGACACTTCCGCCAGCATGGCCCGGGCCCAGTGGCAGGCCCTGGAGGCTGGGCGGAGGGATCTGGGCAAGACATGGTCACTGTCCCTGGTCACCTCACCATCCTAAACTTGCCTCACATGATAGGAGGGGGGCTTCCTGGGCTCTGGGTTGGGCCGGGGTCGCCAAGGCTCACTGCAGGGCCAGTGACTGGCTGATGGATGGAACTTGCTCCCCTCTGGGAATGTCCCCTGGGTCCTGGAATAGGGGAGGGGCAGAGAAGACGGGGCCACAGTGCCTCTCAGCTGGCTGGTCCCCTTTGGACAGACTATAGTGGAAGAGACCCAAAGGCCTGGATCTACCCTCCGCTGACTGCCTGCTGCCCTGTGGGGTCACGAGACTCTTTCCTCTCTGGACCTCGGTGCCCGAATGTAAAATGGGAAGGAATCTTCAAGAGAGGATCGAACATGGACATTCCAAATGTGCTGTGTGCATTCATTACCCCGATACTTGCTGTCATCCATCCACTAATTCACAAATATGCGCCAAGCTCCTACTGGGAGCCAGACTCTGTTCTAGGCATGGATGCTGAGTGCTTAGAGCTGGAGAGGGAGGGAGCACCTCTGCCTTGTTATTCTGTCAGTGTCCAAGCCTAGAACAGAGGTCAGATTACTAGGTTAGTAGGAGCTGATAACACTTCAGTCTCCCCTGGGCCTTTGGTGGTGTCTGAGTAGAATTTCTCACACTCTGGTACGTGGGGAAGATGGCCTCTTTTGGCTGGGGCCGGGGGGCAGGGGTGGGGGTGTGGGGCGCCCTTTGAGAGACCCCAGGATTATAGCTCAGCTCAGACGGGCCCTGCCTCCCTCCTCCCTGCCTCTCAGCTCCCTGGGGCTCTGGCCTGAGGCTGGCCTGGCTTTTCCCAGGGTGCCTGGCCCGTGGCCCAGTGAATCATCTTCCGCTCTAGAGGCGGGACACCCCATCCCACCCCAACAGCACACACACAAATGTGGCTCTCACACCCTCCCCCCAACTTGTGCCTGTGTCGGAGGGAGGGAAGGAGAGGACAGACACTGGGTAACTTCCGTTCTCACGATCCCTCACCCCAGCCTCTCTGCGGGCTGGGGAACTGGGTGGAGGCAAGGGAAGGGAGCCCTCCTTTGAGAAGCACCTACTGTGCGTTAGGTGTTCACCCTCATTTTTCTGAAGGGAAGTGATATTTGTAGCAGCAAGAAGGTAATGGAACTGGCCCCAAACCACATGGGCCCCATTCCCTGTGCAGTGTTCTGTGATGAGCAAAGTTAATGTGCCAAGTTTAAACGTTTTGAATGAAATACCTTTTAGTTCTGGGAGGGGAAGACTCTGGAAGCTAGCTGGCCTCGTCCACAACTTCGGATCCAGGGCTGGGACCACAGGCCAGACCACTATTGTGGGCAGAAGTGGTGGGTGCATTTCCTGGGAGCTAAGGTTGCCAGATTTAGCAAATCCTACCCTGAGGCTTCATCAGATTCCCTACGGCATCTCTTCCTCCCCTCAAGGCCGGGCAACTTGCTCTCTGACTCAGATGTGGGGCCTGGAAGAGCTGGGTTTCGTTTTTTCAGCCTGTAAAATGGAGGTGGAAGTCCCAGCCTCTGGCCCAGGAAGTTATGCAGAGCTTACTAGCTCATCAGATGTTTTCACATCTATTGGGATCTGTCTATCCATCTGCCCTTCCCCCACCCTCCTATACCACCCCCTGCTTCCGGCCAGTTATCATGACGTTAAGAAACTTCTCCTGCTGGAACCGGTTTGGCTCAGTGGATAGAGCTTTGGCCTGCGGACTGAAAGGTCCCGGGTTCAATTCCGGTCAAGGGCACGAACCTTGGTTGCAGGCACATCCCCAGTAGGGGGTGTGCAAGAGGCAGCTGATCTATGATTCTCTCTCATCGATGTTTCTAACTCTCTATTCCTCTCTGTAAAAAAGCAATAAAAAATATTTAAAAAAAAAAAAAAAAGAAAGAAAGAAAGAAAGAAAAGAAACTTCTTCCCAGGCTGGAAGATCCAGCTGGATCTTCTTGAATGTAAGGGGAAGGGGCAGGGGAGAGGAGAGAAAAAAAGAAAAGGGGGGAAAACCCACAGGTGAGCCGAAACCGGTTTGGCTCAGTGGTAGAGCGTCGGTCTGCGGACTGAAGGGTCCTGGGTTCGATTCCAGTCAAGGGCATGTACCTTGGTTGTGGGCACATCCCCAGTGGGGAGTGTGCAGGAGGCAGCTGGTCGATGTTCCTCTCTCATCGATGTTTCTAACTCTATCTCTCCCTTCCTCTCTGTAATAAATCAATAAAATACATTTTAAAAAGAAAAACCCACAGGTGAAAAAATACATGTTAAAATCAAACATGCACCATAGCCCCTGCCATGCGGGCTTCTGCTGCCACCTGTGGGACATTGGTAGAATTTCAGTTTCCGGAGCCCCAGCTTCCTCAGGAAAGCCTGGATCCTGGCAGGGAAATCAGGGCCGGGGAGGGTCAGGTTGTCCAGCCCCCACCCCCGAGCTTGACCTCATTAACCCACCTCCCGCAGGGCGCCTGGCGGGCAATTTAGCCGCCGCCTAAGCCCCGCCCCCTTATTGACTCACTGAGGGAAACTGAATCCCAGGTGGGCAGCAACCTGGTGAAAGTTACAGAGCAAGTCAGTCAATCAACAGATGTGTGTTGTGCACCTACTGTGTGTCTGGGACACAGCTGTGAACTCGGAGAGAGCAGGTCTTTGCCTTTACTGACCTGGTGGTGGTGGTGGGGAGGCAGGCACAGAGCCCTCCCTCCGATTTCATCTCGCTATTCCCAGTCCTCCCGAGAAGAGAGACAGTCGTCCACCTCCACGAAGCCAGGAGCTCTGGGCTGGCTTCACTCCCCGTCCGTGCTTTGTTACCTTGGTGAATTGGCTCCGGCCGCTCGGTGTGCTGAGTACCTGGAATCAAATTCCACATCAGACTTCGTTACCTCAGGCAAGTAGCTGCACTTCCCGCGCCTTTGTTTACTCACGGGTAAAGGCCGGGATAGTGAAGCATGGCTCAGGATTGGTATGAGGATTATCTGAGCATTAAAGTGGCTGGGCTGAAGTCACCACACAGGCATCCTCACTCACAAATCTGACATTCCTGCTGGCATTTGGGTGGGACCGCATCGTGATGAGAAACTCCAGAGAGCAACGTGGAAGTACCGTAAAGCCTCGATGAGACGACTAACTTGGGCGTGGGGCAGTCTGTTAACGCCGAAAGTCCATCATTTAATAAAGTAGGTTTGCCGAATGCATATGGTAAATATGCATTGACAAGTTCATTAGTTTACCTCTTTTTACTTATGTAGACATATTTGTGTAATTAAAATTAATATTTATACCCGGCCAGTGTGGCTCAATAGTTGAGCGTCAATCTTTGAACCAGGAGATCGTGGTGTGATTGCCAGTCAGGGCACTTGCCTGTATTGCGGACTCAGTCCCCAGTGTGAGGTGTGTAGGAGGCAGCCCATCAGTGATCCTCTCTCATCATTGATGTTTCTACTCTCTCTCCTTCTACCTTCTTCTCTGAAATCAATTTAAAAAATGTTTTTTAATTAAGTATTTGTGAAAAGTTTAATTTCACAGACAAGTTTTCTATATGTATTATAGTAATTTAAAATTTATGCTGATTAGGTCTAGTAACCCACTGCACACGGCTGGGCGTGGCTTAGCGCATTTTAAACGTCAGCCGCCACTGCTGAAATTGCTGTGGAAAGTCACACCATACAACAAGGGAACCAGTCACCACAAGGGACCTGGTGTGATCACCTGCTGATAATTTGCTCAACGGTGGTTTTGAGCGGTGACTCTTGGATTTAAATATGTAGCCTACAGTTATAGATACGTGATATTTAATACCAGCAAAATTACTACAGTGTTTTTTCCAACATTCGGCCTATTCGCTATAATTTGCTAAAAATAACAGTGAATTAGTAACAAAAAACAACCTGTTACATTAATGATAAGCAAATCTTGGTTAATCGCATTTTTAAATTAACGGTGTTAATCCTCACATATGACATAGGGATGAGAAATTTTGTTAAATCAAGGTCCACAGAATCAAGAGTTTACTGTACATGGCATTTGTATGGCCCGGCTTTGGATACCCTGGAGTATCCCTCTGTTGGCCGTGGCAGTCACAAAGGTCCATCCGGTCACACGGAGAGGGGACTTAGCCCTCATCACTCTGTGGGAAGAGGGTCAGCGCCTCGTTGTCGGAGGAGCGTGCAGGGTGGGAAATGTGATGGCTAGCGGAGAAGTGCAGCCTGCCGCTCCTCCCCGGGGTGATGAGGGAGATGAAGTGAGAGTGACGTAAAGTACTTCGCTCCTGCCTGGCACGTAGTAAGTTTTTAGTAAACAAGAGTTTAGCTGTTCATGGACCACCACCCACAGACAGGCTGTGCACCAGGCCAGCGGTCACCAACCGCTGCACTAGGCCACCGACGGGCATGCACACGTGAATGTGTCCACACCTGTGGGACCCACGTCGTGTCAATCACAGCTGCACCTCCACATGCACCCAGCGGCCCACCTAAGCCGGGCAGTGGCCCTTTGGCAGGAAGGACCTGAGGCACTTGATCTCTCCTTCCTATTCCCAAAGCGCATTCCCCAGAACTCGGGGGCCTACCCGGAACAGCCGGTCCCGAGGGAGCCCTGTGGCTCGGACACTGCCCTCGCAGCTGCCTAGGAAGCCTGGGAACTCTGTGGGGCTCGAGAGACTCTTCCTTCCAGAGGGAGGGTTTGCAGGGGACAGGCTATGACGTGGTACTGCATGGGGCAGAGACTGATGATAAGAAGAAGAAGGAAGGGGTCTCGGGAACAAATGGAGACACACCAAGGCCCCAAGAGGGGTAGGATCTGGTTCAAGGTCACGAGAGTGCATGGTAGAGGCAGAATTTGAGCCCAAGCTATCAAGTTTGCCCTCATCCTTTATACCAAGAAGTCCCTCATTTGGAACCTTTGTGTCATTGATGAGCCTAAGACGTGAGGAGGGCAGGGGCCATCCATGAAATGGATAGCCCATTGGGTTGCGAACATCCGGTCTGACTCCGTGTCCGTGGACATCCGTGGGGTCAGGAGCGACAGATGGTCCGTGTGGACTACCAGCCAGGGAAAGAGGATCTCAGCATGGCTCGTGGCAGCATTTTGTTTTCCACCAAAACCACCTGCGACAGGAGCACCTGCTTGTGTCACTGTCTCAACGCAGACGAGGCTGAGCTGGGTGCGTGGGGCCGAGGGGAGGGGAGAGGGGTTCTCCCGGACGTGGTGGCTTTGACAATATGGGGCCCATAGAAAATAAGGCCAGCTGGAGCGGCTCATGGTCAGCAGGCCCCACCCCTGGCCCATCACTCCGCGATGATCATCACAGCTGGAGCGGCTCAGCTGCTTGCTTGTCTGCCTCTGAATACCACCACCACCACCCCCTCCCCCCCAGGTTGAGTGTCAGCCTGTGATGTACCCAAGTGTTGCCGGGGCTGCCGATTTGATTCTGGGGTCAGGGCATGTGCCTCGGTTGTGGGTTTGATCCCCAGTCTCCAGAGTGGCAAAGGCAGTGGATCGATGTTTCTCTCTCTCCTCCTTCTTCCCCTCTCCTCTCCCCTCTCCTCTCTCTGAGCATGACCTCTGGTGAAGAGAGAAGAAGATACATGCACAGATACATATGTATCTGTGCACACAGGGGCCTGGTGGCAGCCGCTGGCCTCCCCTTTCCAGTAAGGTGACACCCTGCACCTTAAGTGGGGAGTGACCATAACCAGCCATCCTTTGATATTGGGGTGCTTTGGGGGTTAAAGGAGCCAGCCTGAGTTTGGAAAGCCATGGGATGCCTGGCGCCTGACAAATGCTCAAACAGCGTTAGCGGTGATGAGGAGGCTGAGTATGGGGTTCCCAGCGCTCCAGCGTGGTGGCCCCGGGACACAGACTCCCCCGGCAGATAGTTATAGAGCCACGCGGATGTGAGGCCTGGATGGAAGGAACCCCAGCCCCAGAACCTGCATTCTCCTCCTCACACCTGCATTGCACTTGCCATTTCCTTTCAGTTCCTTCGCAGGCTGAGTGCCCAGAGGCACGGTCCTCTCTTCTTACCTGTAGTCCCAGCACAGTGCTGGGTACCCGGTAGGTACTCAATAATGTTTATTGGACTAGTCAACAAATGAATAAAACAAAACTCAGTGAACTGCTATTGAAATTTGTATCTGTGCATCCATTCATTTGTCGTTTCATTCATCGGTCTGTTCACCAATCCAGTTATTATTTACTCCTCTGTCATCATTCCATCCTTTCTTTTATTCAGCCATTCATTTTATTCAGCCATTCATCCACTCATTTGTCCTTCCATACGTCCTTTCCCATCATTGGGTCCCCAATCGCTCTAGCACCACCTATAGGACCAAGTGGCCCCAAGTGGGCAGTGTCCCAGTGCAGAATGGGGGTGTGTCAGAGGCAGGCACGCGAGGTGTGGGGCTTCTGTCAGAGATGAGGAAGCTATCGGCAGACTTGGTGCAGGTAGGGAGGGGTAGGTGTTTCTCAGGGCCGGCACATGGTAGGGGGAAGGGGTATGTGTGTTGTGGGATGTAAGGTGTGTAGAGGGGGGCTGGGTAGACCTTTACCAAGCACCTCATACACTTATAAAAACCATTCTGAGCCAGACTCCCACACAACTGCAGGGACTCAAAAGGAAAAACCAGTGCCTGAGGCAGGAGCTCAGAGACCTACACGAGGTGTCCCCTCGCCCCACCACAGAGAACCCTCACCTTGACAGGCTCCCGTGCCTGTGATATGGACACCCTGGACACCCTAGTTAAGCAGCTGTGTGTTCCTGGTCCTTCTACCAGCTTCCTTCTTAGTCTCACCCACCCCTTTGTTGCTATGGCAACAGGCTGGAATCTAATTAGCCGTCCTTAATGAAACAGCAGCAAGCAGTGCCTTTGGCACCAATCCACCCCCTTCTCCAGGCTGGGCGCCCACAGATCTTTGGATTTCTTGACCTCAGGACCCTGGTCACACCCTGCCTCCTACCGGAAGCCCTCCCTGTACCCGCAAGGCAGAAGTGACTCCCTCTGCTGAGCCTCATGAGTGTTGTCTGAGAGCTCCTAGGTACCGGCCGGAGTGGATTTATTTCCGCAGGACCAGTCCTCCTGGAGCTGTGGAGGGACTGGATACACCTCACTAAAAAAGCCCAAGCTATACACACACACATACACACACACACACACACACACACACACACACACACACACCCTAACTACTCAGAAATGAGGCCCTAGTCATATAGCTGGAGATGGTCAGGTGGGGAAAAAGGTGTTCTGAGAGAAAGCTAATGGTGGATTAAATAGCTATAAGGATCGAGCAATGGACCAGGGGTGGGGCCAGCTGGCCACGAGCCCGCATGCTGGTATAGGGTTACTCTGGGTACCTGGCTGCTTGGATTAGATCAAGAGGTGTGTCCATCCTCCTTGCTCACACCATAACTCAGTCCGTTGGCCTGGCTGTCCCCGTTTCCGCCCCCTGGGTCCAGCCCGGAGAGGAGAGGGAGGAGGAGCAGGCCTCACCCCGGGAAGCCCACAGTCCACCCCATGGAGGAGAAGAGGCGGAGGACTCGCTGGCTTTCTTGGTCCAAACGGAGGCAGAGGCGGGCCCTTGCTCCCGCCTCCCGGGGCAGAGGGGGCTGGGCACGAACCCACCCCCAGAGCAGGTGTGGAGGCCAGACAGGCCCTGGGTGTGGGAGTTCCATGCTGTGCACAGACTGTGGGCCTCGCTCCAGAGTTTTAGATCGATAAGTAAGGTGTGGGGAGGAGCTGAGAATTCTTAACATAATTCCAAGAGGCACTGAAGCTCTGGGTCCAGGGACCACACTTGGAGGACATCTGCAGAGTGGGACCAGAAGGGCAGTTTGTACAGAACACACGCTCATGCCTTCATTCTTTTTAAAAATATATTTTTTATTGATTTCAGAAAGGAAGGAAAGAGGGAGAGAGAGAGAAACTTCAAGGATGAGAGAGACTCATTCATTGCTCGCCTGCCTCCTGCACACACAGACACACCCCACCGGGATTGAGCCTGCAACCAGGGCACGGGCCCTGCCTGGGAATTGAACCATGACCTCCTGGTTCATAGGTCTGTGCTCACGCACTGAGTAACACTGGCCAGGCCCTTCATTCATTCATTCTTTTTTTTTTCATTCTTTCATTCAGCAAGTTGACTCAACAGCCACTGTGGGCCAGGCCCTCACGGATCCTAGGGGTGACAGGCTCACCCATTACTACGTGGCACAGACGCAGCACTTGGCGGGCACCTCTCTGGTGTCAGCCTCTGGGAGCATCCCCGTCGCCCCGTGGTGCTCACTGCTTTGGGGGCTGCTGCCCGGCGTGGGTCACCAGGGTTGCCTCTGGGAATTCTCTGCTCCTGTTTTTTGGGGTTTTTTTTGTTTGTTTGTTTTTTTAAAATATATTTTATTGATTTTTTACAGAGAGGAAGAGAGAGGGATAGAGAGTTAGGAACATCGATGAGAGAGAGTCATCGATCAGCTGCCTCTTGCACACCCCCTACTGGGGATGTGCCCGCAACCAAGGTACATGCCCTTGACCGGAATCGAACCTGGGACCTTTCAGACCGCAGGCCGACGCTCTATCCACTGAGCCAAACCGGTTTTGGCATCTGCTCCTGCTTTTACTGTTGGCTACCTGGGAGCTGCCGCCTGGGGAGTTAAAATTTCAGTGTTAGATATTTTGGACTCTGAGTGGCCAGTGCTGCCGGAGCCCGAGTCCTGCCCTCTCCCGCCCGAGGGGATGAGGAATAATTCCCTTGGATGGGGCTGGGGGTGGACCCCCTGGTTGAGGGCTGAGCAGAGGGAGGGAGACAGTGGGGCAGAGGGGGATAGGAGGCTGTTAGGGCCAGCAGGAGAGGTGAGCCTGTAGCAGGGGGATGCCAGGGAAGGTTTGTGAGCAGGAACTCCGGGCCGGCGTGCTGTATGCGGAGAAGGGAAAGGACGAGTTAATGGGGTTTGTGTGTTAGCCAGCTCCGTGTGCGGAGTGGTAGGGCCCAGAGGTAAGCCACAGTTCCCAGGGATGGGCATCCGTCTGGCAGTTGCTCAAATGTGTAATTACAAACTGTGATGCCTGACTAAGAAAAACGGAGAATGAGAGCACGAAGCAAGTGCACCTGACCTACTCTGTGGATCAGGGAGGGCTTCCGCGAGGAGGTGACACTTGCAGTGAGACAGTCTTAAAAGAAAAAAACAAGTGCTCTCGAGGAGAGGGAAAAGGCCAAGACCCTGAGGCAGCCGAAACCGGTGTGGCTCAGTGGTAGAGCGGTCTGCGGACTGAAAGGTCCCAGGTCAAGGGCATGTACCTTGGTGGCGGGCACATCCCCAGTAGGGGGTGTGCAGGAGGCAGCTGGTAGATGTTTCTCTCTCATTGACGTTTCTAGCTCTCTATCTCTCTCCCTTCTTCTCTATAAAATATCAATAAAATATATATTAAAAATAAAATAAAATAAAGAGCCTGAGGCAGACTCTGGAGAGTCTGGTCTGCTTCTAGAACTTAGAGCAGAAGTGATGAAGTTATTAAGCATGGGGTCGGGGGAGGGGGTGCTAGTCTGGATGGTGGAGTCAGGAGGTCTCCACTGAGCAGGAAATCCAGGTACAAGCAGGTTTGGAGGAGGGAGTCGGTGGAGGGTTTGGTGAGAGTGGGAGCTCTCAGTACATAGGGAAGCCTGAAGTCTGAAGTCAGCCCCAGCTGAGGCACAGCAGAGGGTCGTCGTCGTCCGTCCGTCCGCCGTCCCCCCTCCCCCCCCCCCCAATCAGCTGCAGGGTGTACCAGATGCCCCCCCCCCTGGTTGGGGGTGGGAGCTGGTGCAAAACAAAGTTCACCCCGCCCCCTACCCTCCATCCTGGTTAAGGGTCTGGGATAGGATCTGACAGTACCTGGATTTTGGGGGACAGGTGGTGGTGAGGGGTGTCAATGCCTGAGCCCCTCCCCAGGGGGGTGGGTTGGGGTGGAGAGGGATAGGACTGAGCTCTCTAGGGCTGTATCAGATACAGGACACCGGCCGGCCAGCCGGGAGGGGTGGGGGAGGGATCACTAGGGGTGGGCCTTTCCCTGTCAGGCCCAAGTGCCAGAGTCCCGGCAGGTGTCTGTCTGTGTGCGCCTCTAAGTGTTTGTGTCTGGTTACAGTAGTGTGAGCATAGAAACACGTGTGCACCTGTGTGCTGCACCGGGTCGGCTCATGCTTGACAGGGTTTGGGTCTGCACGGGGCTGTGTTGATGCGTGTGCTCTGGAGAGCAGGTTTCCATGTACGTGGGCCTGTTCGGTGTCGGTATGTGCCTGCCCTGTGTGTGCCCCGTGGGTCCAGGTGTGGACAAAAAGTGCGTCACCAAGTGTGCTCGCCTTTGTCCGCGGGCGTGCACCGGCGCCCGTGAGCTCAGAGGCGAGTCCGCTGGACAGGGCACCGCCGAGGGAGGGAGTGAGAGACCCGGGGGCCGCCTGTGCGTTTGGGGGAGAAGATGGGGCCACGCCCAGAGGGCGGGGCTTCCCGCCGCGCCCCGCCCCCGCCCCGCCCCCTTCGGCCGGCGCTGCCGGCGCGAGGCTTGCAGGGCGCGTTGCCGAGGGAGCCGGGTGACAGCGCCGCCTCCGTCCATCACACCGAGGCCGTCACACCGAGGCCGTCACCCCGAGGCCGTCACCCCGAGGCCGGGCCGGACTGACGCTGGGCCGCTGAGCCCGGAGGGAGGAGGAGGGAGCGGCGGAGGGAGCGCCCCGCCGCCGGCCGCCGGCCGCATGCTGCAGATGGTGAAGACGCTGGCCCAGTTCACCATCGCGCTGGAGGACATGCGCGACCTGGGCCCGGCCGCCGCCTCCGGGGAGCCCGCCGGGAACGAGGAGCCCGGGGAGGCCCAGGTACCGGGGAGGGAGGGCAGCCGGGAACTTGGGCCTGAAATTCATCGGACCCAGGACGGGGAGACACGGACGGGCGCCAGGGCGCAGGGCCGGGGGCCATAGGATCAGGCACAGCGGCTGCCCAGCCCCGGGTTTGGGGGCTCGGGGGTAAGGGATGGATGGGGGCAGGGAGGACGGAAGGGCTGTGAGGAGCCCCCGCAGCGGCGGTGTGGCTGCAGAGCGCCGAGGTTTGGTGCGGGATGCAAGCTTAGGGTAGCAGACGGGCTGGCAAACTCAGCTGGGAGGGGAGGCCTGCACCCTGAGACCCAGCCTTAGGGAGACCTGTGGTGCTTCACACAGTGATGCAGGTCAGCATGCGGCGAGAGACCCTTCTTCCTGGGTGTTCTGGGTCCTCAGGCTCACGAAGGGGTGGCTTTTCCAGCCTCCCTGCCGGGCCTGGGAGTCTCCAGGCGTGTGCGTGTGTGTGTGTGTGTGTGTGTGTGTGTGTGAAGGGTGAGGGGGCAGTTTTGCCCTCACCTCTTGAAGTCCGCCCCCACCACTGCACCCACGGGGCCCGGAGGCGTCCTGCAGGGGCAGAGGTGGTTCCCTGCCTGGTCAGCTTGGGCTCCCTCAGGAGGATGACGAGCCCCGGGCTGTGCCCACAGCTCTGTGTGTCTGGGCCTGGATCGGCCTGCTCTCCCAACCCCGGGTGGGCTGTGCTTCTGCCTTCCTCCTCCCTGTGCTGTGTGGTGTGTTTCCCTCTCCACCACCTCATCTTTGGGCTGAAGGCCCTGCTTCTCAGCTGGGGGACTTGGCTCCATTTATTGTCTTTTCGTGGCGCGTCTGGCCTTTATGGCTTCTCCATGCGTACATGTGTCTCTGTCTTCATGCCATGTTTACTGGGGTCTCGGGTTTGGGTCCTGATGTCCCGATCACACAGGTAGGAGGAGCCCCCTCCCCCTCTTCCCGCTGTGCCCCTTCAGCCCCCACCTCCCTTCCCACTTCAGTGCCCCATGCCGTGCAGGGCGGGCGGGGCTGCTGAGGGATGAGGGACTCCGAGGCCTACAGGACTGTCCCGCCCAGAACAGGTGGGCCTGCTGATCTGCTTGACAGCTGCATCGCCCATCGCTGCTTCCCGCGGCCCCCACCCCCACCCCCACACACACTCACCCGTGTCTGGGCACGTGCGGGAGGGTGTTTGTGCAGTGGCGGGGAGCTGGCCTTGTTTTCCGTGCCTCTACCTGACAGCTGAGTGACAGCCTGCTGTGCTTTTGAGCAGAGAGGAGGCTGGGAAAGGCAGGCAGGCAGGCGAAGTCAGCCTCCCTGCACGAATGGCCCCCGCCTCCGGGCCCCATGGCCCCCCCCTGTCAGCCCTGCCTCCCCAGGAGGCCCCCCTGCGGGACCCTCGCTGCCGAGCCTGGCGGGCTGGGCCGGGGAGAACGCGCCTCTGAGGCCTGGCCCTGCGCTCAGGAGCCCTCTGGCCAGCAGGGGGACGGACACGGTAAACGGCCTCCTCGCTGAGGTGGAGGAGGAGGGGATCTTGCAGACCCAGTGTGTTTGGAGAGCGCTGTTCTCTCCCTGTGCCTTTGTTTGCATGGTTCTGAGAGGGAGGTGTTCCTCCTTTTTGTAGAGGAGAATGTGGAAGCTCAAGCCTCATAGCCGGTGAGGTCCGAGCTGGAGACCCCGTGGCCGCCGCCGGCTGGTCAGTCTGGGCCAGCACTCGGCGCGGGGGCCTAAGAGGCAGACTGAGGCGGCGGAGGGACGGGGCTCTGGCGGTGTGACCTTGGGCAAGTCTTGGCACCTCTCTAACTTGACTTCCTCACCTCTGGGAAGTGAAGATGGCAGCACCTGTGTCATAGAACCCTGAGTGTGAGGCCGAAACAGGCCATATCTGTGAAGTGCTGAGACGGACCAGGGGACTCGAGGGGGCGTGATCTGGGCCTTTCCTTGGGGCTTGAAGCTCTCCCAAACTCTCCCTGCCACCTCCTACTGCAGGCTGCTCTGTGAACAGCCTCAGACGCGCTGCGATAGGCGGTCTGTCTGGAGCCGGGGGCCCTGAGGCAGGGCCTGGTGCCTTCTCACCCATCAGAGCACAGGGCTGACGGGGGTGTCATGCGCCCCCACCCCCCACCCCACCCCGGATCTTCTAGAACAGGAGTGTGTTTCATTATAGCGCAGGTTTGAGGACATGCCTAACCCCTGAGTCTCCGGGTCAGAGCTGTTTTGTTTTGTTTTGTTTTGTTTTGTTTTGTTTTTTTGCGGGGGGGGAGGGGGGACACCTGAGGTAGGCATGCCACAAGCCAAAGGGGTGAGCAGTGTCTGGAGCAGGCAGGCTGGACAGACCTGGGGCTTGGTCTGCTCAGCAGGCACAGACCCTGGGCACAGCAGTGCCAGGGAAGCCCCCCTGTGAATCGCTGCCCAGAGGGCCTCCGGGGGGTGCGGCCTGGGGGAGCTGCAGACAAGGACACTCGGCTTGCGTTGCCCGTGCACTCAGATCTGCAGGCCTGTGCCTGGATCCTGAGGTGTAGGATCCAGGCAAATAGATGCTCTGGGCAAGCCGAGGCCTAGCAGGGAGAGGGGGGAGAAGAATAAGCCCCGGCGACCCGGGACCCAGAGTTCTGGCCTTGCTCAGGACCACAACAAAGACTTGCAGGAGACCTGGCGTGGGGTCTGCCTGGGAGAGCTTTGGGGCTGCTGCCGTGGGAGGGCTCCCTGGAGGAGCGGGCCAGGGGCACAGGGGTTGTGGAGGGCAGTAGGAAGTGAGTCCCGGGAAGCATCCCAGGTTGGTTTCCGGAAAAGTCTTAAAGTCTTCCCACAGAATAGGGGCTGCCCTGTCCCTGTGGGTGTGGGTGCAGAGTCTGGGAAATCCTGAAGGGACTCTAATACAATTCATCAGATTTCCAGGATGGAGCCACTGGTGCTTGGGTCTCCTTTCCCTCATTTTTAAAATGAGAAGAATAACATCTACCTCACAGGGTGGTCAGAGAGATGAAATAACATGTGATGCTCAGAACAGGGCCTAGCACAGAGTCGGGCTCAGTTAACCTCTTAGTGAGAGAACGGGGATCCAGCCGTGTCTGAGAGTATCGGATCCTGCCGCGCCCCAGCTCTGACTTTTGGGGCCAGCCTCATCTCTCTGGGCCGTCTTGTCTTCATCTGCAGCAGGGGAACAGCTTTTACTCAGGAGGCGGGAGCCCAGCCAGGTGGGGTCTGACCCCTCAGCACGGAGCCTGGAGGTGGGGTTTTCAGAATTGGTAGCAGGCATCCTCCTTTGCAAACTGGAGAAGTTATTGATTTTTTTTTTTTGAGTCCTTCTCGGAAGCCGGTAGGGGATCCCAAAAGTAAACAAGCATGGGAGGAGGGTGGAAGAGCAGGGAGCACTCTGGGAGGCAGGGAGGTGCAGGGCAGGGGCCCCCTGCTGGAGGGGAGGAGCGTGTGAGGGGAGGGCTGGCATGAGGTCCGGGGCAGCTTGGAGGACAGCCAGCAGCCCTGGGCGGTGGCAGCGAACCTAAAGGCCAGGAGAGGGTGTGGGTGGGCTCTCTGGGCCCACGCGCAGTGCTCACCCGTTACCTTCCGTTCCCCAGGACATGCGGAAGCACGTGACCATGACCCTGCTGGACACGGAGCAGTCCTATGTGGAGTCGCTGCGCACCCTGATGCAGGTGAGGCTCATGGCCCTCTCTGGCTCCCGTTCCGTGGACAGGGAGCCGAAGTCAGAGGTAGAGAGGGATGGCCCTGAGACACACCACCCCTCCACAGAGAACTCCCCGCGACTGCCCCCGGGGGGAAGCCTCCTCTAGGGCAGGAGAGAATACAGACAATACTGTCCTGCCAACTCCCCACGGCACCCCCAGTCTGAGCTTAGATTGTAAAGCCCTCTGGTGTACCCCCTCTCCATTTTGTTCATGGACTGAGAAGATATTTGTTGAGTGGAATGAAACGTTAAGCTCTTGCCGAAACTGGTTTGGCTCAGTGGATAGAGCGTCGGCCTGAGGACTGAAAGGTCCCAGGTTCGATTCCGGCCAAGGGCATGTACCTTGGTTGCGGGCACATCCCCAGTAGGGAGTGTGCAAGAGGCAGCTGGTCAATGTTTCTCTCTCATCGATGTTTCTCTCTATCCCTCTAAATTCCTCTCTGTAAAAAATCAATAAAAAATATTAAAAAAAAAAAAAAAGAAACTTTAAGCTCCTTCATGTGAGACCCTCCAGGGGCGGGAAACACAGGGACAAGGCCCTGCACGGAGCTCTCAGTCCTGCTGGGGGCACAGTTGGCTCTGGGGGCACTCCTGAAGCATCGAGGGCAGAGCCCTAGAGACATCCAAAGCATTCACTAATCCACTCCATGCCCCTCCAGGGCCCCTTCTTCACGCCCTTCCCTGGGTGGTTCAGCAGTGAGCGTGAGAGCGAAGCTCCTGCCTCCCTGAGCTCAGTCTGTGGCAGACCAACAGTGACCAGACAGCCA
Source organism: Vespertilio murinus (assembly GCA_963924515.1). Taxonomy (NCBI): domain Eukaryota; kingdom Metazoa; phylum Chordata; class Mammalia; order Chiroptera; family Vespertilionidae; genus Vespertilio; species Vespertilio murinus. The sequence continues at coordinate 130,596,916 of OZ004709.1, read as the reverse complement.
GACCACACATGAGGGCACGTGATGATGCAAAGTGCACAGAGAGCATGTTCAGCCTTAAAAAGGAAGAAAATTCTGACACATGCTACAATATACATCAGCCGTGAGGACATTATGCTCAATGAAATAAGTTAGTCACAAAAGGAGAAATACGGTGTGACTCCACTTACATGCGGTAGAGGAGCCAGATTCACGGGCTCGGACTGGCCCAGGCTGCCAGCCTGTCTCCTCACCATCACCCCTGGCCTTTTCAGAATCCCAGCCAGGTGAGAGGATTCTGTTGATCTTTACTTTCTGGAATTTGTCTTACAAAACAGGCCAGATTTTTTAAATGTTTAATATACATTTTATTACAACGTTGCATACACTTTTTCAGGGTTTATTTTGGCCTGCAGTTACAGCTTAGGCCAGTAGAGGGCAGCCTCTCTACGAGCACATCAGCCACCAAGCAAGGGCTGTTTATGCTCAGGAAAAACACCACTGAATGCAGATTTGAAGTGAAAAATAGGAGGTTTAGTCACCCACTGGCCAGCAGTTCTGAAAACTGTTGACATAATGTTCAGATAGTGTCACTAACAGCCTCCAGTAACCTCCCATTTGGCCTCCCATGCCTTCCCTGCTTTATTTCCCCGCAGCAGTTACCATCTTTTGACTTACCATGTGATTTCCACAGGTAATCAGTTCAAAGACACATTCTTCACATGTTCGCATCTCTGAAATCAGGGTTCATTTTATAATTGAATGCATATCACTTAATTGACAGCAAATTTTTAAAAAATATATTTTATTGATTTTTTTACAGAGGAAAGGAGAAGGATAGAGAGTTAGAAACATCCATGAGAGAGAAACATTGATCAGCTGCCTCCTGCACACCCCCCACTGGGGATGTGCCTGCAACCAAGGTACATGCCCTTGACCGGAATTGAACCCGGGACCTTTCAGTCCGCAGACAGACGCTCTATCCACTGAGCCAAACCAGTTTCGGCGGCAAATTTTTTTCTTAAAGATACATTTTAGATTTGATGAAATGTGCTTTGTTTGTATTTATTATTTTATTTTATTTGTGTATTTTATCTGACTAGATTGTAAACCCTTTCAGGGCTGGGATTTTTTTCTTTTTTGTTCACTGGTGTCGCCCAGTCTTTGCACAGTGCCCAGCACAGAGTAAATGCTCAGTAAAACGTTTGCTGACTTAGTGTGATTCTATGGATCTTCCAGGGAGCCCGGTCTTCTTGCTTTCCTCACTCCAAGCTCTGATCGTTCATGCATCCAATAAACCTTTCCTGAGCCCCTCACGCCCATCTTATGCCAGGCACTGGGCTGGGCAGTGAGGGGCGTGGGGATAGGTCTCCCTACTTCCCTCCTAGAGATCTGAGTCCAATGAGGGAGAGCCACGAGGCAGGGCCCTGGGCATAGGGTGCCTGTGTGCACCTGTGCCACTGGGCTGGGGTGCCATCCCTGAGCGGACCTACACTGACCTCATGGGTCCCCCAGGGCTACATGCAGCCACTGAAGCAGCCAGAGAACTCCTTGCTGTGTGACCCGTCGCTGGTGGACGAGATTTTCGACCAGATCCCCGAGCTCCTGGAGCACCACGAGCAGTTCCTGGAGCAGGTGCGGCACTGCGTGCAGACCTGGCACGCGCAGCAGAAGGTGGGAGACCTGCTCATCCAGTCGGTGAGTGCCCTGCGCCTGCAGTGCAGCCCACAGCCTCGCCCCTCGGCCTCCTGCTCAGGGCTGGCTGCTGCTGCTCACCCCACCTCACTCCACTTCGCCTGGCAGTGATTCTGATCCCAGATGTAAGCCCAGAACGGACGGACACTGGCCCTGACTGCAGGCCCTGGGCTGGCCTGAACCCGGACGTTTCCCAGGCCCAGGGAGGGAGGGACTCTGCTGTGGACCCATCCCACCCAGACACTGACCTCATCCTGGGCCCAGCTCCGGCTGCTGACCCCGAATCGGTGCCGACGCTGCCCCAGACCTCAAAGGGATGCTAGTCGTAACCTCAACTCCTACCTTGATTAGCTCTTTTCTTCACCAGATATTTCAATAATAGCTAACTATTTAGCATTTAATATGTGTCAGGCATTAATCTAAACACAGTATAAGGGTGGGACAAAAGTAGATCTACAGTTGTGAGTACGTGAAACAGTTTATTCTTGTTTTATTAATTATTGTATTATTTTCCATATGAACAACTGTAGACCTACTTTTGCCCCACTTTGTATCTATCAAAAAATCTAGGAAGAGGGTGGTATTATCACCCTGAACTTAAAGTTGATGGCTCTGTGGTAGAGAAAGAAGATAACCTGATCAAAGTCATAGTGAGCAGGGGTACGGGATTCAGCCCCCAGAAACCCGGTTCCAGAGCTCATGCTCTGTCCCCCCCTGTGCTCCCTTTCACCCTCCCTCCGCCTTCACGCTTCCCGAGATTCTGCAGGAGCATTTGAGATCCTGCTCCTGCCATATGCCCTCAGTTTGGCTCAAATAAATGCATTAGAGGCTGGGACCTTTGAAAAGAGATTGCTTCAAAACTCAAAAAGATGCCAGCTGGGCATGGATCCTTGAACCAGGAGGTTCTGGTTCGATTCCAGATCAGGGCACATGCCCGGGTTACAGGCTTGATTCCCAGGAGGGGGGGTGCAGGAGGCAGCCGGTCGATGTTTCTATCTCTTTCCTTCTCCCTTCCCTTCTCTCCAAAATCAATTTTTAAAAAACACATTAAAAAAGACATTTGGTTATTAGCATTTAACCAAATGTCTGTAAAACATAACATGCCATTTTCTTTATTAAATTTAGAATTCATTTGTTATTTTGCCAGAATATCCAAGAATGCATGATGATAATGAATACATTATAGTCAAATGCAAATTAGTTATTCAGAGCCAAATAATTTGAAGAAGCAAAATTGTAAAACTCCTTCTAAAAATGGTACCAGCACAACAAAAGAACATTTATTTCTGTGGGATGTGGATGTGTTTGTGCTGATGTGAGAAGGTCTTGGAAGGTCCCTGCTGGCCTGCAACGGATGTGATGAGAACCTTGGTCTGGCGGTGGTGGGACCCCAGCGTGAGTGCTGACATCCAGCCCATCACCATCCTCAGTGCCGCTCAGATCTTCTTTTTTTATATTTTTATTGACTTCAGAGAGTAAAGGAGAGGGAAAGAGAGATAGAAGCACCAAGGATGAGAGGGAATCACTGATCCGCTCCCTCCGGCACGCCCCACATTGGGGTGGAGGCCACCCGCCGAGCTTGTGCTCCACCTGGGAGCTGAACCCTGACCTCCAGGTGCACAGGTTGACGCCCAATCACTGAGCCACACCAGCCAGTCACTCAGATCTTGGTGCTGACCATGGGGTGCAAAAGGAGCCCTTGCCTCCCGGGCGGGGTGAGCATAGGGTGCTCTGTCCCCGGATGGGGGCAGTGTGTGGGCACAGTCTTCCTTCCTGAGCTGCTTCCGCCTCCACCTGAGGCACTCCTGGGGAGCGGGGAATGGGCGGGCACATGGGCTTGGAGGCTCCGCGGAAAACCAGAAACGCCACCACAGGTCCCCCCCCCGCCATCCATAGTGCAGCTGACACAGGAACCGGGTCCCAACTCCTAGCCGGGGCTTCTGACCAAGAACCCCGACTTTTAGCCCAGCTGTCAGCCACGCCACAGGTATTAGCCGCCAGCTGTGTGCCTTTCCCCGAGCGGGGCTTGGTTGGGTGGGAGGGGGCAGCTGTCTGCTTGGAGAGGAAAACCTGTCCTGAGGATCAGGGAGGCCAGGGACCAGGCGTGGTTCCGGGCAGAGCTGCCTCTTGGAGGGCAGAGCTGGAGCCCAGCCCTGAGGACGGGGAGCCGGGGTGGAAGGGCATCCAGTGGAGGGAATTCATGAGCAAAGGCCAAGCAGCTCGAACAGCGTGGGCAAACTACGGCCCGAGGGCCGGATCCAGCTGAATGAAACTATTGGGGGGGAAAAGACCGTACCCTTTTATGTAATGATGTTTACTTTGAATTTATATTAGTTCACACAAACACTCCATCCATGCTTTTGTTCCGGCCCTCCGGTCCAGTTTAAGAACCCATTGTGGCCGAAACCGGTTTGGCTCAGTAGTAGAGCATCGGTCTGCGGGCTGAAAGGTCCCGGGTTCGATTCCGATCAGGGGCATGTACATTGGTTGCGGGCACATCCCCAGTAGGGGGTGTGCAAGAGGCGGCTGGTCGATGTTTCTCTCTCATCGACGTTTCTAGCTCTCTATCTCTCTCCCTTCCTCTCTGTAAAATATCAATAAAATATAAATAAATAAAAAAAGAACCCATTGTGGCCCCCAAGTCAAAAAGTTTGCCCACCCCTGAGCTAGAACAAGCCTGTATTGCTCGGAGGAGAGGGAGGAGGGAGACCTGCCTGCCTGGACTTGGAGGAATTGGAGACCCAGGGATAGAAGTGCCCCCGATGGAAGTGAGAGAACCTGGTCTGGGCTCACAGCACACATCCAGGCACACGGACAGACATGCATGCAGACAGGATACACGTGTGTATGTCTGTGCACACACCTAGTCACACAGTCACGCATTCAGCATGCACACACAAGAGCACCTCCTTATGTCTCAGGGACTATATCAATGAAGGAATGTTGACTCTTGAACCCGTGGAAACCAGGACAGGGTGAGGTGGAGTAAGGGACATCTGGAGGGTCCCCAGCCTGTGTCTTCACCCGCAGTTCTCCAAGGACGTCCTGGTCAGCATCTATTCCGCCTACATCGACAACTTCCTCAACGCGAAGGACGCCGTGCGTGTGGCCAAGGAGGCGAGGCCTGCCTTTCTCAAGTTCCTGGAGGTACCGTGGGCCAGGGCGGGGGGACGGAAGCCACCCTCACAGTGGGCCAGCTTTGGGGACCCCAGGAGCTCCCAGCCTGGGCGCCACAACCCTAGCCAGGGTCACCTTCCGCCCTCAGGCTGAGCTGGAGGGGCTTCCTGGGGCATGGTCCCCGGATGGTCTCTGCGGGTCATACCTCACGCAGCTGCCCATCCGCCCTGTTTGGGGTTTCAGCAAAGCATGCGTGAGAACAAGGAGAAGCAGGCGCTGTCCGACCTCATGATCAAGCCCGTGCAGCGGATCCCACGCTATGAGCTTCTGGTGAAGGTGGGTAAGGAAGGTCTGGAGGCGGGTGGGGATGCTGGGGGCTCTGAGGCTGGGTCCCCAGGGCTCAGGCAGGAAAGGAAGTCCGCTGTGACCTCTGCCCATAGCCCCTCCTGCTGCAGAGCCAGCGTGGGCCCGGCCCCGCAGGGCGGCTAAGCAGGCAGGTCTGGTCCCTGTTGCCTCCCAGGACCTCCTGAAGCACACCCCCGAGGACCACCCGGACCACCCGCTCCTGCTGGACGCCCAGCGGAACATCAAGCAGGTGGCCGAGCGCATCAACAAGGGCGTGCGGAGCGCGGAGGAGGCGGAGCGGCACGCCCGCGTGCTGCAGGAGATCGAGGCGCACATCGAGGGCATGGAGGATGTGCGTGAGCCCCCCACCTGCCCCTGCCCCCGTCCCCCTGTGGTCACTGGAACGTGGTGTGTCCACGTCCACACGGTGTCCGCCCTTCCTTTCCACACCCGCCTCTAGCCGTGTGTCTACGGCCTGAGGCGTCAGGAGGGGGAATGGGTGTCGCTTCCCCTGGCCCGGCCCACAGGGTCTGGGAACGGGATGAGGGTTAATAATCAGCTGCAAGACACGGTGCCTCCTGCCCCACAGCTCCAGGCCCCCCAGCGGCGGTTCCTGAGGCAGGAGATGGTCATTGAAGTGGTAAGAAGTGTCCTGGTGTCTGCGTGCTTGTCCCCACTCCCACCTGCTTCGCCCACACGTCCGCTCGCACCCGCTGCCCACGGCTGTCCCTGCTCTTCCACCCCAACCGGAGCCCGGGTCGAGTCCCAGCTCTGCCTCTGCCTCTGGGCAGCTGGGGGTCCCCACCCCTCCCTGGGCCGGCTGTCCCCTGGGCGCTGTGGGCCTGACTCCTGCCTGGGGCCCCACAGAAGGCAGTCGGCGGCAAGAAGGACCGGTCCCTCTTTCTGTTCACGGACCTCATCGTCTGCACCACCCTGAAGCGGAAGTCCGGCTCCCTGCGGCGCAGCTCCATGAGTCTGTGAGCGGCGGGCGGGGCGGGGTCCGGGCAGAGTGGGCGGGGGGGGGGGGGGAGTGGGAGAGGTTGTCCCTCCCGGGCCCACGCCCCGCCCTGGCTGAGCGCCCCGCGGCCCCCACAGGTACACGGCCGCCAGCGTCATCGACACGGCCAGCAAATACAAGCTGCTGTGGAAGCTGCCGCTGGAGGACGCCGACATCATCAAAGGTGGGGCTGCCCCGGAGTTTGGGGCGCTGGGGCCTCCTCTGAGAAGCCCCTGGTGGGTGTGAGCGGTGGCCGGGTGGCTGCCTGTCCTTCTGCTTTCCTGCTTTCCTGCTTTGGGCCTTGCGTCCCCATCCAGGGTAAGGGGTCTGGTTGGCACCCGCCGAGCCAGGCCAGGGCCTGTCCACGAGGACCTTCTGACGTGGCGGGCTGGGCGGGGGGCGGGGAGCACAGGCGTCCCGTTATCGGCCGTCGGCGGGCTCCCGAAGCGCCGCGTTGGGGGTGGGGCCCAGCTCTGGCCCAGCAGCTCTGGCACGGGGAGCACAGACTCTCGAGTATCCTCAGGTCAGCGCAAGGCAAGGCCGGCCGGAAAGGGCGCGTTGTTCGGGGCTGAGACTGTCGGAGCTGAGGCGGCTTGTGGAGCTGCTCCAGGGGTCTCTCTCCGCTCTGCTCTCCTCACGGCTCTCGGCTCTCTCTCCTTCCTTGTCACTCGCACGGTCCACCCTGCCTTTTCTGATGGGCCTCTCTCCCTCAGCTCTGGGCCTGCTGCTCCAGGGTCCCAGCTCCCCTCACTCAGCGAGGTGGTGGGTGAGGAGTGGTGGTGTGGGCGCCTCTGGGCTGGAGGCAGTTCAGACCACCTGGGGTGTCCCCGAGGTGAAGAGGGGACTTGATCAGCCCCTGGTGAACCCGGGCCTGCCCCACACAGGCCCCTGCGGAGGGATCCACGCTGGTTACTGGCCCACTTCCTCTCTTCTCATGAGGGAACAGGCCAGCTGATAAAACTGCTATTGTAGGTCAGGCGTCCAGTCGAGGTCCAGTCAGCCATGGCTAGGCGAGGGGCAGGGTCACAGGAAGAAAACATGCGGTGAGGGCTGTGGGACGTTTCCCTCCGAGGGAGCAGGCGGTCTCCCAGCCCCGGCTGGTCTGGAACACTCCACGGCTGTCCCGGGCACCCCAGCCGGCGGCGCGGGCGTGGGTGCTGAGCTGGCCCCGGGGCCGCGGCGTGGCAGTGTGAGCTGCAGGAGGGGTCCGGGAGGCCCAGGGTGCCGGCTCGTTGCCCCCTCTGTGAGGCTGAGTCCCGTGGGCGGCTCATCGGGCCCCGTGGGCGCTGCACGGCGCACAGGCCAGTTTGTCCGCTCGTGCCGCACCCTCTGCAGGGCCGTCTGCTCTTTGCTTGTGTTCTTCCGGGGGCTCCGGGCCCCGCACCCTGTGTGGGCAGCTCTGAGGCCAGGCCCCTGCCCCAGCCTGGGGCTCTCCGCACCCTGCCCGCTCGCTGTGCTCCTGGCACTGGGCTTTACTGTGTGGGGCCGCCCCCCGCACCCCGCTGCAGGTCGTGCGAGGAGGGGAGGGGTGCCTTTCCAAGCCTGACCTTGTCTGTCTCCGGGTCTGTCCGCGGCCTTCTCTGTCCCACTAGGAGCAGCCCAGGCCACCAATCGGGAGAACATCCAGAAGGCCATCAGCCGCCTGGACGAGGACCTGACCACCCTGAGCCAGATGAGCAAGCTCTCCGAGAGCCTCGGTTTCCCCCACCAGGTCTGCGTCCTCTGCCTGAGGCTGCCTGCCCTTGAGGGCGGGGTTCCCTGGTCCTGTTTGAGGGAGAGGACATCCCTGTCGCTCATCTAAGAGGGAGGACAGCCTCACCTCATCAGAGGGAACTAGCGTGTCCCAAGCCTGAGGCGGAGAGAGTCCCATCCCAGCTGAGGGCGGAGAGAGGGACGTCCTGTCTGGGGGGGGGGAATGCAGACTTCCTCTGGGGCCAAGAGGGGCGATAGGGCCCCCTTCTCTGTGGGGGGAGAGGCAGGTCCCCTCGGCATCCCCAGGCCAGCAGCAGCCGTGGGAGCCGTCGGGGCTGAGGCCGGGCTCCGCGCACACAGAGCCTGGACGACGTGCTGCGGGACCTCTCGGCCGCCATGCACCGGGACCTGTCCGAGAAGCAGGCGCTGTACTACGCGCTGTCCTTCCCCCCGACCAAGCTGGAGCTGTGTGCCACGCGGCCCGAGGGCACCGACTCCTTCATCTTCGAGTTCCCCCACCCCGACGCCCGCCTTGGCTTTGAGCAGGCCTTCGATGAGGCCAAGAGGAAGCTGGGTAAGCCAGGGCCCACGCTGGCGCCTCCTCCCAGCACCGTGGGCAGTGGGCAGTGGGCAGTGGGCAGGGGCAGCTCCTCACGGGGTCTGGATCAGGGGCAGCCTGGGCTCCAGTCCCTCGGTGGGAAGGTGGACTCGGCGCCGGCAGAGAAGCAGGGCCTCCCTCAGGGAGGGGATCCCACGGACAGGCTCAGCTTCAGTCGGGGCCCCGTTGTGGGAGTGCAGGCAAGAAGTCCTGTTTCCACACCCTGGAGGAAGCCTGGGTCTCGGAAAGCTGCTGTTCAAGGCCCGTGGCTTAGAAGATTCTTAGAGACCTCTAGGTCTGCCTCCTGCGTAAGGCCAGGGACGAGCAGGGCATAATTCACATCCTCCTCATTCTCCCTTGAGAGACCCCGAGGGGCAAGGGAGGAAGGGACATGGGCGAGGTAGGCGCCAGGATGAGGTGGATGCTAAGCAGTGTCTGTCTTCTGTCCGTCTCCCCTGTAGCGTCCAGCAAAAGCTGCCTCGACCCCGAGTTCCTGAAGGCCATCCCCATCATGAAAACGCGCAGTGGCATGCAGGTATGTGTAGGTCGCTGGGTCCCGTGGGTGCACATGTTCATGTGTTTCTGTTTTGCATTACATACATGTCCTGACTATTGCAACCGCCCCCATTATCTGTGCTGGGGATCCGTACGCACCCATGGGGGCCTGCCTCCCTGTCCCGCTGTGGGGCGCTAGCAGCGATCCGCCATTGGCCTTCCCCGTGGGTGGTGTTTGCAGTTCTCCTGTGCGGCCCCGACCCTGAGCAGCTGCCCGGAGCCCGCGCCGGAGGTGTGGGTGTGCAACAGCGACGGCTACGTGGGCCAGGTGTGCCTGCTGAGCCTGCGTGCCGAGCCGGACGTGGAGGCCTGCATCGCCGTCTGCTCCGCTCGCATCCTCTGCATTGGGGCAGTGCCAGGCCTGCAGCCCCACTGCCAACGGTGAGGCCGCAGCGGGCAGGGCTGCGGGACTGAGCTCCTGCCTCAGCACACCGGGGTCCCTCGGCGTGGGCGTGGGTGTGTCCCTGGGATGTAGGTGGGGCCTTGCGAGTGTGTCCATGGTTTGGGGTTCGGGGGGCTTGCCAGGGAGAGGGCTGAGCTTGGGCTCCTGGGGGCTCTCACCCCCACCCCTTGGTCTCCCAGGGAGCGGCCTGCGTCACTGAGGACCCCCCAGGAGTCGGCGCCTGAGCCTGCGGGGCCAGAACTGGAAGTGGAGGCCGCAGACGAGGAAGCGGGGATGCTGGCGGAGCCCGGGCCCCAGCCCTGCCTGCACATCTCCATTGCGGGGTCGGGCCTCGAGGCGGCGCCAGGCCCCGCGGAGGGCGACCCCCGCCCGGAGCTGGTTCCCTTCGACAGTGACTCGGACGACGAGTCTTCGCCCAGCCCCTCCGGGACGCTGCAGAGCCAGGCCAGCCGGTCCACCATCTCCTCCAGCTTTGGCAGTGAGTGCCCGGCGAGGGGCTGTCGGGCAGGGGGACGCCCAGAGCGGGGGCAGCCTAAGGTATGGATCTGGGTAAGCCCAGGCCTGGAATCAGGTCCCAGGACGTCAGCACACAGGGCAAGGGGCTGTGACACGGGACCCAGAGGACGTGGGATGGTCAGGCCAGGTGCTGGAGTGACTGACAATTAGAGAAGAGGGAGTGGGGGGTGGGGTGGCTGGTCCCCTGGTCCATGGAGGTGTCTGATTGGAGGGGCCAGGCTGGGACTAGGAGCTGCAGCGCTGGGCTGTCCTCGGGGTGCTGAGCCTGAGCTGATGCAGAGGCCTGGGGGGGGGGGGCGGGGGGAGACAGCTGCGGGAGGACCCTCGGGATCAATATCGCCAAGAGGGATGCACTGAGGGGAGACTGAGGCCTGAGGGCAGTGCAGACAGAGACCCGTGTCTCCTTCAGATGAGGAGGCCCCCAGCTCCAAGGAGGCCATGGCGGAGACGACCAGTTCCGAGGAGGAGCAGGAGCCTGGCTTCCTGCCGCTGGCTGGCTCCTTCGGGCCTGGCGGCCCCTGCGGCACCAGCCCCATGGACGGGCGAGCCCTCCGCCGCTCCAGCCGCGGCTCCTTCACCAGGGGCAGCCTGGAGGACCTGCTGAGCGTGGACCCCGAGGCCTACCAGAGCTCCGTGTGGCTGGGCACTGAGGATGGCTGGTAGGGACCCCGAAGTGCCAGATCCCTGAGCTGCTCACTCTGGGGAGCATGCGGTCTCCTGCGCAGGAGGGCTTTGGTTCAGACCCCAGGGGTGCCGCCAGCCAGGGCTGCCGCCCGGCCTGAACCCCACAGGGAGGCTGCAGGACCTCAGTACCTTGAGCAGGCACCTGGCGAGGAGGAGGAGGTGGTGGAGATGAGATAAAGTGGTGGAGGGGTGGCTCCAGGGACTGGTGTGCCCAGCACTGGTCACAGGTGCACACCCTGATCCACAGTGTCCACGTGTACCAGTCCTCCGACAGCATCCGGGACCGCAGGAACAGCATGAAGCTCCAGCACGCGGCCTCGGTGACCTGCATCCTGTAAGCCCCGCGGGGCCCTCCCGTCCAGACCTTTTCGGCTGCACTTGCAGACTTCCTCCTGCTCTCCGGTCCTCCAGCCCACTGGGTCCCCCTGCTCTCCGGTCCCCCTGCTCTCCAGTCCTCCAGCCCACTGGGTCCCCCTGCTCTCCGGTCCTCCAGCCCACTGGGTCCTTCTGTTCTATGGGTCCCCCTGCTCTCCGGTCCTCCTGCTCTCCGATCCTCCAGCCCACTGGGTCCTCCTGCCCACTGGGTCCCCCTGCTCTCCGGTCCTCCAGCCCACTGGGTCCTCCAGCCCACTGGGTCCTCCTGCCCACTGGGTCCTCCTGCTCTCTGGGTCCTCCAGCCCACTGGGTCCCCCTGCTCTCCAGTCCTCCTGCCCACTGGGTCCTCCCGCCCACTGGGTCCTCCTGCCCACTGGGTCCTCCAGCCCATTGGGTCCTCCTGCCCACTGGGTCCTCCAGCCCACTGGGTCCTCCTGCCCACTGGGTCCTCCAGCCCACTGGGTCCCCCTGCTCTCCAGTCCTCCTGCCCACTGGGTCCTCCCGCCCACTGGGTCCTCCTGCCCACTGGGTCCTCCCGCCCACTGGGTCCTCCTGCCCACTGGGTCCTCCTGCCCACTGGGTCCTCCAGCCCATTGGGTCCTCCTGCCCACTGGGTCCTCCAGCCCATTGGGTCCTCCTGCCCACTGGGTCCTCCAGCCCACTGGGTCCCCCTGCTCTCCGGTCCTCCTGCCCACTGGGTCCTCCTGCCCACTGGGTCCTCCAGCCCACTGGGTCCCCCTGCTCTCCGGTCCTCCTGCCCACTGGGTCCTCCTGTTCTCTGGGTCCTCCTGCTCACTGGGTCCTCCTGTTCTGTGGGTCCTCCTGCCCACTGGGTCCTCCTGTTCTCTGGGTCCTCCTGCTCACTGGGTCCTCCTGCCACTGGGTCCTCCTGCCCACCGGGCCCTCCTGTGGAGCTGGAGGCCAGAGGCTGGCCCCAGGCTAGCTGTGCCTCTCACATGTGTTGTGACCGTGGGCAAGTCACTACTCCTCGTAGACTCGGGCTTTCTCACTGGAGAGGTGGACTCGGGAACCACAGCCATTCGTCTGTGATTCCCTTGGCCCCACGTGACGTGCTCCAGGCTCCGTAAGCCCCTGACCCCTCCTTTCCCTGCCCAGGTACCTGAACAACCAGGTGTGTGTGTCCCTGGCTAACGGGGACCTTGTGGTCTACCAAAGAGAAGCAGGTGAGTGTCGCCTCCCAGCCCGGGAGGCCTGTGGTGCTGGCCTCTCCTGAGGGAGCTGGGCCTGGGGACGTGTGTCTGGAGGTGTGGCCTAGTCCCCTCCCAGGTCTCTCTGGGCCTGGGGTCCTGTGTTTAAATGGGGTTGATAGCGCCTCGTTTCAGGAGAGGGTGAGGCTGAAATGCACTACTGAACTGAGTTTGCTCTTTTCGTTTCCCGTTCCCACTCCAGGTCGTTTCTGGGACCCCCAGAACTTCAAATCTGTGACCTTGGGTGCTCAGGGGAGCCCCATCACCAAGATGGTGTCTGTGGGCGGGCGGCTGTGGTGTGGCTGCCAGAACCGCGTCCTGGTCCTCAACCCTGACACCCTGCAGCTGGAGGTAGCAACGGGGATGGATGGGGGGCAGACTTAGTGAGCCAGGCCTACGGGAGAGGGAGATGGGACTGGGGGGGGGGGGGGCAGCATAAAGAAGCATTCAGGGGGAGGCCAAATCACTTAAATGTCATGGGGGAAGGGCACCTGCATTTAATGTCTGAGGATGAAGGGAAGGCTCCCCTGAGCTTAGACTAATCACCCTCACCAGGGAGCCAAGCTGCGTTTGCTGTCTGTCAGGGGGCTTCTGGAGAGGTGTGGTGTGGGTATAAGGAGGGAAGCACAAGGCAGGGAGGGCACAGGGAAGGCAGGCCTGCCAGTCACCCCTCTGCTCTGTACCCCCACCCCCACCAGCACACGTTCTACGTGGGGCAGGACTCCAGCCGCAGCGTGGCGTGCATGGTGGACTCCAGCCTGGGCGTGTGGGTGACTTTGAAAGGTAGTGCCCATGTGTGTCTCTACCATCCAGACACCTTTGAGCAGCTGGCAGAGGTTGACGTCACTCCTCCCGTGCACAGGATGCTGGCAGGTAGTGCCTCAGTCCACCACTTCCTTTCCCCAGGAGCCTTCCCCCCCCATCTCTCCCCTCCCCGCCCCCCAAACCCCGAGGCTGCGCCAGAGCCGGGATTTGGCCTCAGCTCTCTGTCTCCCTCCCAGGCTCGGACGCCATCATCCGGCAGCACAAGGCTGCCTGCCTGCGGATCACAGCGCTGCTGGTGTGCGAAGAGCTGCTGTGGGTGGGCACCAGCGCCGGCGTCGTGCTCACCATGCCCACCTCGCCCAGCACCGTCAGCTGCCCACGCGCCCCCCTCAGCCCCGCGGGCCTGGGCCAGGGACACACCGGCCACGTCCGCTTCCTGGCTGCTGTCCAGCTGCCGGACGGCTTTGACCTGCTCTGCCCCAGCCCGCCCCCTCCCCCAGACACAGGTGCGCCTCGTATCTATCCCGCCCCGGGCCTGGACTCCCCACTGTCCTGCCGGGAGAGGGCTGAGAGGGAGGGGAAATGGGAGAAATGGAAGGAGGCTATGGAAACCCCCGAGTACAGTCTACTAGGAAAGTGTGTGTGTGTGTGTGTGTGTGTGTGTGTGTGTGTGAGTGTGTGTGTGAGAAATTCTGTGTGTGTGTGTGTGTGAGAAATTCTGTGTGTGTGTGTGTGTGTGTGTGTGTGTGTGTGTGTGAGAAATTCTGTCCAGACAGGTGTCATGGACACGAGTGACTATAAGCTAAGAATTAGAATATGGCACAGGCAGGGACGTACACGACAGGAAGTAACACAGGATTAGAAATAATGTTGTTTGGGGCAGGAAGTGATGAGCAGAGCAGGAAATAGAAATGACATCAGAGAGCGGAACACAGAGTGGCAGATGGGACAGGAAATGGACGATGAACATTAGAAAGTGCAGCCTATTGGGAAATGCTGTTCATCAGGGAAGCAGCCATCAGCCAGGCCTCGCCTTGGCAGCGCAGGAAACCATGGTCCGAGGAAGCGGCAGGGGGTCAGGAGCGGGGCGGCCGGGCAGGAGGGGTCTGTGCGGACTGAGCGCCTGCCTGGGAGAGGGCACGGGACGCAGGAAGCCGTCCGAGGGAGACGGTATCTGCAGTGAGACAGACAGTGGCGTGGCCCTGGGACCCAGAGTCACTTCTGCCTGAAAAGTACAGCCAGGAGGCAGGAAGTTGTCTAACGGCCAGGAAGTGGACCCTTCGTTCCAAACAGGAAGTTCTTGGCTAACGGGTAGCAGGCTCTCCCACAGGAAGTGTGCACGTCTTTCTTCCTATCTTCTGGGGTGCTGGAGCTCAGGCCCTAAGGGACCCTTCCCCTCCACCCCAGGCCCCGAGAAGCTGCCGTCGCTGGACCACCGGGACTCCCCTCGGCACCGAGGACCCCCCTCGGCCAGGCCGAAAATGCTGGTTATCAGTGGGGGCGACGGCTATGAGGACTTCCGGCTCAGCAGCGGGGGCGGCGGCAGCAGCGAGACTGTGGGCCGCGATGACAGCACGAACCACCTCCTCCTGTGGAGGGTGTGACCCTGTCCAGGACGGCTCAGGACGTGGCCACCCGCCTGCCCTCAGCCTGCTTGCCTCTCCCTAGCCCACACGCAGACTGCCCGGAGCGTCCAGCCGGGGCACACCTGTGCCTGCGCGGGCTCCTCCCGTTCCGCGGAAGCGTCCTGATGGAACCCCGCTGGCCAGCGGGCCACGGCCTTTCCTCACCCTCTGGCCGCTCCGTGCTCCTGGTCGTGATGGGGGCTGGGTGGGGGGCACGAGGGCTACCCAGACCTCTGTCCCTGGAGCTTCTACCAAAGACACGGCGAGGCCTGGACCCCAAGGGGCCGGGGAGGGCCATGTGCAATATTTGGAGGGTTTTCTGGGGCAGGGGGAGGGCTGGGGGTGGGATCCTTCCCCATGTACAGTATTTATGTTTCTTTTCAGACGTGTACCTTACCACGCACTTATTTATGCAATGACCTGGGGCAGGGAGTGATTGGAGGAAATGACCGAGGAAAAGAAGCCTGTTCCCGCCCTGGGGCCACCCAGGACCCTAACCAAGCCTTCCTGGAGGGACCAACCTCCTTCATAAACACACGCGTACACACACACACACACACACACACACACACACACACTGCATGTTCAGGGCACTAAAACACTGCCTCTTCACGCACTCTCCAAGCCTCATCCTTATCGGGCCGCCCTCCAGCATCCAGAGCCAAGGACCAAGGACCGAGTCCCCTCAGCCACCCAGAGCAGGATGACGGACAGCGGCTTGGCACTGGCACTTCCCCGCTGGCAGTGCCTGCCGTGTCTCTGAACCGGGGACACTGATGGGGCCGAGGACGGGCCCCCTGCTGGCCTGAGCAGGAAGAGCAAAGGCCCTCGCTCTCCTCACGGCTGCCCCCCAGCCCCTGTGTCTCATGCACTGGCACACGCGGTCACCTTAGGAGGGTGGACCTAGGAGCCCCCTCACTCTGACCACAAATCCCTCTCTCCACACCCCTCCTGCCAGGGGCAGCCCCTCCGGGGAAGGTGCCCAAAGCCGAGGGGCTGGTCAGGCCTCTTCCCTTGGGGGTCACACCCTGGGCCACAGGAGCCGTCCGGCCCCAGCCCCCTCGCTGCTTCAGCTGCCGCGCCAAAGGTCTGGTTTCAGATGGGGTTTGTCTGGTTCTGTTTCTGTTTGGGGTGGGTGGGTCATTGCGGTCTTATGTTTCTCTTGCTACCAAACAGTCATGTATTAACTGTCTTTGGATGATGAGTTTTAAAGCCAATAAATAGAAACACCAATTGACTGCTCCCCACCAGTGGCCCAGGTGGCCTGCCAGCAACCTCAGAGCTTCGCTGCTGCATGGGCTTCCTGACACCCCGCCTCGTGTGCAGAAGGGAGACCCGGAAGAGTGGGGTGGCCTCCCGAGTAGGTCACCGCCTTTGGGGGCTGCAGTGTCCTCCTCGGGAACACAAGGGGTGTGCTGGTCCAGTGCTTGGTAACCAGAGCTACATGTGAGGATCCTGTACAGATTCCTGCGTAAATATAGAGCATGACACAGATTACATTTCCATGTGGACACGGCTCCCGGCTCCGCTTTCCTCCTGCACCAGTGGGACTGAAGTGGGGCTGGGAGCCTTCGCCACCTTAGGCTGTAAGTAAAAGACTCAGGCAGCAGCCGAGCCTGTCCCCAGCTCCATGGAGCCATTCCCAGCATGAGGCCGGGGACCTGACAGGCCAAGGAGAGGTCAGGTTTTGGAGCTGAGGTGAAAATCCAAGTTTGTCTGATTTCTGGGCCAAAGAAGTGTATCATTTTTTTTTTAAGTGTCATTAAATCAGATACAAGAATGCAAAGGCCGCCCTCGCTGGTTTGGCTCAGTGGGTAGAGCGTTGGCCTGTGGACTGAAGGATCCCCGGTTCAATTCCGGTCTAGGGCACATGCGTGGATTGTGGGCTCCATTCCCAGTGTGGGGCGTGCAAGAGGCTGCCGATCAATGATTCCCTGTCATCATTGATGTTTCTCCTCGCCCTCTCCCTCCCTTTCTCTGAGATCAATGACAAAAAAAAAGGCGAAGGCCGACAGCACAGGGTCAGTCCGTGTCGGGTCAGCCATGACCTCCAGGGTCTACCTGTTGGACTCAAGATGGAAACCACTAGGAAAGGGCAGGCCGTGCCTCCGCTCTGCTAAACACACACGTGAACATTTCCAGCCTAAATGATGAAGGCTTTACAGACATTTCCAGGGGAGGGGAGTGCGGGCTCGTGCTTTGCAAATTGGTGTCCACATCAGTCATTCTGGCTCCTGTTCCTCAGACAAGCCCTGGGCAGGGTGCTCCTACCTCAGGGGACAGGAGAGGACCAAAAGCCATCTCTTCTCCAAAGGGTCCTCAGGTGTCCCTTAAGCTGGGGACAGAGGGCACAGCTTGGACATCTACCTCATGGGGAAGGTGAGGCACAGGGAAATCTAGAGATTTACCCGGGTCACACAGCAAGACCGCATTGAGGCGGGGGGTGGGCAGAGAGGAGAGTGCGAAGGGAGCAGCAGATGTGGCTCAGGCCCTGGCTTAGACCTGGGGGGAACCTGGGGCGGGGAATGGGGAGCAAGGGACCTTCACTGAAGCCTCAGCCTTGTGGCCTCCTGTTACTGTGTGACCCTAGGCAGGTGTCTGCCTTCTCTGGACACAGGTGACCTCGGAGAGCCCTTCACATCTTTTGCACTCCTGCCAAACACCAAGTTCTTAATTTTGTCCTCGTGGATCGTAAGCCACAGGCAGGGTTTGCAGGGAGCGCAAGAGGAAGAGCTATTTTGGGTCCATTATGACCAATGAGGAGCCTGGCCTGGCAGAGGCAAGCTGGGTCAGAGGTAGGCGGCAGGCCTGCCCTGAGGAGGGAGACAGCAAACGGATAAATGGGGCAGAGCCCAGGCGCCGGGCTGTGGGGAGGACACGGGCCGACACTGAGTGTGGGGGAGGAGGGGGCACAGACCTGGTGTGGAGCCCAGTGGCCTGAAGAAGCAGGCGGCCCACATAGGGTCTCAGTAGGTCCCCACAACATCCCGGGCGGGTGAGCTGGCCCTCAGGTGAAGCCTCCTGCTGAAGGCCACACCGCCTGTCAGTGGTCCCTATCTGTGGAACCCCAGTGGGATTCCAGACCCAGGCCGGAATCTGGACCTAAATGGGTGCTGAACCTAACCCTCAGGGCCAGTCAGCTCAGCTCCGTTTCTGCCTGCCCCAGGCTGAGGCCCACCCGGGCCCCTAGGCCCAGTTCCTCCTCAAACCAAATCCACTCTCCCCCGGGGGCCAAGGCGCAAACGGAGGAGGACAGCCCACCTTCCAAGGGGTAGGCCTTGGCGGGCTGGGGGTTAGCCACCACTGAAATTTGAGTATGAACTCCCCCTCCCACGACTCCCACCTTGGAATTCCAGTGCAGCCAGCAGAGGGCGCCACTGTTCCTGGCCCACCACCCCAGAGGCTGCTCAGCTCCCATGCAGACAAACACTCATACGTGTGATCCTGTGACCCAGCCGGGCAGGGCTCATCCCAGCTTCCTGGGGCCTTGTGCCGTGGCCCTAGGATGAAGGGCAGGTTTTCTCTGGGCTCACTGTGCTGTGAAAGGGCCAGGGAGAGGGCTTCTGAGGGGTCCCGGCGCTCAGAGATGATTCTGTGGGTCCATCTGAGGTGCCAAGAGATTCTGCCGAAACCGGTTTGGCTCAGTGGTAGAGCGTCGGTCTGCAGACTGAAAGGTCCCGGGTTCGATTCTGGTTAGGGACATGTACATTGGTTGCGGGCACATACCCGGTAGGGGGTGTGCAGGAGGCGGCCGGTCGATGCTTCTCTCTCTCATTGATGTTTCTAGCTCTCTATCTCTCTCCCTTCCTCTCTGTAAAATATCAATAAAATATATATTTTTTAAAAAGCCGAGATTCTGAGAATGCCTTGTTCTCCAGTCTGTGGTTCTCCGTAAAAAGCCAATCTACATGTCTTGTGGCCTCCCCAGCTCCTTTCGTGTCTCCTCACTGTAGCGGCAGAAGCTCCCAGCCTGCCGTGGTTGGGGAGTCAGAGCTGGCAGGGACTACTAATCAGGCTCCCTCCTAACCTGAATGTGTGGGGTGAGGCGTGTGTAGGCTGCGGCTCCCGACGACCTGACCCTAAGTTGCTGCAGCCTGAGAGCCCAACGTTGCCAGCCAGCGTCCTCAGCGCCACAGGAGGGACTTCGTCCTCAGCTTCACCCTCATCTTTGCTCCTGGCCCAGGTAGCCGCTGCCCAGACCTACCGCCCAGCCAGGTCAGGGGGTCACCCCGTGCCACCCTAATTTTCAGAGGGGGAAACAGAAACGGGAGGGATTTGACCAAAGCTTCCCCGAGAACTGGTAGCGTAGACAGGCCTGGCACCTCTGCAGGGTGTCGGATTCATAGCCAGTGCTGCTGGACCAAAAGGCATATCCCATTCGGCCTGGTGAGTGACACATGAACTCCAGAACTTGGAACCGGGGTACAGGCGTTCCTCTGACAAAGAAAACATTTGCAGGATAATGGAGGGCATACTGGGGTGCTCTGGGCTTCCTCGGTGGGCTTCAGTGTGGGAGATGTGACCTGGGATCAACCCCACCCTGGGAGTCTCCATGGACATAGGAGGGGGCCGGGGCCCTGACCCTGTCAGTGGCCTGGAGCTCTTTCTGCCCTCCCCCCCCCCCAACCTGGGCATGGCCCAGCGAAACGGAAACCCTTCGCCACCCCCTCCTCCCTCTGCAGGCATCCAGTTCTCCTGGAGTCTCCTGGGCTCGGGGAACTTGAACTCCCCTGCCTCCTCACCTCACAGGGCTCAGGCTCTATGACTCCGTTTGTTCTGAGTTCTTTACCTCCCCAACCACCTATCCCCAACAGACAGGTTCCACCTTCTCTGTCTGGGCTGTGATTATCCTGGTCTCAGCCAGGCCTCTGTCTGCAGCAGGAGGCCCTCCCTGCTGTCTGCACCCCCTCCCGGCCTCGCTGTCCTTGGAAAGCCCCCCCCTCCCCCAGGATCTTCTGAATGGCACCACGTGGGGGGGATCCGGATGCTGAGCTGCTGCCTCTGGTCCTGGCCCACCATGTCACAGCTCCGGCCAGAGGGAATTCACAGAGGGCGGGAATACAGCGGGAATAGTGCCCTGCCAATGGCATGGGGGGGGGGGTAAAGAAGGGAGAGCAGTGTCACCTGTTCTGCTGGAAGGAAGGAAGGAAGGAAGGAAGGAAGGAAGGAAGGAAGGAAGGGAGGGAGGGAGGAACTAACTAACTATCCAGGCAGACAGGGGAGGGGAGACAGGAAAGGTCTCCTGGAAGAAGGAGATTTGGACTGGGCCCTGAGGAATGTGCAGGAGCCCACCAGGTGGGCCTCCATTATAGATCCACTTTCACCAGGCCTGCACAAAGTCGGGGTTTGGGGGTTCCTAGGGGCAGGCCTGGACAAGGTGGGGTTCCTAGGGCAGGAACCAGTCAGGCCGTCCTTCCCAGCTGCCCGTTCCCAGGGCAGCGGTGCCCCGTGGGCGGCATCGAGGCGGAATCCGGGGTAGCACCCAGGTGTCCAGTCTGTCCGCGTGGCACAAGCCCGCTTTTGGTTGGCGCCTAGAAGGGGCCCACCCAGAGGCCTCTCCCCGGCCGGGCGGCCGTGCCCTGCAGTTCCGGGGGGTGCGAGAGAGGGCGACACCGAGCGGAGGAGGCCGGGAGTTCCCGGCGCCCCGGGGGGCGGGCGCGGGGCGGGGCGGCGGCCGTGACGCGCGGGCGGGCAGCGCCGGCCCCGGCCCGGCCGGCGATTCATTCAGAAGGCGCGCAGCTGCGCGGCCGCCGCCGTGGGCTCGTCACGGGCGCGGGGCTTCGGGGCTGCGGCGGGCGGCCAGGTGAGGAGGCGGCGCGCAGCTCGCCCGGCCGGAGGGATGCGGCCCCGAGCGGCGCCGGGCCCCTGAGGAAGTTGGCGGCGCGGCGGCTCCCCCGCAGCCCCGGGTGCGCCCCTCGCTGGCCGCCCCCGCACCCCGTCCCGGAGCCGCCCGCGCCCCCGCCCCCGCGTGACTGCAGCGCGGCCCGCGCGGCGGGGAGGCGGCGGCGCGGCTCGCCGGTCCAGGGGCCGGCGGACCGGGAGACGCCACCGGCCCGGCCAACTTGGGCCGAGACCAGCACCAGGTGCGGGGCCGGGCGGCCGGGCGGGGGGTCCGGGCGGTGTCAGCCGGCGACGGGGGGTGACACGGCGCGGAGGCGGCCCGGCCGGGGCCCCGGCGGTGACGCGGGCCCGGCAGACACAGGCGCTCTGTGCGCCGGTGCCAGGCGGGGTGCGAGGGGCCGCCGCCGGCCCGGCCCGGGGTCACGGGGGTCACGGGGGTCACGGGCGGGAGCGGCGGAGGGTGGGGCCGGGCCGGGCCGGGCCGCTCGCTGACGTGAATGGGGCTTTAGGGCGAGAGGGGCCCCGAGTGTCCGAGAGGCGCAGCCCCGGGGTCACCGGAGCCAACGTGCTGGTGGGTCCGGAGGGTCCGTGCGGGTCTCCGCCTCGGGGCGCGGAGAGGCGGGACCTCGGAACCTCCGGCCATGGGGGGCGGGGGGGAGCGAGGAGGGGTGCGCAGGCCACAAGGGTCTCTCCCGGACTGTCCTCAAGGGGGCGCCCCTGGGGAGCGCAGTTCGGGGCGGTGGGTGGACCCTTAGCGATGCGCCCTGGCGCGGGAGAGGGGCCCAAGCTGTGCCGCGTCTGGTGGGGGGTGGGGGACCCTTCTGACGGCAGTTGAGGGGCCCTGCGCGCCCCGAAGGCCTGCCACAGCGCTGCTCCCCTGGTCCCCCGAATTCTCCCCGGGCCCAGGCCCCGTCTTGCGCTCCGAGCCCGCTCCCCCTGCGCCTCAGTCTCCCCGGCCGGCCGGCTGCGCACTCCGGTGCCGAGCTGTGAATCATCACTTTGGGATCCTCTGTTGGTTTGGGGTCACCCGCCCCGGTTCCCCCCTCCCTCCCTCCCTCGGGCGGAAAGACTGCGGCGGCGGCGGCGGGGGGCAGGCTGTCTGCTGGGGACGCGGTGGCCCCGGGGCTGTGCCCGCGCAGAAGCTGGGGACCGAGGTGGACGCGCAGCCTCAAATCCTGACCCCCAGACACCGCCTTCCCTGGCCCAGGCCCCCCTTCTCCCCCTCCCCGCCCGCCCGCCGGGAGGAGAGGGCGTGGACTGGTTGCCCAGGAGCCGGCCCTGATTGGAGAGCTGGAGCCGGCCGGCGCTGTCTGGGCTCCGTTCCCCTGAGACCCCCACCCCACAGAGGGTCCGGCAGGTCCGCGGGGTGCAGTGGGGATCTGGCTCCCCAGCCCCGGTGGGAGAGGGGGCGCCTGCCGAAGGGTCTGGAAGCTCAGCCTCTGGAAATGTTGGCTGCCCTCAGGTGGGGGCGAGGGCGGGCACAGGTGGTGAGCATCGCACCTCGCGGAGTGAGTGCCCTGGTGGGATCCTCCGCGGTGGTTCTGAGCTGCAGTGACTGCTTTTCAGAGAAGGAAACGGGCCCAGAGGAGGGACTTGCCCAGGACCACACACACAGAGCCAGGCCTGGGACTCAGGTCTTCTGCTCCGGAAGCCTGAGAGGTGCCTAGGGGGGCCATCCACCTCCGAGGTGGGCTCGCTTCCCGGCCACGTAATGCAGCCTGCATCTCGGGTAAGCCAGCCCCAATGCTTTGCTAGTGGAGAGTCTTGCCTTTAATCTGTAAACACACACACACACACACACACACACACACACACACACACACACCTGTGAAGCACAATTCAGGGAAGCTCAATACACTGAGGCATGCCTGTATCTATCTCCTCACTGCTTAGCTGGGTTTTCTTCCCTAGGGTGTGCCACTGTGCCATCTGAGTGTGGTGTGTGTTTACACACGTCTGAAACTTCGGGGGTGGGGTGGGGGGTTATGTGGTCTCCCTGCCCTTCCTCCTCCTCCTCCTCTTCCTCCTCCTCCTCCCTCCCCCCAACTCCCATTCACCAGAAAGGCCTGTCTCCTGCCTTCTGCAGCCTGCAGCTGGTTTGGGGACCAACCCACATAGCTCTGGCGAGTGCCAGGCTGCAGGGTGGCAAAGGTAACTTGAGAATCCCCCTGGACCTTAAGAGGGCCCATCCCCTTCTTCAGAGGTGCTATAGGGTCACTTTCCCAAATCCATTCACACGCCGCCGTGGTGGGGGGCAGCCAGGGGGTGCCCCACCCTCTCAGGGCCTCATTTTTTTTTTCCCAGAGGCCCC
Source organism: Vespertilio murinus (assembly GCA_963924515.1). Lineage (NCBI taxonomy): Eukaryota > Metazoa > Chordata > Mammalia > Chiroptera > Vespertilionidae > Vespertilio > Vespertilio murinus. The sequence continues at coordinate 130,574,213 of OZ004709.1, read as the reverse complement.
TGCTAGCTCGGACCATGGCTGCTGCCGGGCGGAGAGCCGGAGCCGGGGGTCAGGGTGTCCCTCTGTCCTCGCTGGCATGGCTGGCGCTGTGCTTCGAGGGGCTGATCAGAATAGCTATCTTCGTCCCCTGGGGCCGAGCCCGAGTTATTTCCATCCCCAGCCACGAGGTGGAAATAGCTCAGGGCTCGGGAGCGGGGAGATGGGAAGGGTTAACCACGGGTTAGCCTCCTTTTCTGGCCTCAGCCCTGATGGAGGCCCCGTCCCAGCCCTCCCTGCGCCCTGCCCAAGCCAAACCTTCCTGGGAACTCGGGCCCCCGGAGATGAGAGGAACGACAGGGAGGCCGGGCTAGGTTTCCACACGTGGCCCCCGCAGGGGCTGCTGGGATAGTCTGTGTCTGGCCCAGGAGGGGAGACTCAGAGGGGCAGGCAGAACCCTACCCTGCTCACAGGCCCAGCCCCGTCTCTCAGGGCCTGGGGTTCAGAGGAGTGCGGAGACCGAACCAAGAACCCCGGAACCTGACATTCTGGCGCTCGCCCTCCAGACAGGGCACCTCCCTGGCGAGGCCAGAGACACCGGCACAGAGCCAGGCTCCCTCGCCTGTCCAGTCTTGGCGGCGGTCCTCGCGGAGACGCCTGCACCTGCCTCTGCACCGCCACCTCCAGGTCCTCCACACCCACCCAGCGGCTCTTACCTTTTGCCGATAACATACAGCCACGTCCTGCCATCGAGTCTCATCCTTCCAAACCCTTTTGAATTTCACTTCTTCCCCCTCATCTCTACCTTCCAGATCCTAGTTCTACCCTGCCTTTGCTTTTGTCTCCTCCTTCTGGAACCCTCCTGGCCGCTCAGGTACAGCCCCAGCCCCAAGTGAGCCTCTCTCTATCGGTGTGGCCCACCTGCCAGGTGTCCCCCCTCACCTCTGGGAACAGGCACAGGTGTGGGCACTTTTTTTTTTTATTTTATTGATATTTTACAGAGAGGAAGGGAGAGGGATAGAGAGCTGGAAACGTCAATGAGAGAGAAACATCGACCAGCTGCCTCTTGCACACCCCCTACCGGGATGTGCCCGCAACCAATGTACATGCCCTTGACCGGAATTGAACCCGGGACCTTTCAGTCCGCAGACCAACGCTCTACCATTGAGCCAAACCGGTTTCGGCAAGCACTTCTTTTTAAAATATATATATTTTATTGATTTTTTTACAGAGAGGAAGAGAGAGGGATAGAGAGAAATATCAATGAGAGAGAATCATAGATCAGCTGCCTCTTGCACACCCCCTACTGGGGATGTGCCCGCAACCAAGGTACATGCCATAACCGGAATCGAACCTGGGACCTTTCAGTCCGCAGGCTGACGCTGTATCCACTGAGCCAAACCAGTTTTGGCAAGGTGTGGGCACTTCTTAAAAAGTTTTTTTATTGACCTCAGAGAGGAACAGAGAGAGAGAGAGAGAGAGAGAGAGAGAGAGAGAGGCATCAATGATGAGAGAGAATCATCTGTCAGCTGCCTCCTGCACATCCCTCCCTCCCCCCAGGGATTGAGCCCCAACCAGGGCATGTGCCCTTGGCTGGAATCGAACCTGGGACCCTTCAGTCCGCAGGCTGATGCTCTATCCACTGAGCCAAACCGGCTAGGGCCAGGTGTGCGGCACCCACGGGAACTGCATGTCTAACCACCCACCCTCTCCAGCTGCCTTCTGCTGGCCAGGCCTCTGAGGGTTCCTGTGTGGGATGCACGGGGAGGTTTGCAGCCGGCCGCTGAGGCTCCCGGTGGGTGCTGGGGGTGGGGATGAAGACTCAAGGCCACCCTGAGGGTGGGAGCAGAGGAAGCCCCCTGATGAGGCCGTTGCGTGCCAGGCCCTGGGTGCAGGTATCCTCGAAGCGGCACTGACGGGGGACCCCCATCCTTCCCAGCCTCCTCAATGGGGGCTGAGACCCAGAACTGGGGACCGGTTCTGGTTCGAGTCTCAGCCGCTGGTGCTGGAGTCAGGCACTCAAGCTCTCGCTCAGACCTCGGGCTGTCTGACCATTCAGTCATCTGCTTCCAAGACGGAGCTGGTGGCTCCCTGAGGTTGGGGGGGGGGGGGGGGAGGGAAGGAGGGTTGGTGGGGCTGTCTGCTCAGCACGTGGCCCGGCTGGGTGAGGCCCGGCTCCCTGGGCTATGGGGCCAGCCCTTCTTCCAGCTTTTCCCTGAGAGCAGCCCGTGGGACCCATCGAGCGGCTGCCCCGCCCCCACTCAGGATTTGGGAGCTAGGAGGTGGCAGAGGTCAGCACCCACTCTGTGCGGAGCCCTCGGGTGCCTAGGCCAGGACAGACTTACGGCCACCAGTTGGGACTAGGGTAGCAGGGAAGACAGGAGGGAAGTGATGCTGTGTCCCTACTGTGTGCCCGGCCCTGGGAGGAGGACCCCGGAGTCTCACATCCTTAGCTCATTCCCCGAGGGTCAGCGACCCCCTCCAGGGACGGGGGGGGGGAGGGGGGAGAGGAAGGCCCCGAGAGGGGAAGGGACCTGCAGGACCTGGTGACACTGGGACCCTAGCCCGGGCCTGTCCGCTGGAAGGCGGCCCTCTCCCCCGGGCCGCCCTGGGAAAGATGAGAGCTCTATAAATAACCCGCCATGTGGCCCCGAGTGTGCCCTGGCTACTTGGCACAGACGGAAAGGGACGGCGGGGCCTCGCAGCCAACGGGAGGCAGGGTCTGAGTGTGTGTGGGGGGAGGGCCCCCAGAGGAGGGACGTGGGCTTGGCGCTGCACAGCCTCCCCGTGAGCCGGGGCAGTGAGCTCGGGGAGAGACCTGGCCCTGCTGCGGGCCCAGCCGCCTGCGTGGACTCGCCTGCCCCCTCCCTCGGGGGCGACCACGAACAGGATGGCCGAGGAGGCCGGGGGGGGGGGGGGGCCTACGCCGACAGGGAAGGCTTCCTGCAGGAGGTGGCTCCTGGGCTGAGGTCTGGTTGTAAAAAGAACCACCGTTCCCCCGGTGAACTCCGGGTCCTCCAGCCACACCCAGGGGTCAGCTGAGCAGGCACAGTCACCCAAAATGATAGAGGAGGAAACTGAGGCTCGGAGAGAGGGGGAGGTTTGGAGGGGGGCCTGAAGGCTCAGCACGTTCACCTCCTGCCTGGCTCAGCCAGCACGGGGCAGGCGGGCACGGGGCTGCAGAGGGGCGGGAAGTGGGCACCCAGGGGTCCCTAAAGCACCCTTGCCCACTCCCAAGCCGCTGGGTGACCATGGAAGGTCTCTGGCCTGTCTGAGCAGACGGTGGGGGGCAGGGCGGGGGGGGGCTGCCACATGGGTGGTGCGGTACCAGCTGTGTGGCCAGGGCGGGAGGCAGAGGTGGCTTCTCAGAGGAGGAGGCAGCAGCAGCAGCAGGGTGGGAGTGCGGTGAGGCGTCCCCCGGCCCTCCCGGGCCTCTTGCCACCCTGTTGTCTCCAGGGCCCAGCCAGACAGCCTAGGGTGGCCCAGCCGCCCTGCCCGGCCTGAGCAGGAAGGAAGCCCGGGGGCGGCGTGATGGCTGGTGGCAGAGCGGGGCACGCGGGAGCCGTGGGAATGCCAGGCCGGGTGGTGTGGCTGCTGCCCGCTCCCACTCCGGGGGAGGGCTCAGCCTGGTCTCCAAGGCAGCAGGTTGTTGGAGGGTCCCAGGCAGCCGCTCGGGGCCGCATTTCCTCACTGGTGAAGCCTGGAGCCCGGCCTTTGAGGGGTTCAGGGAAACTCGGCCTGGAAAGGGAACGAGGTGCGCAGCAAATGCCGCTGGGGAGTCCCCGCTCTGCCCCAGAGACAAGTGTCCGGTGGTAAACCGTCCTCCCCGCCCGACTCCGCCCAGGCCAGGGCAGGGCCGGCATCTGCACCACCCAGAGCAGAGCAGCTGTGGGCCTGGGCTGGCTGCCTCAGCCCTTCCTTAGCCCCTCAGCCCTTCCCACCCCATGGCACCCCCCCTCCCACCCCACCCCCACCCCGGCCTCCCAGCCCTGCTGGCGGTTCTGAGGGGAGAAGCAGGCCGGTCCGGGGCTGGGTCGGGGAGCAAGGTTGGAGGCCAGCTAGCATTGCATGGAGCCCTCACCCAGGGTTGTGAGCTGGGACACCGCGGCTGCCCACGGCGGGAGGGGTGGGAATTGGGTGCCCTTCTCACTGAGCGGCCCTGAGGCCTCCGGGCCCAGCCTGCCAGCAGCCCTGGGAGCTTCACCCCGGTACCTCTGCTCCTTCCCCACCCCCAGAACCCCCAGCTTCCCTGCGCTTCCTCCTCCTGCTCCTCACAGCACCCTTCCCTGGAGCTGGGGCAGACCGCGGTGCAGCTGAGCACCGAGGCAAAGGAACCTCAGGTGCCCGGAGACCCTGGGGTGGGGCAGTCCCTTTGCCCTGAGGCCCCTCTGGGTGCTGTGTGGCCCCCAGGCCGGTGGGCACCCTGAGGACACGAGCAGTGTGCCAGGCCCTGCCCTGGGCTCCGGGGACGGGCAGGAAGGGAGGTGGGAAGCAGCGAGAGGCAGACCTGGCCCCACCCGCTCCACCACCTGATGCCTGTGTGATCGAACCCCCGTGGCCACCGGCGTTTCTCCAAGGAGGTGCGCCTCCCTCCTGTGAGGCCAGGGGGCAGCACAGGAGGAGGGTCTGGCTCGGGGGACGAGGGCCGCTTACCCTCCTCGTGAGGCTGGAGGCGGGAGGAGGAGACGCCCGTGTCCCCGCCGCCGCCGCCCGCTGCGGGCTCTGCCCTACTTCAGCCCCAGTTGCCAGGGAACCACCGGGCTCCTCGCTAACCTGGATTCGCTGTTGACGGCGGCCTTTGTCTTCCCGCCGCCCGCCGGTGCCGCGGCAGCTGAGGGGGCGCGGGGACCGAACCCAGCTGTGTCTCCCGGCAACCCCAGCCTCGAGGCTGCGGGGTGGTCCTCGGGCCCCAGGGCTGGGACACGGTTCCCCGCCCCCCGCCTCCCCCCACCTGCCCCAGGTGGGCACCTTCCCCCCCCCCCCTCCGGCTCCCAGGCCGGCTTCATCGGCAGGGAGCCCTCGGCGGCCCAGCTCCACTCCCGCTCCTCCCAGCCAGCCCTGCCAGGCTCCCGTGGGCCCTGGCGGGGAAGCACAGGCTTCTCAGCTTGCATCCCAGAGTCTCCACAGGGCACCTCCTGTGTGCCAGGCTCTGTGCCGAGCCTCGTACACAAGCGAGGGGATCTCACATGTGCACCTCACACCTGCCCCTCGGTGCGCGCTGGCCCCCCTTCACGTTTTACACGTGGGGAAACCGAGAGCCCGCTGTGTCCTGGGCCTCTCGCGCTGAGTTGTTTGTTCCTGTGAATCCCCTCATCAGCCCTCGTGGGGTGGAGGGTGGGGGGAGGTCCACACGTCCAGGGAAGAGCAAGCAGGTCAGGCGGGTTCTCCCCAAGTGAGCCCAGGGGTTCAAATCCAGGTTCACACACCCCTCCATCCCCCAATTCGCCCCAGCCTGTGAGCTTCTTGATCCTAGCCTGCTCTCTGGCCCTCCTGGTCGTGGCCGAGGCTGGATGGAGCCTTTTCCGAGTCCGAGTTCGGTGCCTTCTCCCCAAGGGCGCGGGGCCGGGGCCGGGGCCGGGGCTGGGGCTGGTAAACAGGATGGTCGCACACAGGATGAGTGCTGCCGGGGGCGGCGGGGGCTTCCAGGAGGAAGTGCCTTTGAGCTGAGCTCTGAAGGAAGAGTAGGTGTGGGGCCGGGAGGATGTTTCTGGGCAGAAGAAACAGCAGGCACGGGCGCTGGGGTAAGCGAGGCCGGCGTGGGGACCGACAGCCGGGCGCTCGGAGCCCAGGAGGGGTGGGGCCGGGCAGGGTCTCAGACGGGACACCTCGGCGGCGGCAGGCGGGGCTGCGCCAGAGGCTGGGGAGGTGGGTGGTCTTGGGGGTGGGCACGAGGCCGGGAGACCTTCCGGATTCGGTGGCGACGACCAGGGGGCTGGGGCAGGCGGTGAGGGGCTGGGTGCCCTGACCCTGTGGCCCCGTGGCCCCGTGGGTGCAGTTCTGGGAAAGGGGAAGTGGCCGAGGCCGGGCGGGGGCACGGCTTCCTCTTTCTGACCTCCGGGGCCCTCCCTGCTGCTCCCTGGCCTCAGGGGCCCGCGTCCCCATGGCTTAGTGAGTTGACCTTCTTCCAGGGAGTTTCTGGTTCTGAATGTTGGGGTATTTCTGGAGGGCAGGGCTGGGCTGGGCTGGGTGTGAGGAAGCCCCTGCTCGCTGGAGCCTGTTTGGCAGAGGCCTCCAGCCCCAGACGTGCGCGGCTGGGGAGGGTTTTGCGGTGAATGAGACAGCGGCCCTGCCCTGCTGCTGTCTGGTGGGGCGGCGGGGCGGGGTGCAGAGGGGGGCACAGTAAATACACAAGCAAACAAATGCTTAATTGCCTGCCTGGGCGGGAGGTGCCGGAAAGCAGGGTCTCTGGGGAGGGACTCCCGCGACCTACTTTAGGCTCGTGGTTACCTGGTTTAACCCCCACGACGCTGTGCCGGAGGCGATGCCCCCGGGGCAGGAGAGGGCGCTGGGCCCGGGAGGTGAGGTGGGGGCTGCGTCCCCAAGGGCGCTGGTGGGGCCCCAGCTGGGAGGCTCTGTCCTGTCCTGGGAGGAGTGGCCTCCAAGCTCACTTCCTCCTCTGCCCCTGGGGCCCCAGGAGAGCAGGGGGCGGGCGGCGAGGAGGCCCCGGGCTGTGGGCAGAGCAGCCCTGGGCTGCTCGGGGCCGGGTCTGCCCACCTGCCCGGCCAGGGCGCCCTGGGAGGTGCTGGTGTCGGGAAGTCACGGACGGCTGGGCCTCCGGGACCAGCCCCCACCCAGCCCGGGGCTCTGGTCTGAACTTGCTTTGTTGATGGAGGTCCCGGGGCTCAGGGAGTCCTGGTGGGGAAGGGGGTGCTGAGGGGGGGGGGGGAGGGCAGCCGGCTGGCGGCCGCCTGGCTGGGCAGGCCCGTTGGGGGCTCAGTCTGGGCCGAGTGCGGGGCTGGGGGGGCAGCGGTAAGCAGAGGCTTGGGGGCCAGACGGGGGTAAGTGCCGGTTTGGGGTAATTAGAAGGTTCATAATTGGAGGGCGGCTGGAGGAGGAGTGTCTGCGAATGCGCCTAAGTGGGTCCTCCCCGGTTTCATGTCTGGGCCCTGGGACCCCCATTTTGCTCCCGGAAGCCTCAAGACCACAGCGCCCAGTCCGCCTGGAGAGGAGCAGCTGCACGGCCTCCCGTGGGCTCCGGTCGCCTCGCAGGTGCCAGTCAGGGCCGGGCGGGGCGGGCGGGGGCTGCTGAGCCTCCTCCATCCGGTTCTGGCCCAGCCCCTGAGCCCCCCGCCTCGCCATGGAGGGGCGCTGGGCCGGGGACCGGGCCGGGCGTGGGGACCGGCCTGCGGGCTTGGGGTGAAGGGCAGCTGTGGGTGAGGCCTGTGAGCACAGGAGGGGACTGTGGGGAGGAAGGCCTCTCCCTCCCCACTCCCCCCCCTCCCCCCCCCCCGGAGCTGCTGGGCAGAGTGAAGGTTCACGGAGGGGCAGACGCTAGAAAGGAAGACTTGTGACCAAGTGGGAGGGGGCGGGGGCGGTCAGGGGACGTCACCTGCCGGGCGCTGACTGCCAGGGTGCAGCCTTCACTCCGCTCTGGCCCGACACTCTGTCCCGGGTTCTGCCCGGAGCTGGCCCGGGGCCCGGAGCTGGGGAGTCCCGTGGTGTGGCCGCGGCCCCTCCCCTCCCCCCCGTGGGGTGACCCGCCCGCTGCCCCGTCCGTGCTGGGCCAGGCCGTTCTGTGAGGCCGGATCGCTTTCCTGCGGTTCCTCCTCCAGTGGGGACGCCCTGGCCACCCTAGGCGTCGGGGCTCCCGCAGACAGTGTGGGGCGCCGGGCAGGGTCCCCTCCACCTGCTGGGCCCCAGGGGAGTGACCTGGCTCTCCCCTCAGGGCTCGGAGGCCCCACCTGGCCAGCGGCGTTGGCCGGACAAATGCCGATTCCCTCGCCCCCCTGAGCCTGGAGGGACTCGTGATCGGTCCCTCTTGTGGTCTGAGCTCACCCTTTCTGCCGTCCCCACCCTGCCCACTGGCCACTCAGCTCTCGGGCCCACGGCACAAGCGGGGACACTAGCTGGCCGGCCGCTGGTCAGCCCCACGTGTGCGTTCCCTGAGGCCAGGACCCAGCCCGGCCCATTCACATCCGTGGTGTCTCCTGTGCCTGGAACCCGGAATCTGGTGCCCATGGGAGGAGGGCGGCCGAGTGCTGGGTGCCAGGACCCCTCCCCCCAGGTCCTTGTGGAGAAGGCAGCCGGGGGTGGACAGTGGACACGTGCGAGGGCCAGGACTGGGATGGAGTTGGGGGGCATGCAGGGGCTTTGGGGGCCAAGCCCAGCTTTGGGGAGAGGTGGTCTAGAGAAGCTTCTGGACAGAGTTGCCCGGCGTCGGGCTGTGAAGGGGGAAAGGAAGGCCTCCTCTGAGCAGGAGCAGAAGAGTGAGGCAGCGAGCCGGAGAGGGGCGTGCTCGAGGCCTGCATGGAGTCCTGGGGGCGGGAGCCCGAGAGGAGGGGGCGGCGGGTGCAAGCTCTCTCACCCCCACCCCAGGGTGCAGTCACAGGCTTCCTCCCTCCCAGGCCCCTGCCCCTGCCCGGGGCACCTGGCCCCTCGGGGAGGCCTCCTCCAGTGGGTGCTGCGGGGGAGTTGGGGGGGGGCCCAGACAGGGCACCCCCTGCTCTGCTCAGGCTTGAGGGTGGAGCGGGTGGCAGTGAGGGTAGACCGGCCTCGCCAGAGCTCCGCCGCCCGGCAGCACCTCACGCCCCCCACCCGCTGTCCTGGGGGCCGGCTGTCCTCGCTTCCTGAGCCTCCCCTCCGTCTGCCCAGGCGCGGACCCCAGGGCCTGAGGAAGCCGAGGATGAAGCTGAGCCCTCCGCCCCACTGGCCCCTGTCCTGCTTCCTCCTGGTGAGTTGGGGCTGGGGCTGTGGTGGGGACACAGAGGAGCCGAGCCCCGCACCCCACGCCCCCGGCCCTGCGAGGAGGTGGAGGTCAGGGCCGCTCAGGAGCCGAGCTGGGCGCGCTTGGCCCCCACTGCCCGCTGCCGGGAGCCGGGCCTGGGCCTGAGGAGGTCCCCGAGCCTCCTACGGAACATCCCCTCTGCCCTTCGGGGCAGGCGGCGCTCTCTGCTCCTGCCTCTCCCAAAGCAAAATCGGGGGACCAGCGGGGTCCCCCACAGCACAGGGGTTCGGGGCAGACAGTGCATGCCTGGGAAGGGAGCCGAGGGCGCTCCCAATGGAACGGGCCGGGCCGGGGCAGGGGGGAGAGACCCTTCTCTGGACGTTCCCGGCCCGGTGAGGTGCAGGGCCGGCCTGGTGATGGGGGGAGGTGAGGGGAGTCACGGAGGAGGATGTGGGGCTGGAGCCGGGCCCAGAGTAGGAAGTGCCAGCTGCAGGCCTGGCCCAGGGATGATGACAGGCCCAGCTGTGTGTGTTGGGGGGGGGGGGGTGCGGGGGGGGCAGCAGGAAGCCGGGCGGAACTTGGGAGGAATTCGGAAGCATCCCCCCTCATCCTGGAGGACGGGAGAGGTGTGACTCAGAGGCCCGAGGGCCGGAGGTCCTGAGCCTGCGGCCTGCCCGGGGCTTTCCAGCTCCGATGGGCTCTCGCCCTCCCGGGGCCTGGCCGGGCAGCAGGTCTGGCACGCGTGAGGGTGAGGGTAGAGGGGATCCCTGAGGCCTGGGCATCGGGAAGCGGGTGGCGGGGAGGCCGCCCAGAGAGGCCGAGGCCCAGGGCGTCTGCTCAGGGTGCCCTGCCCATTGCTCTTCCAGCTGCTGCCCTGGCCGCTGGCGATGCCGACGTCAACCGCCCCCTGGCAGTGCCCCCCCGGGGAGGAGCCCGAGCCGGTGAGTCCGCCCCGCCCTCCGCCCGGTCCTGGGGGGACTCCTGAGGGCCGGGGACGGGCTTCCCGGCCCCATGCTCACCCTCTCCCTCCCGCAGGACCCGGGCCAGGGCACGCCGTGCAGGTCCTGCCCCCCGGGCACCTTCTCCGCCGCGTGGGGCTCTAGCCCGTGCCAGCCCCACGCCCGCTGCGGCCTGCGAGGGAGGCTGGAGGCCCGGGCGGGCTCAGTGACTCAAGACGCGCTGTGTGGAGGCTGCCGGCCTGGGTGAGCCGCGGGGTGGGGCGGGGGGTTCCTGCTAGGTGACCAGGGCGCTGGGTCCTGGGCCCCGCCTCACCCAGCCCCCCGAGCGGGCCTCAGCCCTCCCGTCTGTGAAAGGGGGTGGCGAAGGACCGGTGTGGGTGTGCAGTGGGAAGGAGTCCAGGCTCTTGAGGAAGGTGCCAGGTCTCAGCGATGTCTCTCCCCCCCCCCCCCCCGTAGGTGGGCTGCCCCTGCAGAGGTGCCCCGGGCTCCCTGCCAGCCGTGCTCCGGGCCACCGCTGAGTCCTCGCGGTTGTTCCGGTGAGTGGCAGGCGGGGCCTAGGGAATGTGTGGGAAGGGTCTGGGGAGCTTGAGCCCAGGGGCCCCCACCGTGTCCCTCGAGGGCAGCAGGGTCCTCGTCCCCTCGCTCACGGGAAGGCGAGGGCCTGGGGGTGTCCCGAGGGGTATGGCCAGTTGTTCCCCTGGCTGCCCGTGGGCCCAAGCCATTCTGAGGGGCAGAGGCCACCCATCCTGACCCATGTCCCCATCCTCACCCCCTTAAAGATTCCTACGGATGAGCGGTGAGCGCACACGCTTGTTCACACGCACACACGCACCTCCTCGTACCTGTTGGGTCAGCCAACTGGCGGACCGGGTCGCAGGGAGGCCGGACCCAGTGTCCCCGTGCCCAGGCATGCACACAGGTGCCACCCGCTCATCCCTCTGACCCAGCAGGAGGGGTGGCGGGCGGGGGAGGGCAGGGGGAGATGCGGTTCTGACCACCCTGCGGCCTGACAGGCCTTGCTCAGGCTGACCGATCCGATGGCCAAGGAGGAGGGTCTGGGGGGGTGGGGGGATTGGAGGTGTTTCCCCGACATGGCAAGGAGCGGACAGCTCTGAACACGTCAGCACACGCACACGCACACACACACACACCCTGCGTGGGCCCGGGTCTCACGGGGATCTCTCTGCCTCTGCCTTCCCCGTGCCCCCGGCCTCCACGGTGCTCAGGGCGGAGCAGGCGGACCCGGCGCGGCGTGGAGGGAGCCGCAGGGGCCAGAGGCGCCGCCGGGGAGGCGCGGCAGCCCGGGAACAACGGCACGCGGGCGGGCGGCCCCGAGGAGACGGCGGCCCCGTACGCCGTCATCGCCATCGTGCCCGTCTTCTGCCTCATGGGGCTGCTGGGCATCCTGGTGTGCAACCTGCTCCAGCGCAAGGGCTACCACTGCACCGCCAGCAAGGAGGCCGGGCCGGGCCCCGGCGGCAGCGGTGAGGCTGGCCGTGAGTCCTGCCGGGGCGGCCGGAGGGAGGGTCTGGCCGGGAGGGGCCGGCAGAGGGCGACCCGGGAGGGCTTCCCGGAGGTGCTGCGGGGGGGCCACGGGGAGACGCTGCGAACCGACGCGGCAGAAGGAAGGGTGAGGCGGCTCGGGGTGGTGACGGACAGAGCAGGCTACGTGGGATTCCCCCTTTGGGGTGAGGCCATGCCTGGCTGAAGGGGTCTGAACTCCTCAGGGCTACAGGGGTGTGTGTGGTGTGTGTGGTGTGTGTGTGTGGTGTGTGTGGTGTGTGTGGTGTGTGGTGTGTGTGTGTGGTGTGTGTGGTATGTGTGTGTGGTGTGTGTGTGTGTGTGTGGTGTGTGTGTGTGGTATGTGTGTGTGTGTGTGTGTGTGTGTGTGTGTGTGTGGTGTGGTGTGTATGTATGGTGCATGGTGTGGTGTGGTATGTGTGGTATGTGGTATGTGTGTGGTGTGTGTTGTATGTATGTGTGGTATGTGGTGTGTGGTGTGTTGTGTGTGTGAGGAGACGGGAGCTTTAGGCCTGGAGCTCAGGCCGCCTCGCCTGGGGCTCCCTTGTTCCCCTCGCCTAGGACGAACTTAAACCGCCGGCTGCTCCCGGGCGCAGTGCGGGCAGCTGTTTGCTGCCGGCCCAGGGCTGAGCCTGTGGCCCGTTGTCACGCCTGGAGGCCCGGGCCTAGAGCCCTCCGTGTGCTTTAGGGACAGGGGGGTGTGGGGATGTAATGGGCCTGGAATTGGCAGTGCCCGCAGGGGTTGTTGGCTGCGCGGGGAGAGGGCAGGCCCCGCCGCGCTGCCCCGGCCCTCACGCTCGGCAGGAACTGTGGGTCCAGATGGCCTGACACTGCGAAGCACGGGGACTTCGGGTGCCAGGCGGAGGGGCGAGGGCGGGGGCAGCGATGCCGAGCGGTGGCGCGGGTGTGTAAACACCCGGCCTGAAGCCCGGCGCCTGGGAAGGCGAGGCGCGCCCTCTGCTGCCACGGGTTGGTATAGCTCCGAAGTCCGGGGTTCCACCCTCCTCCCCTCCGCGGAGTCACAGTCCTCCTCTTCTGACCCCAGGGAGCAACCCCGCCTACGGGGCCGAAGATGCCAACGAGGACACCATCGGGGTGCTGGTGCGCCTCATCACAGAGAAGAAAGGTGAGGAGGAGGCCCGCCCGTCCTCTCCGAGCCTGGGGGGCGCCTCGCGGTCAGATCTCCCTCCCGCCAGGCCACCGGGCCAGCCTCCCGCCTCTGGCCTGTGTGATGGGTGGTGCTGCCCCTTTCTCTCCTTCTAGTTGGGGAGGTGGGGGGGGGGGGAGGAGGTGGAGGAGAAGGCACGTGCCCAGGCCAGGAGGGGGTGGCCGGTAGGTGGGGGGGATTGGTACTGAGACGGGGGTCCCGGGGGAGTGCCCCTCATGGCCCAGAGCCGGGTGCTGACTTCAGCTGCCCACAGAGAACGCAGCGGCCCTGGAGGAGCTGCTGAAGGAGTATCACAGCAAGCAGCTGGTACAGACCAGCCACGGACCTGTGCCCGGGTGAGTGGGCAAGGTGCCCAGGCGAGCCCAGACCCGGCGAATCAGCGCACTGCCTTGGGGGGGGGCCTCACCACCTGGGGGATGCTCCCTCTCCTGTCACCCCACTGCCCTGCGCCGCCTCCTGGGGTCCCGGCCTGCCCCAGTGACCGCTGCCCCCTGTGCCCTCCCTAGCCTGCCGCCCGGACCCCCCAGCGTGCCGTACGCCTGTCCGCACCACCACCACCACCTCCACACCGTGCAGGGCCTGGCCTCGCTCTCTGGCCTCTGCTGCTCCCGCTGCAACCAGAAGTGGCCCGAGGTGCTGCTGTCCCCCGAGGCGGCGGCCGCCACCGCCGCCACCTCCAGGCTCCTGCCCAACCCGGCCAGGGCTCCCAAGCCCGGGGCCAAGGCCGGGCGCCAGGGCGAGATCACCATCTTGTCTGTGGGCAGGTGAGGCGGGCACAGGCGCAGCAGAGGCAGGGAGAGACGACAGCCAGGGCGGGAGTCGGGGGGGAAGCAGGGCCCCAGGTTGAGCCCCGAGTACCCTGCGTGGTGAGGGCTCCGCCTCGCTTCCTGGCCTCAGTGGGCCTCTGGGCAGTGGGGTGACCAGGGAGGAGTCGGTCTGCTCGGCGGTGCTCTCACATGGAGCCCGGGGTCACACCCGGGGCCCTCAGGCCAAGGGCCTGTCTACCTGCAAAGCAGGGCTGGGGCTCATCTGTGGGTAAAAGGGTGTGGGAAGGGCTGGGGCTCTAACCAGGGAGCCTGCGGCGAGACCCTAGCAGGAGCTGCCTTCTCTCCTTTGGGGTGCTTCCTCTCATGGGGGTGGGGGGGCGATCGCCCCACCTCTCTCCACAGGTTCCGCGTGGCCCGGATTCCCGAGCAGCGGACAAATTCCTGGGCCTCTGAGGTGAAGACCATCACGGAGGCCGGGCCCCCTGCGGGCGACTTCTCCGACTCCCCACAGCCCGGCCTCCCCGCGGAGCAGCAGGCGCTGCTGGGAAGTGGTGGGGGCCACGCTAAGTGGCCAAAGCCGCCAGCAGAGAAGAAGGCCGAGGTGAGGGCCACGGAGGGGAAGCGTCTACCCTGCCTGCAGACGGGGCAGGGGTGGAGGGGGGCGGGGACCCCTGGGCGGGAGCCTCACTCTCCCGGAGCCTCAGCTCTGACCGCTCGTTCCTGTGCCCCCAGGAGAACCGCTACGTGGTCCGGCTCAGCGAGAGCAACCTGGTCATCTGAGGGCCGTCGTGGCTGAGGACACTGCAGTCCTGCCCCGGGAGGCTCCGGAGGCTTCCCGGAGGAGGTGGAGCTGCAGCTGGGCCTGCCTGTAGGCGAGAAGCAATGGCCCCGCAGACAAAACGCGAAAGGCCGGAGGTGGGAGCGTCTGCCCAGCGAGGAGGCCGCGGCAGGCGGCGCAGCACACAGGAGCAAGTGGAAAGCCACCCGTCCCTGCCACCCAGTTCCTCCTTCCCTGCAGGATGCCCCCGACCCTGTGCCCTGGTCAGCTCCCAGGACCCACAAGGTCCTTGGTACCGCCAGGAGGCCAGGCCTCGGTGGTGGGAGGGGCCCTCTGCTTGGCACCCCGGCCCCGCCCCTTGGTAGTTGGCCACCTCCTGCCTGTGTCCAGGGCCCCAGAGCAGATAGATGTGCCTCCCCCTCCCTTCCAGCAGGACCTGTGAAGGGGAGGGGCAACAAAACGCCCCGGGCAGGGAGCCTGAATCCGGGATTCTAATCCCAGCAAGTCCCTGGCCCTCTCTGGGTCCCCTCCTCCCGACTGTGAAGTCTCAGGGCCCAGGGCCTCTCAGCTCCCTGCGGCTCCGCGCTGTGTCGTGGTGAGCGCTTACCTCCTTACCTGCCGCCCCTCCCCCCAGTAGCTTTATCTGGCCCCGTTTTTTGCTGCTTCCAGGGCCTCTGCCTTCAAGGCCCCCATGGGGGCTGCCACCCATGGCTCTGCCTAGAAAACGGGCTTCATGCATGTGCCTGCCTCTCACCCCGCTGTTTGTATTTATTTAAATCGATAAGACAGACTTGACCCGGGGGGGGGGGTGTGGGGGTGCGCAGCCACCCCCAAGGTCTCAGGAGCTCTGGGGGAGGGCGTGTGACAGGCTGGAGAGGCACCTCTGGCGTAGGTCTGTGTCCCTGTGGCGTTGGTGTGTGTCCCTTGGTGTGGGCAGTGCGGGCAACTGCCCAGCCCGCTGCCACCCGGCTCAGCAGCCTGGTTATTTATGGGGGGCTGTGCGGGCACGGCCCCGCCGTTGTCCCCGGTTCTTATTTATTGAAGCTGCTGTTGTCCTGTCCTTTGCGTCTCCATCCCCGTCCATCTGTTGAATAAAAGGTGGGATAGTTGTGTCACGAGGAGCTTCTTTCCCCTGTGCCTCTTCCCAGGCCGCCGGTCCATTCCCCGAGCCTGCCAGGCGGCGGGTGTGGCACAGGCCATGCCCCGTCTTCGAGGGGCCTTCTCGCCGGCAGCGGGTGCGGTGGGGCCGGAGGAGGCCCCTCACCCCACCTGGTTCTCACTGGAGCCCTCGGGGCAGTGCCATCCAGCGGGATATAGTGTGTGTCATGTAATTTAAATTTTTCTAATAGCAACATTTCAAAAAGAAAAAAAAAAAGGTGTATTTTAACGATACCAATAATGCATTCTGTTTAACCCAGAGTATGTCTAAAATATTTTCAATATACAGTCGTCATAAAAAATTGTGAGCCACTAATGCTTTTTTGCTTTGAAATATGGTGTTTTACGCGTAAACCACGTCGTATGAACCAATGTATGTCAGAGGCCGAGAGCGAACCAATGTATGTGGCCAGTGGCTGTGTTGGACACACAGCTCTGGAGGAAGTGGAGGTAAGACGCCCTGGGGGCGGGATAGCGTGGAAGGGGAAGCATGCTCCACCGAGAGGTAACAGCGTCCGCACAGGCCAGCCATCAACAGAAATGAGGCACTGGGGAGGCTGGACGCAGAACCGTCTGGCAGGTGTGGAGACCCGGTGGGGTGGGCATGAGAAGGCAGCCAGGTGGGGTCTCGGGTCCCAGGGACCCCGAGGAGCTTCCAGAGCATGTAGGGTGGGGAAGGGCACGGTCCGCTTGCTCTGGGTGGGTGGGGGAGCGGCAGGAGCGTGGGTTCCACGAGGAAGCTGTTGCCAACATCCAAGCAAGAGATGGCGGCGGCGGCGGGGCTGCGTGGGTGGTAGAAACAGAGGGTCCGGTAGATTCCTGGGACAGAGCGCCCTTTCACCTCGGACATGGACCCATTGGGGTGAGGTGGGTCCTCCAGGTATCAGCCAGGGTGGAGGCGGAGGTAAGGAGCTGGGGCTGGGGCTATGGCGGCACAGTGAGGGCCGGGGGAGGGGGAGGCTGAGCAGGAGTCTGGGCTGGAATTGCAGCCCCGGTGAACAAGGTCAGCCAGCCAACCTGGGCCTGCCTTCTCTCCAGAGGAGGCTGAGGACTGGGACAGCTGGGGGGGGGGGTGTGTGTGTGTGTGTGAGTGACGTGGTGCAGTAGTCTTGAGGCATCTGGAGAGAACATCTGGAAGCACTCAGGCAGGCGCTCCTGTCAGTACTGGCTGGGGTGGGGGCGGGGAGGAGGAAGGAGACATGTTCCAGAGCGAGGGCTCAGGGCGCTGCCGGGCTGCTCCAGGGCGCGGGAAGGAGGCGGGAAGGAAAGCGGGAGAGTGCAGTGTCCGGGAGGGGAATGGGAGCACGGTGGGGCACAGGCCAGGTGCTGCTGTGGAGTCGGGGGAATTCAGGGTCCGCGTTAGAACAGGGGTGTGGCTGGCATAATCTCCAGGGAGCGGGGAGAGCAGGCCAGGCTGAGGGGCTGAGCTCCCCCAGAAGCCTGACGGTGCCAGAACATGGATGATAACTGAAGACTCCAGGGAGAGAGGGTTTCCAGTGTAATTCCGGTTGGTGTTTGGTATGTTTGTTAAGATGGAAGAAGGGGCCGAAACCGGTTTGGCTCAGTGGGTAGAGCGTCGGTCTGCGGACTGAAAGGTCCGGGGTTCGATTCTGGTCAAGGGCATGTACATTGGTTGCGGGCACATCCCCGGTAGGGGGCGTGCAAGAGGCAGCTGATCGATGATTCTCTCTCATCGATGTTTCTAGCTCTCTATCTCTCTCCCTTCCTCTCTGTAAAATATCAATAAAATATATATATTTTTAAAAAGATGGAAGAAGGGAACACACTTAAAAGCTGACAGGAAAGAGGCCCCGGGAGTGTGGAGGGGACCACCGGGGGCCTTTCTGCTGGGCCTGGCCTGGCCTGGCCGCCTCAGAGAAAGCTCTGCCCTGAGGGGAGGCCGGTGGGCATGCCTGGAGATCCGGCTTCCCCACCTGCTCTCCGGGCTCCCCAGGGGGCTGGAAAGGAGGGGCACCTCCGAGGAGCCCGGGGACAGAGCTTCATCCGCTCGAGGGGAGGGAGGAAGGAGACAGGGCTGGACATGAGGAGGAACTGGAGCACCAGAGGCTGTCAGCTGGAGGCTAGGGGAGCACAGGCTGGGGGGGGGGGGGAGGGGGAAGCTAGGCCCTGGAAGGAAATGGTGGTCACAATGACCAGGGAGAGAACCCCCAGCCTGGACTAGGGAAGTGGCTTTGTCACAGGGGAGACAAGAGTGAGATGTTTAGGATGAACATTTGGACGGAGACCAGTTAACTCCCCTGGTTTCCCACCTGACAGACGGACCCGTTAAGCAAGCTCAGCGCTGCCGCCTCTGGGTGGTGCCTGGAGTTTGGAGCCGGCTAAGTGAGCTCCAGTTCTGCCCTCCCGGCTTCACCTCGGTCAGGGCACTTACCCGCTCAGCCGTCCCTCCCGGGGCAGGCCTAACAGGACTCACTTCCCAGCATGCCGTGCAGCAGACACGTAGGTGAGCACGCAGGAGGTGCAGCCTCATCCCCCCGGCTTCCCTGGGCTGCTGTGCGGCACCCCTTTGTCCAGGTGGCCACGGCCACCACCCAGCCCTCGGCGGTGCCGGCAGGGTAGGTGTGACCTGCCTGGTGAGAACAGGTTTAGAACCAACTCGGGAGGAAGCCCGGGGCCTCGCTGGCCGGGAGGTGGTCTGTGTCCCCTGCCCCAATAACCACCAGTCTGGTCACCCCAGACGTTGTTGGGAAACTTTTTTTTAATAGTTATTGAATGTTCTACAGCTTACAGTAAATATCATAGTTACAAATTCTTGGCTTCAATCTTTCAGAATGATCACTAGCTGATCAAAACAAAACCCCAAAAGAATCCAAAACCAAACCAAGCCAGATTTACACTTCATATACACAAGCGAGGCCGTGGGGCTTTCCAATCTTTGCACTCCAGGCTGTGTTTTGAAAACACCTATGAGTTCTTTGATCAACTACTTGGAAGACACTGGTCAAAGGTTTATTATTATTATTATTATTATTTTAAATGTGGTTTTTTTTTTTCCTTTTAAAATGTGAATTCCAATAAAATTTAAAAATCAGATTCCAACCTGTAGATTAAAATGAATTAAAAAATACAAAATCATATACAACACTCTCACAGGGATGTTACATGCCATGAGAACAGGTGATATGACACAGGAGAAGGGGACAGGCCCTGGGCCTTTCAAGGTCATTACAGACAACTCCGAGTAGAGGCCTGCTCTGGCCTCCTCTCGGTGAGGAGCAGCTCACGTCCCACCCTGGGTCCACACAATCCTCTGACCCGAGAGGGTGGTCTCTGGCAGTCCCACTCTTCCCGATCCTCGGGCTGGAGGAGGAAGGCTGGAGCCTGCAGATGCTGGTCTTGCTGGGGTCCAGCTCAAGGATGAGGTCACCCATTTGACTCCTAGGGGCTGGTACTTATTCTGCAAACCTGTTACGCCTGTCCTCTCCAGGAAGGAGAGCACCCCCGTGCCAGGAGCTGGAATGGGCACGGGGTCTCACCGCCACGCACGGAGCCCAGGGACTGTGATGCAGCCACAGGGAAAGTGAGCGCTCTCGTTTCCCTTCAGGCTCTGTGACAGCCAGCCCCAACTCCTGTGTGTCTCACGTGGGCCACTGGGCTGGATGCAATAGCATGCAAGACAGAAAACACCTACTGAAGAAACTGAGTGAGTGGGACCCAAGTCTGCTGCAGGCAAGGTTGGCTATGGAATGTTGAAGCTGGCCTGCAAGGAAATGTGACGGCTGGGCCCGGGAACCACGTAATGCCTGATTTCAGAAATGAGTTCTCTAGGGGAGGGGAACACGAACAGGTAGAGGACAGATGCCGCAGCTGGCCTGGCCTGGCCTGCCCACAGGAGCCCGAGCTCTCCGGGGCTCAGGGATGGAATCCGATGCCAGCTTGGCTGAGCTTCTACTGTGTCCTGCTTTCCGCGGTGGGTCGGGCCTGGATTCCTCCTGGAGCCTGCTTCCCGCCTGCCCACTCCATTGTCTGGCCTAACCCCGCTAAGCTAAGCTGTAGTGATGCGGTAGAGCGCAGGATGGAAAAGCAGAGCTGCCACACACTTTCAACCGCAACGAGGAAACGCCAGTGAGATCTAAATGATTCTGGTCAGTGGGCTGTGCCCAAGACTCCTACCTTCTCGGCCCTCCCTCTCAGGCCAGGCAGCAGAGGAATCTGACCTGCAGGGCTCCAGGCCTGGCTAAGCCAGGGCCTTGCTAAGACTGGCCTAGTCCTGTCTGAACAACGACACCAGAATGTGGCGACCAAGGGGCTTGCCCTACTTTATGTCCCACAACTCCGGAGGCCATGCAGAACAAAGCAGCACCCAGATCTCTACAAGTAGATCCCTCAGACCTGGGACCAGCGGCCAGAGGCAGGAGTTGGGATAGGGAGTCAGGACTATGCAGCCTCAGGTCCTGGTCCTCACCCGCGGGGTAAGACAGGAAGCCATCCCTTCCTCACCCCTGCCCCTCAGACCCAGCAGGAAGAGCAGAGCCTCTGAAGAGTTCAAGGGCTGGCTCTTTCTCTTGAGCTCTGTGACCTTTGGCAAGTCTTAAGACTTCTGTAAGATGGGTATTTTGGCAATCAATGTCAAAGTACTTTGTACATGAAAACACTCTGGACAGGTGTATGTCCTTGTCCAATATTTAGGGAAGGGGGTATCACTAGGATCATTACCAGGAGAGAGAGAGAGAGAGGAGCAGCAATTGTCCTGTCTCATGGGGAAGACATTTTTAAAACATTTTCAAAATGTGGCAGATTGGGGGTAGTCCAGCTTCCTAGGCCCCAGGCTACTGAGAGGGAGTCAGAAGGGAGGGGGGAGTGAAGGGTTGGCTGGTGACTAGAACCACGTATGTACCCCTGATGCTGGCCACCAAGCTGTGGTACGGGGAGAGGCAGTGGAGGGGGTGGGGGGAGAGGGATTTGCATGCGGGGCCAGCACTGCAGCTCACCGTCATGTTGGCACACCCTGTCCTCTCTGGCTTGCTGGTCTTTCTACAGTGACAGGGCCCTCCTGGCTCTGACCTTCTGTCCAGCTTGACTACTGGGCCACCAGTGCCTTTGGATGATGCCCATGGTACCTCCTGGCAGACACCGGTGAGCCTGCCAGGGGTGCTGCTCCGACTAACGGCCTGCCGCCCTGTCCTGGCTCAGTCTCTGCAGGGACTCCCCCAGCCTGGCCAGGCTTGTGGGTCTCCATCAGAGCAAGAGCACGAGGCTCCAACACTCACTCTACGAAAGGGTGCTGGGCTGGGCTCTTCGGGAGACAGCCTTTCTGCCTTGGTTATGCCGCAGGGCCTGTCTTTGATACTGAGTTACATACTAGGGCTAAGAGACGGTGCAGAGCATAGATGCATCAGTCTGCAAGCTTGTGAATAAGTCAGATTGGAGGGAGAGAAAGCAGATAGACAAGCTACTTTGCTTTTCTGAGTTTGTTTCCTAAGTCAAATGGGAGGAGTAATCTATTTTACAGGATTAAATCAGAGGATGGATGTGAGATTGTTCTGTGAACTGCAAGGTACTAGACATTAGTTCCTACTTACTGGTGTAGAAAAACAAAAGTAACAAGGTCATACCCAAGTCTCTCTTTCCCTTCCTCTCTGGTTCTCCTGCAGCCCGTCTGGACGCAGCAGGCTCAGGGAGCCTGTCGGGGGCCAGCGTTCTGCTCGCTCTGGGCAAGTTCCCTTTCCTCCTAGAACCAGCTCCTCACCTGTCCAGTGGGTCTAATTACCCTGGCCACGTCGCTCTGTCTCAGGGCCAGTAAATTAAAGGCTGTGACGTGCTCTGAAATCTATGAAGCACCTGATAAATGCAAAGGTTTCCTGTTATTATTATTTTGGCATTTTCCAAATATGTATGACATAATCTAAGCCAGAGAGGAGGAGGTATTTGCAAAAAAATGGATTAATACTGGGAAACTTTTAAAATGAAACTTCAGCACCCGGACAGACTGCTCAGAACAGCTGGGCTTCTCCTTACTGGTCCTTCAGGTCCCTGCAGGCCAAGAAGGTTGGCCCCCACTTCTGACTCTGGGCTGAGGATGCTGATGGGCTTTGCCCTCCTGGCCCAATGGTTTCTGATTTTTTTTTCCTCCTTTAGGGAGTGATGGGAGGTAGAGATAGGGATATGTCCACAATTGAATGAATTTAAAAATTTATTTAAAAGTCCCAAATATTATCAATGATCCCACTCTGTACAGTAAAATGTGTCCCTGCCCCCACTAGGGGGTGCTGCTGGCCCAGCCATGAGCTAGGTGCAGGGGGGCAAACCAGGCTCCTAGCTGAGACTAGCAGGGCCTCCTGGCCCAGGGACACCTCTTCTCTCAGGCCTCATCCTGATCCTCCTCTCCTCTCAGGATTAGCGCTACTGTCCTTTTCTGTCAGCCCACCTGCTCATTCTCCTAGGGCTGGAGTCAGGTAGAGGACACAAATTCCAGATGTATTCACAGAATTCCCAAATGCTATTTCTTCATTTGCAATTTCTGTTCCTGCCATCTGCTCCCATGCAACCTCTGCCCAGTCTTCCCCCTGCCTTCGGAATCCGGGGAGGAAAAGAACAGAAACAAAAACCCAGACAGACAGAGACTGTTCCAGAGCTCACCAGATGTGGGCACTGCGGACTTAATTTTTACAAAACCAAGCCAATCCATCCCTAGGTCAACTTTTGTGGGCAACGTGCCCCTAGGTAGAAAGGCTGCATTTAATGCTAATTTACTGCAAGCTTAGGGAAGTCCTTTCCTGTCTCCAGGCCTCAGCTTCCTCATCGGTCAAACAGGGGAATGGATGAGATGATTGCTAAGGTCCCTTCAGGTCCATGAGTCTATGAAATGTTTATTGCTATTGCTTTTCCTTCACTGTTCTGACCTTCAGAGCTGCCAGCACCCATCTGGAATGTGGTTCCTTCGCTTTGGCCATGACTGGCTAAAGGTGACCAAGAGCCTGGCCTGCCCGCCAGCCCCAAGGACAGATGGGGGAGCTCCGGCACTGGGAAGGGCAGAAGGGAGGGAGAGAAATGCCGTAGGTCCCCACGCTAATCAGGAGCTGGCTCCTCATCAGGGTGGGTCCACGGGGGCTCAGGGGCCAAGGTCTGGATTACACGGGGCACCTGGCCTTCCACCCTGGGAGCCCACCACCCTGCAGCTGCTTGGCAGGTCTGAGGTCAAAACCACCTTCTGAGGAAGTGCCAGGTCAGTTTACATTACTGTGCAAACCAGAGGGTGCAGTCCCAGGCTAGCCAGAGGCCTTACAAACCACAGCCAGCAGGCAGGTACCTCTCTCCCTCTTCCCTCACACAGTGCTCCCCCCACCCCCAAATCCTCCCCCCAAAATCTGTTTTCCCCAGGTTCTCACCTGGGGTAGTAAGCTCCTATGAACACTCCTACCTAATCAGGTGTTTTGTTCTTGGTCTGTTGTGATGGTTCTCAGAAGACATTTCATTGGTGTCAGGACATGGGAATGTCCTAAACTAATCTTGAGAAAAATTAAAAAAAAGGAAACAATCCCCCAAAGATGGAGCCTGCTCAACAGCTCTGAGTTCCCACCCTGGACCCAACGTCTGTCAGGCTTTTCAAAGAAAAATCGGAAATCGTGCCTTCAGCTGAACCACTGCAACATCCCCCCCTCTCTACCTGCCGCTGGACCGGGACCCCGGGAACGGAGCTTGGGGAAGGGGAGAAGAAGAGCAGAGAGGAAGTGCCTGGTCAGAAAGGAGGAGGGGTGAAGCTGGAAGGGCAGTGACTAAGAGGAGGGGAGTGGGGGAGGCAGGAGATTAGAAAAAGCAGCTTTTACATAAACCAAAAATAAAAATCAAAACCGCTAAAGATGCATAAAGTGACCCTTGCACTTCCGTTGTCTCTTCTTGCAAATAGAGGTGGTGCTGCTAGGGAACTGCTCCAGCACCGGTGAGACTTGAGTAGTTGCATACAATGTGTGGCTCCAGATCTGGGGAGGAAGGGGAGAGCGTCAGTGACCGTCAGTGACCATGCTGTTCCCAAGGCCACTTAGGAGCCATGGCACCCCCTTCCCTCCCCTTGGGAGCCCTCTGCGCTTGCCCAGCGGAGCTGCCTGCTTCCTGTCCCAGTGCAAGAGCCCCTGGAGGACGTGGGGGGCAGGGCTGCTGACACCCCGGGCCCCTGTGATTCTTTAGCATTGCCTCAGAAGCTGCCGAGGGCAAGAGGAACCGGGTGGCAGCGGTTGGCACCAGAGCCAACATCTGATTGAAGATTTCCATTGAAGAATAGTGCCCACAGTTAAAAGCAGTGTGAAGACGGTATGGTAAAGAGTCTAGAACAGCTGAAACCGGTTTGGCTCAGTGGTAGAGCGTCGGTCTGCGGACTGAGGGGTCCCGGGTTCGATTCTGGACAAGGGCATGTACATTTGTTGTGGGCACGTCCCCGGTAGGGGGTGTACAGGAGGCAGCTGGTCTATGTTTCTCTCTCATAGACGTTTCTGGCTTTCTCTCTCTAAAATATCAATTAAAAAATATTGGGGGGAAAAAAAAAGAGAGCGTCTAGAACAGCCGTGGACAAACTACGGCCCTCGGGCCCGATCCGGCCCGTTCAGCTGTTCTATCCGGCCCGCGGAGCCGAAAGAGCGGAGGGTTCTCTTGCTCTCCCCTCCGCTCCTTCACCAGCAGCCCAAGATGAGAGTGCCAGCATGGTCAGGCTGCTTTTGTTCTGGCCCTCCGGTCCAGTGTAAGAACCCATGGTGGCCCTCGAGTCAAAAAGTTTGCCCACCCCTGGTCTAAAATTTAATACTAGGGATCCAAGTCCCTGCTTCATTTTTACTGGTTAAGGATGCTGAACTAAGTAGTTGTCTGTACACCACAGCTGATGGGATACGAGATAACATGTTAAGTACCTATAATATATGTAAAGTGACACTATTATGAAGTGATATTACGGAACTGAAGCATGAAAGCAACTGGCAACTGTCCCTGCCCCACGACACCTGGGATTCTGAAGCAGTCCTACTGTCCATCACCCCCTCCCTCTCCCACCCTGTCCCCCACTCACTTGGATGGGCTGCAGGCTTTACCAGTGTGGTGGCACATAGCTGTACGCAGGGGTCCCTTGAGCCCTGTACGTTGGCATGGAGACAGGGTGTGCCCCAATCGCGGTGTGCTGGGGTGCAGTCAGCAGGGTACCTGAGCACAGAGAGAGAAGAGCACAGCTGATGAGGCCCTCCCAGGGCGCTGGGCCGGAGAGGCGGCGGCCATGGTCTTCCACAGCTGCCCCGCCTGGGCCCGCCTCCCGCCAGCCCGAGGATGTGGATGGACCCGCCCTTCCCCACCTCGCCAGGTTTCTCTCCTCAGGAAAAGCTTTTCTGATGCTCCAGTGGCCTCCTCTCTGCATGCTCCTGTCACTGCAGAAACATCTAGCGGAGGGGTATCCTGCTTATGTGGCTGCGTTTCCCACTAACCTAGTTGTTCCTAAGACCAGGGCTCTGGTCCCAGCTGTTGGTACCTGGTACCCAGGGCCTGAACAAGGCTGGCACTGCGCAGCATTCAAATTGGAGCCCTCAACAACCATTTCTACTAGGGGCAGAATAAAATCCCAAACGCCTACCCTTCCCCCCCAAAAAACCCTTGTACTCTCTTCCCTCAGAAGGGACAGCTGATTCTTTAGAAGCCGGGACTCTCAAGCCCTCTTATCTTCTCATCTCTTCTCTGGAGCACCAACCCCTCCGGACTCCCTAAACCTGCTCTTCCTCTGGCCTCTCTCCCGCCCCATCCCCCAGGTCCTTGGGGGGAGGTCTACGTTCTGGAGTAAGCTAGACGTGGAGAAAGTCCTGGACGCCTGCTTCTCCCATGCATTTCAGCTAAGTGTGAGACCGGTCCTTACGCTCCCGCCTGCTAAGCAGCATCCCCATGCTCTCCCTCCTGGAGCCACTGCTGCATCCGAGTCCTCATGTCATCATCTCTCCTCTGAACTCGTGCTTCCAGCCCCCACATCTGATCCTGCCCCCACCTTGCAGCCAGAGGGGATGTTTCAAACCCATCTCTCCTCTGCCTGAACCCCACGCTCCGACCTACAGGCGTTCTCTTCCCACCTCCCAGCCACCCCTCCAACTTCACACCACTTCACACCACTTTCTAAGCGCCTTAGGCCATTTCCCCTCTGTGGACACGCCATACTCACGGTCTTTCCGCTTGGACTGCCCTGTCCCCTTTCACTTCTCTGGCTAGCATCTGTTCACCCGTAAAGGCCTAGCTCAATATGCTCTCCTGGTGAGATCTTCCTGATCCCTGCAGACAGATTTAGAGCCCCGCCTCTATTTCCCAGAAGCCCTGGCACAGGGTTTCTCCTATGATGCTACATTGATTCCACGCTGTCACGAGTTCCTGGAGGAGGGGGATGAATGGACGCTGACACAAAGATGGCCCTTACCTGCTGACATCGCCATGGTAGTGCCGGCCACCATGCCCATGGCCACGCCGTTGGTCCTGGGGGCAGCTACAGGTGCCGGGTAGATGGCAGAGGGAATGCTGTTGGGCTGGACGACCGTGGTGTGGTGGATGACGTGCGGCTGGGCAGCGTACACCGGCTGTGTGTAGTAGGCTCCCTGAGAGAGAAGAGGCTGAGGTCACATTGGCTTTTGAAGGTGTGTGTGTGTGGAGAGAAGCAGGACACACACGCACGCACGCACGCTATTCTTCCCAGGCCTTAAGGGAAGCACGGACCAGGGGCACAGGGTATGGGCCTGCTGACCCTTGTGGGGAGTGGGCAGGACCCCTGGATCATCTTAATCCAGAGCTTCTCAACTCTTTCTACTAAATAATGACAAGAGCTTCAGAGTGTGGTGTGGTCTGTAACCCCAGAGGTCAGAGCGGAGTGCACAGCAGCCCACCATAAACAAAAACACGTATCTCAAGCCTATTGTTTTCTTTTTACTTATCTATTGTTTTATCTATTGTTTAAAAAACAATATAGCTGTTTTTTATATTTAAAAAGCATTCTCTATATTACTTAAACCTCATGTAAGCCCACCCAGGTTGGCTCAGTGGTTGAGCATCAACCCATGAACCAAATGATCAGTTCACTTCACAGGCAGGGCACATGCCTGGGTTGGGGGCTTGATCACCACTAGGATGAGGCATGCAAGAGGCAGCCAATAAATAGATGTTTCTCTCTCTTCGATGTTTTCATCTCTCCGCCCCTTTCCCATTCCCTCTAAAATCAATAAAAACATTTAAAAAAAAAAAAAAAAAGGAGCCTCGCCCCAGCTGGTTTGGCTCAGTGGATAGAGCGTCAGCCTGCGGACTGAAGGGTCCCAGGTTCGATTCTGGTCAAGGGCACATGCCTGGGTTGCAGGCTCAATCCCCAGTAGGGGGATAATTATCTCTCATCATTGATATTTCTAACTCTTCCTTTCCCTTCCTCTCTGAAATCAATAAAAAATGTATTTAAAAATTAATAAATACATTTTTAAAAAGAGCCTCAAGTAAAATTGTCACTCCAGAAAAACATGCCCTGAATGTGTTAAAGCCCCATAGTCACTGTAGCATTGCCATCCCCTCAGAACACAACATTCTCTCGCTGAAGGAGCCCAGATGGGCACTGAAGCACACAGAGTGATTTGTCCAAGGTCATACAGCAGCGAACTGGTGGCAGAGCCTTGGCATTAATATGTCCTCCCCACTCAAGCTCACAGACTTTATCAAGGAAGAGTAGATGTGATGGGTAGGGAGAGATGCCCAAGATATAAGAGTCCTCATCCTGACTCACCCAATAGGTGACCTCTCTGGGTCTCGGATTCCCCATCGAACCGACCAAATGATGGAACGACCAGAACGACTGGTCAACCAGTCACTGTGACATGCACTGACCACCAGGGGGCAGATGCTCAATGCAGGAGCTGCCCCTGGTGGTCAGTGCGCTCCCACAGTGGGAGCAGACACTCAGAGGGCAGGTCCACAGCTGCTGGGCTGACCAGCACTCCCACAGTGTATGTCCCTGCAGGCCACACCCCACCAGGGCATGAATCTGTGCACTGGGCTTCTAGTTTGCATATAAAAAAGCAGTTGAGCTAGATGATCTCCAAGAGCCCTTGCCCATCTTGCATTCTGGGGTCCGTTAATTTAGGTGATTGTGTGTGTGTCACTCCCAAGGGCTGAGGGGGAGTGAGGGAATGCACAGGCCGCAGGGATATTGTTTCCATGACACAACAAAGACAGCTGGCTAGAACCAGAAGCTCGCCTTCTTTTCTTTCTTACCTGTGCCCACCCACCCACCCACTCAGGCTGGTGGCTCCTTTACCTGAAGAAGAGGTGGGCCCAGGCGTCCACACGCACCTACCTGGGCATACAGATTCTGCTGAGGATAGGCACTTCTGATGGGATACATGGCCGTCTGATAGGGGTTGGGTGATGGGGAGTAGGGGGGTGGAGCGGTATTGCTCTGGGTCGGTGGGACCTTGTATGGTGTCCCCGCAGTATATCCTGTACCAAGGCAACAAGAAAGACTTTCAATTAGTTGGCAGGACAACAGCGCTGGAAGGTAGCAGGTTCCACTCACAACTCCCTGGACCAGAATGGGCTGAATCCAGGCTGGAAACACAGATGAGAACAGACAGAGAGCAGGGCTCCGCCCAGAGAGCCCTGTTCCCAGTGGCAGCTCCCTCAGGCCTGGTGCACAGGGATGCACGTGTAATTCTGGCATCTCTTACTTCTTGGGATCTTAGGGCTCTCCTCTATAAAGTAACAGATGGAAGCAGATGATCTCTTAAGGGACCCTGGTAGCTCAGATGGTCTGGGATTCTGAGCCACATGCCATGAGAGGCAGGTGCACACAAATGGGGGACCTTCAACCTGCTCACTTTATTTTTTATACATAAATCCATCATAGTTGCTGCTTTTCTGTCTCCTCACTAAGCACCCAGGGTATCTTCTGCTGTTTCTGTCTTTCTTGATTTCCCCCTTTCTCATTTCTTTTTCCCACTGTATCTCTCCTTCCACCATATTCCCTTTCCTCCGTGCCAAGATTTAAGATGGAAACTCCATACAGCCCAGCTGGTATGGCTCAGTGGTAGATTCTCAGTCAGGGCTCATGTCCAGTGTGGGGCATGCAGGAGGCAGCCGAACAATGATTCTTATCATTGATGTTTCTCTCTCTCTCTCCCCCTCTCTCTATCTCTCTTCCCTTCCTCCCTGAAATCAATTAAAAAAACAAATAAAAAACACCATTCAAAGATCCTCACCTTCAGAGATGCTGAAAAACTTTGCTCTCTAGACCTGGTGTTTCCTCTCCCCCTGGGGCATGGGGCAGGGCCACCTCTGCCTGAAGGCCTGACGTCAGGGGTCACAAAGGTTCACAGTAATTTGGAACCCAGGCCATGTGGGTAACTCAGCAGAGTAGACAAAATCTGGGGGGAGGCTGAGAAGTCAGACCCTAAGAAACTCACCGTTAGCCAGCCAACCAGGCTGCCGCCCCTGACTCTTCAGAGAAGCGACTCAGATTCTGTGTTCACAGGAAACACTTGAAACACGCATCACTCAGAAAGGAGAATCACAAATGAATGACTGGACAGAACTCAAAGATCTACGTGAGGAGATCCTGGGGCTGAGAAGGCAGGTCTTATGGGACGCTCTCCTCCTTTCTAAGCTGAAGGGACAGTGCCACATCGTCACAAATTTCTTTCAGGCCACATCACAGCTCTGGCTTGGTGCCCCAGTTCCAGATGAGTTGGTAGAATCTGGGAGGTGCTGTTTAGCTGCCATAAAGGCACCATAAAATATGTCCTGTCCTCTCCCTGGAGTCATATCATTTATCTTTCCTCCTGGAGATCCACAGTTTGTTCCATGAGAAACCAATTTTGTGGTCAAACACACTTGGGAAATAAGTAGCAAAGAAGATGGAGGGGAAAGAATACAAGACAGAGAAGGGAGCTGTGATAAGAACTGAAAACTAACCGGAAGGGGTGGCGTGAGCCAGCTGAGGGAGAAGTCTAGAGCAGACTCCTCCAAGTTTCTAGATTGTGGAGCTAATCATGAGAAGTGTTCAGAGGAGAAGCAGATATGTGGGGGAAACGGGGAGTTTAGCTTTGCAGACTTCTAGAAGCCATCTGAGGGGTACTTTGGCTTGGAGACATAGATTATCTTCTGTAAAACAAGGTGGCTGGGCACATCCCAAGAGTACACGAGGGACTGTGATTCTGAGGGATCTTAATCATTATTTTGCAAGAAAAAAAAAGATAGAAAGCAGCAATATAAAATAGAGATGAATAGATTGGGGTTTTTTATTCCATGGCCCTGAGAGGTTTTAAAATGACAAGATGAACTGTGAATCTCTAAAACAGGGATATGCAAGAGATTATTCCCAAATTTATTTTACCACAGAATATTTCATTCATACTCTTTACATTTAAACCAGGCAAACTGCAATCAGAGCCTGTTTGGTAAAGTTTATGGTAACACAGCCATGCCGCCGCTCATGTACATGGACTGCGGCTGCTTTCCTGCTACAGTACTAGCTATAAGAGAGACCACGTGGCCTGAAAAGTCTAAAATATTATCATTGCTGACTCATGATTTAAAAGGGTACAACAAGGTATGGGGAGTCCTGCCAGAGTGGAGAGCATCTTTCTTCCACAGGAAGGTGAGACACCCCCAAACCCTAAGATGAAAGCTATCTGGCAGAGTAGTGGTTGTTACCTAGAGCCAGACAGACTACCTGGGTCCAAGTCCCAGCCCTGCTACTTAACAACTGTAGAATATATCAGTCTCCTCATGTGTAAAATGGGGGGGGGGGGGGGTAGTAGGGGGTATAATAATAGAACCTACTCATGGGTTACTACTGTGATAAGTACATTAATAAGTGCAAAGCCCTTAGAATAGTGTCCAATAACACTTCATAAAGGTTAGCTATTCTTTTTCTCTCACTATTTAGAGAGATAGTGAGCTTCCTGTCCTGGAGGTATACAAGCAGAGACTGGTCTGAAAGACTACAGTAGGCAGAAGGTTAAACTATAGCCTCCTTGGCATGATCCAACTTGAAAAAGACTCCAGGATTCTAAGATTCTAAAATTTTAGTCTAAAATGCCATCATTTTATGAGTCTTTAAAGTTAACAAGCCAACAATACTGGTGACTCTCCTTTATGCTCCCGGAGAATCAGCTCTGGGATTTTGATCCCTGTGAAAAGCCTGCACTCCCCGCTCTTCCCCACAAGGACAGCTACCTTACATAGTGTTGAGATTATCCCTCTGAGGAAAATCAAATGGCTCTGAGAGGTTGCAGTAGCATTTGATTTCCACATCTAAGAATAACCTTGTCTGAGATGTTTCTCTTTTCCATGTTATGCAATGAAGACACACACATACTCAGAATACAAATCAGTAGCCAAACACCCTTGGCAGCCAAAATGCTGCAGAAGGCCTGGCCTGTTTGTCCACACAGTCTGAGCAGAGAGAAGCAGCAGTGCGGAGCTGGGAGGCCTCAGAGATCATCGGACCACACAAACGTCTCAGATGAAAGACTGAACATATGCTCAGCGAGCTTGACTGCTCGCAAGGATTCGGGACTCAGGGCTCCTTCCTCTGACCACAGTGGCTCCCAAGGGTGCAGAGGGCTGCAGACACTGCCCTGGGCCCTGTCAGAGAGTCAGCTTAATTCTTTCCTCAAGACATAGCCTCATTCAGATTAGATAATAGTAGAGGGGCCTTCCAGTGCTGACATTCTAAGTCTCTGAGTATTTCAGTGAAACTTTCACGAGGAAATCATTGCAGAGGACTTTCCACAACGGACTGGTGGTCCCGTTCATGCCTTGAGGATCACAGGAAAATCCCCTGGGCTGTGGCCTTGGCTACCTTGAGCATCACCAAATTCGGGGTCATTGCTTTGTGTAGCTAAGTAAAAGCTGCTGCTGGGCTTAATGAAAACAAACAAACAAACAAACAAACAAACAAACACAAAAACTCAAGCATTTTGCTAAAATGAATGTAGACTCAACTCACTCAAGGGTGACCTGACATTCCTTAGAGGAGTTCTACCTAAACCTGAAGGTCAGAGAGTTGGGTCTTTGGAATGCAATGCCTTAAGGACATTATAGACTTGAATTCAATGCTCTCTGTTTCAGATGAAGAACCTGGAGCCCAGAGGGGCAGAGACATCCCAGAAACTGCCCAGCCAATCAGTGCAGAGCTGGGCCCAGAGCTGAGGGTTTGCCATGCTCTGGACAGAACTCCTTTCTGAGTTATAGGCCTCTGGAAGCCAATCTCGGACATTTGGTATAGTAACATTTGTGTCACCATCCCACTAAAGGCAACATCATTTTGAATTTGACACTGGATGTCCCAGCTTTGCCTTAAAAGAGGCTTGTGACACCCTGTTCTTTCTCTCAGGTTCCTATCCACAATTTTAGGCTCCATCAAACAGGATAATAAAGAGAGTGAGTACACTAGCAAGTCCTCTTGCCAATCCTTTGGCACTGTCATAGATCTTTCCCAGCTGTGGAGCCCCTGCACCTTCAAAGGCATTGATCCTCACATCAAGGATGCCTCTTAGACTAATCGGTTTATTGACCACTAGATTTATATGTCTGGACAAAGCTCTCCATCTGATTCTTGCCTTGACCCTCAAGTCTCCTTGGTAGATGAGCAAGAGAGTGCTGAACAAGTAGGAGGGAGACCTGGTTACAAACAGGCTTAGCAAGTAACTAAATTTGTCCAAGTGCCCTGAATTTTCTGTGGCCTTTGAAGCCACAAAATCAGTGTGGAACCCTGATGGGTGTGGGTAAGGGCCAGTTAATCCCACCTCTATTTAAAAATTACACAGGTTCATACATTACTTGCTTAAAAGAGAGGGGACTATGATAAACTGTGAGAGGGTAGTAGGCTATAGCTACTGCACATTTCAATGGGACTGCAGCAAGATTTCAACAGAGAAGGCAAGGCCTTCTAATATTCAGACTTTCTCAATGTGGAAAGGGCTGTCTCTGAAGAGAATGTGTGTACCCCATACCTGGAGGTGTGGGAGCAATGGCTAGTGGGCCAACTATTGTCAGGGAAACTAGGGCGGAGGTCCCTGCTGGAGTAGAGGATATTGAGTATGAGAATCAGGCGTCGAATCAGCTGGAGAGAACCTAAAACATGACCCAGACCAGTCCCCTTATTTTGCAGTTGTAAAAACCAAGGTCCAAAATGTGGAAAGAATTATCCAAAGTTACACACAACCAAATCTAGAATCCAACTCCTTTGGTCTTCCACTCCAGGCTCTTTCTGCTGCACTACAGTAGACGTGTCAATAAGCATCTACATCCATACATATAGATATGAGAGAGAATATGTATGTGTATGCCACATATACATGCACAATCTGGAAAAATTTCCTACTGCTGCCACCACTCTCTTAAAGAGTACAACTCATCTCTTGAAAATAAAGTAATAGTGTTCTGGCCGGGTGGCTCAGTTAGTTGGAGCGTTGTTCCGTACACCAAAAGATTGAGGGTTCGATTCTCGGTCAGGGCACATACCTAGGTTGCAGGTTCAATTCCCTGTCAGGTATGTATGGGAGGCTGCCAATTGATGTTTCCCTCCCCCACTTTCCTCTCTCTCTCTCTCTCAAAACATATCCCTGGGTGAAGATTAAAAAAAAGGGGGGGGGCTGAAACCAGTTTGGCTCAGTGGATAGAGTATTGGCCTGCGGACTGAAAGGTCCCAGGTTCGATTCCGGTCAAGGGCATGTACCTTGGTTGTGGGCACATCCCCAGTAGGGGGTGTGCAAGAGGCAGCTGATCAATGATTCTCTCTCATCGATGTTTCTAACTATCCTTCTCTGTAAAAAAAAAAAAAATATATATATATATATATATATATATGATAGCAACTTAACCATGGTGATACCTTCTTGTAGTTGTGCTGCTTACTAATTGGATAGCAACAGGTACATTACCTTTTTGAGCCTCGGCTTTCAAACTCAGATAAAAATCTACCCAAATAATAGGATTACCGTACAGATTAAATGAGAGAGTGATATGAAAGCAGTTTCCAAAGGTGAGAGCTATGTTACATATGAACATCAGTTGATGTTGACATCTAGGAGCACTGATAACTAAGAAGACATGGCACTGGGTATTTTAAAGAAAAAGAACATACCATGTATTCTTCTGTCTTACATACGTAACAGATTAACAAGCCACTGAATCACACACTATGGGGCCTAGTCTGCACCCTCCCAGCCCCGGCTAGAACAACTGCAGACAGGCACTGCCACACCCAAGGCCAGCCGTTCCTCTTTTGGACAGCTCCAACATTTCTACCTACGAAGAGTCAAAATGCCACTAACGTCTTAACTTTGATCCTCATTTTACACAGCGGAGCCATTTTGTGTTAAAAGTCAGATGTGAAGGTAAAACCACCAGACACCTCGCTGAGCCTCAAGATGAATACGACAATCTGACTGGCCAGAGTGTGTCTGTCCTCTCTGAGGACTCCACATCATACTTTACTCCCACAGTGCAGCTTCCACGAGCATAGAGTTTCTCAGGCAGAGGCAATCTGGTCTCCCGAGGGATATTTAGCAACGATAAGAGACATTTTTGATGGCCATCAAGAGGGTTTGCAACTGGAACCCAGGAGGAGAGGTCAGGGATGCAGCTAAGCTCCCCAACAAGGGTGATCTGACCCAGATGCCCACAGTTCCCGGGGTGAGAACCCCTATGCTAGCTTAGCTGAGGGGCCCACTCTGTGTAAAGGTCCACATGCAGGTGTTCAAATGTCCCCTCTGTCCTTTCCCTTGAAACATAGTAACAGTCCTTCCCTCATCAAACTTGTTGGCCCGATGAGCACTTCTTTCTCCCTCCCTCACTGCTTTGTGTCTCCCAAAGCTGGTTGCATGATCAAAGAGGATGACCTTGCCTATGTGAGAACCTCTTAAAATAGTGTCTTGTAAATGTCACTTTTAAAAGTTCCCTTTCCTCTCTTCCTAAGAGACAAATGAGTCCCAACCGAGGGGAACAGGAAAGGAGGAGACAGGCTGTATTTACTGAAAGCCGCAGAGGATGCTTGGTAAGTTCGGTTGTCGGTCCCGGTGTCCACTGGGAGGTGGAAGGTGCCTTCAGTGCCACAGGAAGTCGAGTTCTGTGGCCAGGCCTGTTTCATCAGCAGAGTTGCTTAAGGGAAGACACAAGAATGGCATTAGGCAGAAATAAGAAGTGGGCACCACCAATCACAGACACAAAGTAAGGGTCTTGGGGTGGATGGAAACATATAACTCAAGGGGCCTGTTCAGACACACGGGACGGTCCAGCCTTTCTGAGCGGGGTGGTTTTTGAGAGGAGTGCTAAGTGAGCTTCCAAATGCAGTGAACCCCAGGAAATCTGAGCTTGTATTAAACTAGGAGAGTCTGAATTTTCTACCCACTACCAAAACCACGAAGACGCCTGTGAATATTGCCTCCCGTGTGGCACTCTGGCCTGAGGCCCTGGACTATTCCTTAGCCACTTCCTCATGAATGTGTAGCAACTCAGAGACTTTGACGACTGTCTATTGGGCCAGATCAACAGAGTACTCTTTCTTTAAGCCTGAAATCTCATCTGGAGTTGTATTTAATAAGTTGATTTCAAAGAGAGAACCCCAAAATTACCATATGGCATGAACCTTGCTAGACTGCCACCTCTTCTAAAGGGAATGAGCGTTGGCAGCTTAGAGGGCCCATGATGGCCAGTGGGGCATTCCCTGCTAATTCCTCATATATACCCAGCCAGGGCCAGACAGACAAATGGCTTGCACACCCTATACACCTCCTGTTGAGGTGCTACTGGTGCCTCCCTCACTTTGAGATATCTCCTCGTGAATTAGAGATGATCTTTTGGGCCATTAAAAAAGTAAATGTTGCCTGCTGGCATGGCTCAGTGGTTGGGTGTCGGCCTATGAACCAGGAGGTTGAAATCTATTCCCAGTCAGGGCACATGCCTGGGTGGTGGGCTCCATCCCCAGTAGGAGGCATGCAGGGGGCAGCTGATTGATGATTCTCTCTCATCCTTGATGTTTCTATCTCTCTCTCCCCTTCTCGCTTCCTCTCTGAAATCAAAATTTAAAAAAAGAAAAAGAAAAGAAAGTAAATGTCAAACCTGAGTAGGTGTGAAACAGAGATGAGGCCCAGTTTGAAAGAAATTTACAGAGACTTCCCAGGCTGACTCAAAGCTCAGCTTGAAAAATGTGAAGGATGATGCTTCATATGTTCTAGAAGTGGGAATAACTTAAAAAAAAAAAAAAAGCAGCAAACACAAAAAACTTACCTTCATGGTATCCTGTGGGGAAGGAGAGAGGAAATAGGGTTTCAAAGGGGGGAAATGCCTAACATTTTAGATATTTCCCTTGATATACTTTTCAAATACTAGAGGAGAAACATTCTTGACACAAATTGCTACTTAGAGTAAAAATAATTATTTTAACAGTATCTCTTCTATTCAAATAAGGTCTTGGGAGTTATGTGTATGGGTGTTTTAAAGAATGTTAGGAGGAGGTGGGGCTGCGTTGGCAACAGTCCGATATACTTGAAACATTTTAACAAGGGGCTAAGGTAAGACAGGGCGTTATGAAAAGACAGTGTGCCTGTACACTCTGATTCCACCAGGATAAGGAGAGCCCACCTCCAGAGAGGCCCATAACCCCCGCCTGTCTGAGTAACTGGGAACGTCTCAGTTCCTTCGGTCATGAGATACCAGGCCCAGAGAAGGAAGTCAAGGACTACTGTTTTTGCTGATCCAAGGCTATAAATGTAGCTGTTGTGGGCTGACCTTGAGCTTGCATTAATGGCCCCCAATATATTCAGTGGATGCTGAGAAATGAGAAGGAAATCATGGGCAGGGAGGTGACACTAAAAGGATAATTCTGGCCAAAGAAATGGAGATTCAACAGAATCCCATGCAGAGTCCAGGGCCTTTGCTGGACATGAAGACATGGCTTTGCGGACAATGTAGGAAGAGGGCAGTCAGTCTTAAATAATTCTCTTGGGTTTCTTTTTCTGGGATAGGGGTGAGTGGGGGTTGGGGATTAATAAAGGATCCAATTAGTGCTGAAAAATCTTATCAAGATGTCTCTAAATTTAGAACCTGCCACTCCATGTGGCTGGAGAGCTCTGCCCACCCAAAACACCTCCCTAAAAAGACAAATCCATGCCCTCAAGACCTCACAGGGACTATCAGGAGGCCTGAATTTGGCTGCAGAGAATTTGGATAATTTGGAGGTCCAGCTGTTTCCCCGAGTGGTGAATTCTGTACCGTAATTTTTATCATAAGCCAAAAGCCTGACATTAGCCTGAAGGACTGTGTGACAAAGTAAATAAATCAAAATCAACCAAAGAGTGACTGAGACCTACTGCACTCAGCACTGAGGGGAGCGCCACGGTGGACAGGAACACACGTGGGTCATGGTCACAGCACACAAGGTACTTATGGCCTAGCGGGGGATGCAACACAGCCACACGCCAACCAGAGAGTGAACAAGACAGCATTACACACAGTAAAATAATGTTTCAGATTAGCCAGGAAAGAAGCAAGTGCGACTATGCCTTTGATTATGTCTTTCCCAAGTGATCAAGTGAACCAAACTGTATATGTTCCTGAAGAAGTATCTACTTGTTTCATTATAAAGAAAACAAACATATTTCTTTATATTTTTAAATACTTAATAATTTAAATAATTGGATAACAGGAAGACTAAAATCAAACAAGAATGGATGTTAGCTGTGAACTTGGCTTCCTCATTCGTTGCACCCTATGATCTTCCTCCTCCATGTACAAATGACCTTTCTGCTGGTGGTAGTGATTCTGAGATCAGTTGTGGGATGAAGACAACCCAACTGAGCCTTTCAGAGGCAATGGTAACAGAGGAGGTTGCTCTGACAGGCACGTTTGCTCCTGGGTGCCACGAAAGGTACCAAGAAAGGTTTCTGTATTTGGAACCGGGTGGTACTTAAACAAAGTGTATACATATGTCAAATATTACTGAGCTGTACATTTGAGACTAGTGGACTGTATTTACTAGAGTATATGTATTATTCCTCAATTTAAAAAGGAGAGAGCAAGAGTGAGAGAATGAGAGAGAGAGAGAGAGAGAACCCTCGGCAGTGAAGGGCATGGCCCAGTCACAGCATGCCGCCCACATCCACGTGCTGGGTTGTTCACTTCCCTGGGCACGGGGCCCTCGTGCCCTCTGACACTTGAACAGTCTGCTAAGCACACTCACAAGGAGGAGAGGCAGCAAGGGACCATCATCCTGAACAATGCAGTAAGTCAGGAAATCTGAATTCTAGCCTGGGCTGTGCCACTTAGCAACTGTGAGACCTTGGGCAAGTCACAACCTTTCTAAACTTCCATTTTGTTGTCTTCTAAAATGGCAATAATAATCATTCCCTATCACTTCATAGTATTGATGTGAGGATCAAAAATAAAGTGTCAGAGCCCTGGCCGGCGTGGCTCGGTGGTTGGGGGGTCGTCCTGTGCCCTGAAAGATTGTCAATTCCATTCCTATTAGGGTACATGGCTGGGAGGCAGCCAATTTATGGTCTCTCTCCCTCTCCCTTCCTCTTTCTCTATAAATCAATTTTTTTAAATATTAAAAAATATAAAGGATCACCCAGTCTTAGTTTCTAATCCTGATATCCGTTTACTCTTCTATCCCACAGAGCTCTAATGTAAGCTCTCATCATCTTTCACCTGAACTCCTGCATTTCTTCCTCACTGTTCTGTTTGTTCTAAACCTGCCAACTGTAATCTCCAAGCTGTACCCAGAGTGCTATTTCTAAGACCTAAACCGAAACACAAACCCTTTTTAAAAAGACATTCCACAGTTGTCCAATGCCTCCAGGCTGAACTCCTTGTGTGGCATCTAATGCCCCATATGACCTAGTCCTATGGTCTCTCTAGACTCTCTCTTGTTCTCATTCTCTAACCCTGCACCGCCACACAAACCTGTTTATCATTCCCAGAAGGTGCCAAGGAACGTCACATCTCTGTATTTTTGCTGACAATGGTCGCCCTTCCTGGCCCAGTCTTTCCCCAAGTGCTAACTGGTAAACATTTATTAATTCATCAATCATGAGCTAAAGCCTCATCCATATGTACTATTAGTCTTTTCTTCTCCCCACTCCTTGACCACAGACAGCCCCCTCACAGATCCCATACGGCCCACTATTTTCCGGTCCCTGTAATTCTTAGAAGCTGGCTTCTCTGTCTCTCCTACTGAACTGGGAGTTCACTGATAGCAGGGCCCCTGTCTTACTGGTCTTTGTAAGTTCAAAGGACAGCTTAGGGCCTGGAACAGAACTATGGATGCTATGACTAGAGGGATGGGGGAGCATGAGAGCTTCTCCCACTTTTTATTGAGTCCTCTGTC
This sequence comes from Vespertilio murinus, assembly GCA_963924515.1. Lineage (NCBI taxonomy): Eukaryota > Metazoa > Chordata > Mammalia > Chiroptera > Vespertilionidae > Vespertilio > Vespertilio murinus. The sequence continues at coordinate 130,535,670 of OZ004709.1, read as the reverse complement.
CAAGTTCATACATCCTGAGGCAAACAAGTGACTCCCGATTACAGATAGGAGAAACAAGTCTGTAACTAGCAAAACTGAAATAATAAAAATTTAAGAGGACCGGCTGTTAGCATTTAAACGGAGCTTAGAGATCATCTGGGATAAAACACATTATCTACAGCCTGAAGACATTAGCAAATTGCCCAAGATCACACAGCACACGACAGTGGCAAAGAGAAATTTTCACAGCTCATCTTCTGAAAGATGCGCCACACACAAATTCAATATTCAGCACCCACGTAATTTAAGGGTAAAAAGTTGAGAAGGTGTGCAAAGATTTTACAAAAACACTGTCCTGAGCAGCCCAGGTGAGGGTGGTGAAAGTGGCAAGTCCCTCCCATGGTCCCTTCCTGTCTATGACGAAAAGGACCTAGTCAAGTTACACTGCTGGGACCCTCTCAGGTGCCCATAAGTTCCTGTGGTGCCTTGGGCCTGGAGTCCACACTGCCCAGAGAACCCAGCTCTGGTCCCTCACTCATTTTGGCACACTCGGCCCTCACCTCTCTCCATTCAGGAAATTGCCCTGAAAAGGATCCAGAGCTCAAGATCTGGGCGAAGGAAACAGATTTTATCTCAAGTCAACCGGTTCTTCAAACATGTCAGACTGCTGACGGAGATGAAGAACCTGATCTGGGGGCTGACCGGTTTTGTTTTGCTTTTGGTTCTTATAGGCATAATCCAGGTACTCCTCCAAGAGGCTGCCTCAAAGCCAACGGAGGAGCCACGGCAGCCCAAAATTTTTGTTTCACTTGTTTGGACTTAGCAGCCAGTTACGGTGAAGGTTTCTGACCTGGGTCAGATGGGGCTCCGGAGGTGAGGAAGGGGAGAGACGCCTTTTAGTGCCATGATCCTTCACTGCTGCCCTGGGGACGGTTCATGTGTGTCTCCAACCCATGATTTTGCACCATCATACATGTTCCTGCATGCTTTAGGAACTGCTGCTGAGCCACCTGGGGGAGCCCAAGCCTAGGGGATGGGATTTGGGGAGGGCAGGAGAGGGGGTCTACCATTGTTACGAGATAACACATTCATAGGCCATAATACATATGAGGAAAAATAGCTCTCCTACCATAAGCTGAATGCAGGAACTGAAACTCTGTTGGATAGAAATGTTAGTTGAAATTACCACTAAGAATCTATGCAAAGTATTACACATTGTAGTTACAAAAACAGACTTTGTCTTAAGTTAGCAGTTTACCCCAAGTTACACAAGAAACAGAGAGTGCAGAGGGTGCGAAGTGCCTCCACCCTGGAGGGGAGTGACAGACTTGCCATCCAGAAAAGCCCACTCAGTGAGGGCACCTCCTTGGATGCGATGACCTGTCCCAGCAGCTGACTCAGAAGCGGCCTGGATGTGAATAAGATCAGGGTCCCACGCTTTGCCTGTCCACGCTAAGAACAAATTTCAGTTCCCCCATGACAGAGATTATGTGCTAGAGGACAAAGGTTCAGGGACAAAAATCATCATTTTGGCCTCTGAAGAGCTATCTGTAAAGCCCCAGAGAGCTACAGCCAATGTAAAGGCATTTCCCACCCTGAGGCCTCTGGGAAATGTGGTGCAGGAGGAGGAGTCGGGCTGTGGGCTCAAACAGGTTGGGTTTGAATCCCAGCTCCACTGCTTTTTAGCTGAGCAGCTTTGGACAAGTTATTTAACTCCCTGAGCAAAACTGGAGACAAGAAGCTCCACCTTACAAGACGAAGGTAAAGTGAAAGTGTGCCCTGCCTTGCACAGTGTCTGGAAGATGACAGGTGCTCAGGAAACACAAATCCTTTCCCAAGGATCATCACACGTCAAATGGGAAAAATACACTTGCACTTTACAAGGCTGCTATGAAATCAAGTGAAACAATCGATGAAAATGATTTGAAAAACAGATTTCTTGTGAGATAGTATTTCATCCTTATCTATATCCATTATCCTACTTATCCTTTCCTTTCACTTTCAAGTCAGATTACCATTAATATGACAATATGACACATCCTTTGGCCTCCAGATTCCGAAAACAAGTGTCAGGTGGCTCTTGCCTCTTGGGGGGCCATATAGTTCTTCAATAAGATCCCCAAAGTCATTAAGAGCTTGGGGGAGCCGAAACCGGTTTGGATCAGTGGTAGAGCATCAGTCTGCGGACTGAAAGGTCCCAGGTTCAATTCCAGTCAAGGGCATGTACATTGGTTGCGGGCACATCCCCGGTAGGGGGTGTGCAAGGCAGCTGGTCGATGTTTCTCTCTCATTGACGTTTCTAGCTCTCTATCTCTCTCCCTTCCTCTATGTAAAATATCAATAAAATATATATTTTTTTAAAAAGAGCTTGGGGGAGGAAAAGCTCCAAGTACCTACACTGCCTTCAGACCACTGAAATGTTGCCCTGTATCCTGGACAGATGACATATGAGGGTACTCAGAGCTGCTAAAAATAGCTCTCTCTAAAGCAACGTTTTGGTCTCCTTGAAGAAGCGGAGAGAAATTTAAATCTGAGAGCCTGGCTCCTTTGCAGGTTTCTATCCCACAGGCAGCTCTCAGCATCACAAGTGGCTGGCTCTGGCAGGAAGCGGAAAGTAACCTACAGTGTCCTCTCTGTCCTTGAGCCAGCCAGTTCCCTGCGGCAGGAGCTCCCCACTGCAGTCAGCAGGCCCGTGGAGCGCAGACGCCAGCCTCCCGAATGTGAAACAGACCAGGCGACCAGGATGTGTATAACCCTGGTCACCCAGTTTGGGCTTTCTGACACAATGAGCTAATCCCACCTCTCTAATGGATTTTGTAGGTTTCTGAGAAAATGATTTGGGTTGGTTTAGTCACAGCTTAGAAATATGTTGGTTTTTCAAAATTGGGGGAAAATCAAGTTTGATGAGGGCTGATATTTGTTTTAAAACTACAGTTTAATTGGTACCTTATACGTGCCAAGAGCTTTCCTATGTCTGCTCCCCTCACCCCGCCCTCAGTCTCAGCTCCTTCCATCTGCTCTCCCTCCCCTCTCTGGTCTGGCTGCTCTAGTCGAACCCTCAATTTTTTCTGGCCAGGTCCAAGTGAAATGTGTGGTTAGGAGCACCTGCAGGTGTGGTGGCAGGACGCCTGGGCTTGGATCTTGGGCTGGTTCCCCGATGTCTAACGTTTTAGTTTTCCCAGTTGGAAAAATGGGGATAACAGTACTAACCTCAAAGGTTTGTTGTGATATAAACGAAGTTAATGTCCACAAGGAGCTCAAAAATAGTCCCTGGAGCATAGGAACCATTCAACAAATACTAGCTATTTATTTCCCATCCTCTACTTTCTGGCCAAACCAATCCTAAAACAATTCCACAATCTCTCACCACAAGTTCTGAACATCCTGAGGAAATAGCCCGGGCCTGGGGAACAGAGTCTGGACAGATTCACGGCCTCCACCCTCAGCGGGGCCTCCAGTGTTACACCCCTACTTCTTCAAGTCGCCATTGCTAGGCCCTCTGTGAAACCTCTCCCACACTTCTCATCTCGGGCAGAATGTTGTTCCCTTCTCTGCCTTTCCTCCTATTTGTATCCCTTCTACAATATCCATCATGCTGCACAGCCAGAATCTGTTCATATGCCAAATGGACGGTAAGCCGCTGAGCCAAAGACGGGATCCTTTCTTTTTTTCTATCCCGCTGTGGAAGACATTCAACAAATAAATTCTTGCTGAGTAAAGGAAGAGCAACTTACATAAAACCATCTACAACCCTGAGGTAGGTAGCACATTTCTCAGAGACGTCAGGTAACTTGTCCAAGGCCTCACAGCTAGTGAGCTGAGTAATCAGGATTCAAACCCGGGACTAACTGCAGAGCCCACACTCTTTCCCCTTCCCCTCGAGTGTTAAAGCACCGGCCGAGTGTGGAAATGAGATCAGTGAGGACTCCTCTGTACTGCTCCTAGCCCAAACTAGAACGTTTTCAACATCTCCAAACCTATTTCAACATCTATCCAAGGAGTGTTGGCTCTTCATGATTTTTGAAAAACAAGTTATTTGCCGCAGCTTGAAAACCAGCTCTTTATCCCCTGGTGGCAAGTCTCTCACTCTCTTCCAAACCCACACACACTCAGAAAGTGTGTGTGTGTGTGTGTGTGTGTGTGTGTGTGTGTGAGAGAGAGAGAGAGATAGAGAGAGAGAATATGTGTATGTGTGTGTGATAGAGAATGTGTGTGTGTGTATATCAGAGAGAGAGAGAGAGAGAGAGAGAGAGTGTGAGTGTGTGTGTGAGTGTGTGTGTGTGTGTGTGTGTGTGTGTGTGTGTGTGTGTGTATGTTTCTAATGACACCTTCAGAGGCAACTGAGCAAAGAATGGATTTGGATGTTGTTTGGGAGAGCAGACAAGGTTCTGTGAGAAGGATGCATGTCTCAGATATTCCAACAGAGGAGAAATGTGTCAATCTTAAGCCCCAAGTACAATGGAGGAGATTCTACTCCTGCCCCCACCCTAAGGCTGAACTGCCCAGTTCTGAGGGAACTCCCAGGAGAATCATACTTGTACAGGCTGAGCCCAGAGTAATTAAGAATAGGGAAAAGCCAGGAGGTGGGTCTGTTTTTCTCAACAGATCCCACTTCCTGTCCCACTCACCACTAATATCTCTACTTTCTCCTTACCTGGAGCGTAACTGGGGCTATTGGCGGGGTACAGGCTGGGGTTGTAGGCAGGGGCTGCTGCTGGATAGGCTGTGGGGTAACCTACAAAGAGACAAGAAAAGTTCCATTTAGTTGGGCAAGAAGCAAAGAATGTTTCTGAGGAAACAGAATCCAGGTCCCAGACTTGGCCTTCAGCCTCTTCATGGGCCACATCAGACAGTAGTATATGTGATTAGCTTTTACCCTCCCTAAAGAAAAGCCACCACACCACAATCCCATCATATGCAGATTTTCTTAGCCATTAAAAAAAAAAGTAGGAATAGGTAAACACACCTAGTCTGCTGCCATGCACAATTCAAATATACAACTATAAGTTAAACGTCTATCACCCTAAACCCAAGGGAAATCTGACTGAAAGGAAGCCTTACAACTAGACTGAAAGAGAAAGGAAAATTCAAGGCACAAGCTCTGAAAAATTGAGGTAGGGGGGCGCGGACGCAATACGGGCTGACATCGGATCCCGGCTGGCGGAGGGCGTTGCTTTCTTCAACCCGAAGAGAGACAAGCTCCTGATCTCTCTGAAACCCAGTTTCTGGGGAGTGGCTAGAGTAGACTCTCTGCCATCAGGTCAGAAAGTGAGGGTGGCTGGCTTGCAGAGCTTCACACGAGAATATTTGTTTGTTGTTCTGTGGTGCGAGATATGGGGAGACTCAGAGACTCGAGGACACGGGGACATGGGGACACAGATCAGAGAGGTGGCTGACTGGCAGCCATTGTTGTTGGCCATGCCCCAGCCTAGTGATGCCCGGAAACTCCACCTTGAGACTCCGCCCCTCACAACACATCTAAGCTCCTAGCAGTGGCTTTTGCATACGAATGACCCTCTCAGTTGCAGTTTAAACTAGCAAAGGAGGAGAGGACTGTGGTTCACACTGTAGTTCCTGCAGGGTACAGTAGCTGAACCACACACAACCCATTGGAAATCCAGAAGTCAGTGTTCCTAGTGCTCAGTTTTAACCCCTCACACCATGACACATTTGGGAGGTGGCCTCAGTGAGCACCAAAGCCCCACTGAAACAAAGCGTGTCTCCAGTGCAGCAGTTCTTCCTTTATAGACACAGCAGGTCCTCACAGACAATTGGCCTGGAGTCGATTCCTCCCACTGTACCAACAGCAATCAAGGCTTAATTACACCAAGATTTTGCACTCAGCCCACAAAGGGATATAGCAAAAGCAACCACCTCAGGTGATTGGGGAAACTGAACTACTGACCTCTATAGGTCACCGACCACACAAAGCCACTCCATCAACACAGGAAGGCAGCCAAAATGAGGAGACACAGAAGCATGTCACGAATGGGAGAGATTAAGGAAAGTAAACTACTGGATGACACAGAGTTCAGAATCACATTTATAAGGTTACTCAAGAATCTTCTAAAACCTTTGAGGAACTTGATGAGACCTCCAAGAAGCTTTGTGAGACCTTCAAAGACTTTAATGAGAATACTAAAAATATGGAAAAGGACCAGCCAGAAATTAAGCATACATAGTCTGAAATAAAGAATATACAGAAACTCAACTATAGATCAACGTGCCCCAAGAATCAAACCAAAGATCTGAAATATAAGGAAGCAAAAACCACCCAACCAGAGAGGCAAAAAGAAAGAAGAATCCAAAAGTGTGAGGACAGCATAAGGAGCCTGCGGGATGGCTTAAAGCGTACCAACATCCAGATTTTTGGGGTGCCATAAGAAGAGAGTGAGCAGGATATTAAAGGCCTTTTGGGAAGAAATAATGACAGAAAACTTTCCCTACCTGGTGAAAGAAATAGACCTACGAGTTCAGGAAGCGCACAGAACCCCAAACAAGAGGAATCCAAAGAGGACCGCACCAAGACATATCATAATTAAAATGCCAAGGGCAAAAGACAAAGAGAAAAATCTTACAAGAAGCAAGAGAAAAACAGCTAGTTACTTACAAAGGAATACCCATACGACTGTCAGCTGATTTCTCAACAGAAACTATGCAGGCCAGACGGGAATGGCAAGAAATATTCAAATGATGAACAACAAGAACCTACAACCAAGATTACTCTACCCAGCAAAGCTATCATTCAGAATTGAAGAGCAGATAAAGAGCTTCACAGACAAGAAAAAGTTAAAGGAGTTTATCAACACCAAACCAGGATTACATGAAATACTAAAGGGTATTTTTTTTAAAGAGGAAGAAGAAGAAAAAGGTAAAGGTAAAAAATTATGAACAACAAAAAGACATCAAATACATACCTACCAACAAGTGAATCTAAAAGTCAAGTGAATAAAAAATCTGAAGAACAAAATGGACTGGTGAATACAATAGAATCAGGGACACAGAAAGAGATTGTACTAACAATTCTTAGGGGGAAGGGGGTCTGAGGGGTGTGGGGAGAGATTGGACAAAAATCTTATACCTATGGATGAAGACAGTGGCTGGGGTAAGGGCATGGGGTGGGGTTGGGAATCAGGTGGAGGGGAGCTATTGGGGGGTGGGGAGAGGAACACCTGTAATAATCTGAACAATAAAGACTTATTATAAAAAAGTATAAGAAATATATGTCTATATGCTCACTGTAAAAATGTTGAAACAATATAGAAATGTGTATGATAAAAAGTGTAAGTTTTCTGTTGTATTCTGGCTACAATATTCTTCTCCCTAGAGGTAATAACAGTTTGGCATCTATCCTTCCAAAAAATTTTCTATCTATTTTTAATATGCATATATTTAGTGGTATGCGGGTAAATACATATACATACACACACACACACACACACACACACACACACACATATATATATATATATATATATATATATATATATATATATATATATTGCCTCCTGCACACCCCCTACCAGGGATGTGCCCTTAACCAATGAACATGTCCTTGACCGGAATCAAACCTGGGACCCTTCAGTCTGCAGACCGACACTCTATCCACTGAGCCAAACAGGTTTCGGCAATGCATGCAGGTAAATACTTAAGTGAAGCTCTGTTTTGCAGCATTTGTGAAGTTTCATCATATAAAAATACTCCTACCTTGGCCAATTTCAAGCTACCAACATCACTGAATGAGTAGCTGGGAAGTGTTGCTCACAATTGGCTCTAGAGACCCTGCATATGCTAGGTGCAGCCCAATACTGCACATTTTATATAGGTGTTTTATGGGGGGTTTTGAAAATTTTTATTGTGGTAAAATATATGTAACAAAATTTGTGATTTTAGGCATTTTTGAGTGTATAGGTCAGTGGTATTAATTATATTCACAATGTTGTGCAACTATCCCCATTATGTGTTTCTAAATCTTTTTAATCAACCCCAAACAGAAACTCTGTACCCCTGAAGCAATAACTTTCCATTCCCTCTCCCTGCAGCCCCTTGTTAACTTCTAATCTACTTTCTGTCTCTATAAGAAAATCAAACACTACTTGTCCTCTTGTGTTTGGCTTCTCTCACTTAGCATGTTTTTCAAGGTTTATTCATGCTGTAGCATGGATCAGAACTTCACTCCTTGTTACGCCTGAATAATATTCTACTCTATGTATGGGCCACATTTTATTTATCCATTCATCTGTTGATGAACATGTGAGTTTTTTCCTGCCTTTTTGGATATTGTGGACAATGCTGCTATGAACTTTGGGATACAAGTCCTTTTTGAGTCCTGTTTTCAATTCTTTTGGGTATATCCCAAGGAGAATTACTGGGCCATACAATGATTATATGCTTAGCTTTTTTAAGGAACCATCACATTGTTTTTCACAGTGGCTGCATGATTTTACATCTTCGAAAGCAATGCATAAAGTTTCCAATTTCTCCACATCCTCATCAACACTAGTTACTTTTGATTAGAGGCATCCTAAAAGGTGTAAAGGGGTATTATTCCATTGTGGGTTTTATTTGTATTTCTCTAATGCTTAATGATGTTGAGCATCTTTCCACATGCTTATTGGCATTTGTATATCTCCTTTGGAGAAGTCTCTATTCAAAACATTTTCCAATTTTTAAATTTGGGTTATTTTATTACTGAATTTATATATTTTGGATAGTAAACCCTTGCTAGATATATAATTTGCAAATATTTTCTCCCATTCAGTGGGTTATCGTTTCATTTTCTTGATAATGCCTTTGATGCAAAATTTTTAAAATTGTGATGAAGTCCAATGTACCATTTTTTCTTTTGTGCTCATGCTTTTGGTGTTATATCTAAGAATCCATCGCCAAATCCAAGGTCATGGAGATTTAGCCTTATGTTTTCTTCAAAGAGTTTTATGGTTTGGGCTTTTATATTTAAATCATTGATCCATTTTTTCATATAAAGTGTGAGGTAGGAATATATATAATTTTATATTCTGCCTTCCAACACTTTAACATTATAAAGATTTCCTCATATAATTACACATTCTTCAAAAACATTTTAATATCTTTACAATAGTCCATTTTTAGTCAAATCAATGGAATTACTCTATTTTTAGATGTTTAGATTGTTTGCTACATTGCTTTTTTATTACACATAAGCTATGAGAAACTAAATAAATCTTTAGCTGCACCTCTAATTATTTCTTTAGGAACCAGTTCTAGAAATTAGATTTCTAGGTCAAAAGACAGCTATTTTTAAAGCCCACCCAATCAACAAATATCTGAGTCTCTATTCTATGCCCGACACTCTGATCCCTGCCCTCATGGAGCTTAGATTCTAAGAGGGTGTGAGAGGCAGTGGATAAAATATAAACAAACAGTCTTAAGTGCTATGAAAAAGAAAAGGGCATCAGAAGTGCAATGGTGCTGAGGGTGGGCATTGCAATATTAAATAGGGTAACCAGCTAAGACACGTTAAGAAGATAAGATTTTCACAAAGACTTTAGGAAACAGAGTTAATCAAGCAGATGTTTGAAAAGAGAGCACTGCAAAGGAAATAGTAAGTTCTGAGAATGCAGGATAAGTCTGAGGAACAGCAAGGAGGCCAGTGTGGCTGAGTGGAATAAGCGAGGGGGGCACAATGGTAGTAGTGGAAGTCAGAATAAAGTAGTAGAAGAAGTTAGTTCATGTAGGGCCCTATACGCTGTAAGAACTTCAATTTTTATTCTGAGTGAAATGAGAAGCCATCATGAGATACTGAGCAGAATTACAACATGAATTGACTTACATTTGAAAAGGGTCATTCTGATTGCTGTGCTGAAAAAAGACTGTTGTAAGAGGAGAAGCATAGAAGCCACTGTAAACATCTGTCATCAACAGAAGATGGGGCTCAATCAGGGCTAGAGTGGAGGTGATAAGAAGTGACATGCTGCCGAAACCGGTTTGGCTCAGTGGATAGAGCGTTGGTCTGCAGACTGAAAGGTCCCAGGTTCGATTCAGGTCAAGGGCATGTACATTGGTTGTGGGTACATCCCCAATAGGGGGTGTCCAGGAGGCAGCTGGTCGATGTTTCTTTGTCATTGACGTTTCTAGCTCTCTATCCCTCTCCCTTCCTCTCTGTGGAAAATCAATAAAATATATATGAAAAAAAAGAAGTGACATGCTAACAGTCTTCACATACTTTGTCACACTGCTTTCTAGAAAGACTATCAATCTACACTTGCACTAGCAATGTGTACGCCTGTCTCACTGTAGTTTTTAAATGTCATTGGTATTTTGACTGGCCATGAAAAGTTGATTTTAAAAGTCAAAGATAAATCCCTAAATCCTTAAAAGCTTCTTTGGGATTTGTAAATATTGAGCTTTAATAGTGTATCTTTGTTAATTTGCATTTCCCTAAAGCCTTCCCAATTCCCAAAGAAAATTAATCTCTCTTCCCCAGACTCCATTCATTTTCTGATTTCCGAACCGAGGTAGCCAACTTGTTCTCACTTAATTAGCAATGTGGAGGTCTGCCACTTCTCTAGAAGAAAGTCAGGGTTTAGTTCCTAGCTCAGTGGATAGAGCATCGGCCTGCAGACTGAAGAGTTCCAGATTCGATTCGATCAAGGGCATGTACCTCAGTTGCAGGCTCTATCCCTGGCCTGGTTGGGGCCACGTGGATGGCAACCAATTGATGTGTCTTTCTCAAATTGATGTTTCTCTCCTCCTCCCTTCCACCTTCCACTCTCTCTAAAAATCAATGTGAAAATATCCTCTGATGAGGATTGGCAAAAAAAAAGTCAGGGATTTAATCTTGGAAGCAAAGTGATCCAGTCTCATGTCTGGATTCTATTCAAGTTCATGTGAGAGATTGTGCATTTCCCTTTATGAGCAATTATAGGATCTTCCATCAAGTCTTCCAAGTGGAATTTTATTTCACTCAAATTTGGCAGATAGCATAGAATAGAAACATTAGGATCTTTAGCCCAACCCTCTTCATTTTATAGAAGACATCCTCAGCCCAAGGTAAAGGGACGGACTTAGGGGTCACAGACTGGTGAGGTTAGAAGTACCTCAAGGCCATCTGGTTTACATTCACATGTGGACTAGAGCCTCCTCTACACAACACACTCGTGGGATCATTCATTCCAGCCTTTACATCTCTATTGAGAGTGAACACCTTCCTTTTCTAAGACGCTCCCTCCATTAGACTGCTCTGAATGAAAGTGACTTCTCACACTGCACAAACTCTACCTATAGCTTCTATTCTTTAGAAGAGAACAAATTTGAAGACACTTGCATCCCCAATTACAGAACTTGTTACACTCTACTTAGGTGGTTTGTTTGTATTTCCTATCTTGCCCCCCCTCCTTAAACTGTAAGCTCCTGAAGGCACAGCTAAGTCTCATTTGTCTGTACACAATGGCTCTTGGTCAGTTCTTCCTCCCCACTCCCTGCCCTGCCAACACACTACCCCCAACCTGGATAAGCAAGCATCTCAACTCAAATGCAGCTAGGCAATAGTCTTGTGTGGCCGATAGAGAATATCCCTTCCCTGCCACCAACTCCGTCTTGCCCAGCAAGGGCATCACAGGTAAGTTGGGCTTCCTCCCCACAACTTTGTCTTGTTTTGAATTTTTTGTTTCCTTGTCCCCAACTGATTTCACTCATCTTGCTGCTTCTGTTGATGATGATGTTGGCATCTCTATTGCCTAGCACAGATAAGATAGAGAATAGGTACCAATAAAGAGATGACCAGGGAGGTTGTATTCTGGAGTTATGAGAGGTGCAAAACAAAAGAAATAAATCCAACAGGGCCTCTGGCCGTGAGAGTTGACTAATGAGGGAAAATGATAAGCACTGGGCCAGGCACTTCTTTATCTGATTTAATCTTTACCCTAACTCTAAGAAATACTTAGCTCCACTTTAGAGATGAGGGTATTGAAACTTAGGCTTATCTTATACAACCAGCAGAGTGGACACAGAACCCAGGTCTGATGAGTGAGAGATCAAGACCATTCCTACCAACTTCCCCACTTCTCCTCAAAACATGAGTTTCCTCAGCATAAACCTCTGGATTTGGCTGCCGTTTTCTTTGCTAAGATTCTTTTATTTCAGCTTCAAAACCTAGGAAAATAGAAAATTATTCTAGAGCAGTGATTCCCAAACTTTTGACATATGTGTACCCCTTCTATAATTTTTGTAACGCTGAGTACCCCTCGTCAAAAAAAATTTTTTTGGATGTATTTTAATAACAATCAAAATATATTTATTTTTTCTTTTTTTGGTATATACACAAAATAATTATAAACAAAAAATTATTCATAATAAAATATAAATAAAAGTTATATTATAAATAACATTTATTTGCACACTGGACCATCTCACACCTCACAAGACTGTCTTGACTTGACTCATGAGAACGTAGAATTAGGCGCAGCTAAGCACGGTGCAATGCGAACCCCCACCAAACTCTTCCCGTACTCCTGGGGGTACGCGTAGCACACTTTGGGAGACACTGTTCTAGAGAACCAATCTAGTCAAGGATGGTTCAGTTAAAAAAAAATAAAAGCTATTCTATTCCCACTATCGTAATATAGGTAATGCTCGTATTACTGAAAAGCATCTCACAGGCACTGCATTATAGTTAGATGAAGTATTAGAGTCCAATTTGCCACTCAGTACAGAAATATCCTTTGTAATGGCCCACACAGCTGGCCACCTGGCCTCTGCCAGCACACCCTTCTAATGGTGGTGCGCCCAAGCCTCTTCAGGCAGCCAAAGCTCTTGCTGGAGAGCTCTGGAGTTTAAGAAATTCTTCAGTATGAGCTAAAACCCACCTTATAAGGAATCTAACCCTGAACACTTTTGCAACCACTGGTCCTAGATGTACCCTCACAGAACACATCTCCCTCTGCTCCAGGACATCCCTCCAAAAATATGGAGATATCAGTTATTCCTCCTGAATTTGCTCTTGCACAAATTTAATAGACCCAATTCCTTCAATCGATCCCCATTCTAACTGCCCACCTTTGGCCGGACTTCCCTTAAAACAATGCCATTTTCCTGTGCCCTATTCATTATTCTACTGATGTGTTTTCCCCGATTTTTAAATAATTGAACTGACATAAAACTCTGGTGATAGGTGATCAGTGAAGGCCTAATGTGACTTAACCCAGATTTCATCATTATCCATCAGCACAGTCTGCATTTTCTGTGCCAAGCATGGTGCTAGGTTCTTTACACAGAATCTTATGGTCTAATGGGGGGAATAATATTAGGTTATTTATAGTATTCAATAAGCAACATATATAATACATCATCAAAAAATGTTTGGGTGTTAGTGGAATGCTGAGGAGGGAGTGAAGAACAGGTCTGGGAGAGTTGAAAATGAAGGGCTTCTCAGAAGAACCAACATTTTAATTGGCCTTAAAAGGAGTGGCAGGAGTTTGTCAGAGGTTTGTGGGGGTGGGGATAAAGAACTATATATTTGTTTCATGCATGAAGACATGAAAATGTATGCCATATTAGGGAAATGGCAAATAGTTCAGTATGTTGGAGCATACAGCATGATGGGGGTGGGGACAGGAAATGAAGATAAATGGATAGGCTGGGAATATATTGTGAAGAGGTCTGAATTCCAGGCTAAGGTATGGAAATTGTCAATAAATAACAGGAGTCTACTGGAGGATTTTAAACTGGGGAATTTACAAACACTACTCCAGCGGCCATATATAAAGGGATTCAGAGTGGGTGAGACCAGAGAAAGAGGGACCAGATAGGAAATTACTGCAGTAGACCAAAGGCAAATCTAAAACAATAGCCACTGAAAAGGAGAGAGGGAACTACAAAGATGTTTAGGAGACAGAGCTTATAACAATTCGTCCTGATGGCAAAATCTCATTTTTATTGCCGTGAGCTGAAAGGCTATGGAGTAAGATGGAAATGTTCTAACTGCTGGGCTTGTAGGCTTTTTTCTTTTCTTTAATAGGCAGAAGGAAAGAAACTAAATTAAATGGACTCTTGAATCTGTTCATTCCAGAAAAAAAGCCTGATCTGAATTCCTCCTATTAGCTGGGGGCAGGGCTGCTGAGAGTGCCCTGTGGAGAATACAGGTCAGCCAGGCTGGCAGTGGTTCTGTAGTGCTGGTCTTAACTGCCCACCAGGCCAGGACCTAAGGTAGCCCAGCCACCCAGCCTCCTACTAGTAAATCCCAGGGGGCTGTAAGGGTATAAGTGAAGCCCTGTTCTTAGGACAAGACAACTTCCCAAGGTAACAAGAAAGGGGGGAAATATCCAGCAACCAATTATGTTCCAGGATGTGTTGCATCTTCAGGGAGAATTTTCCCATCCAGATAAAAGACCAGCAGTCTATGGGTCATTCATCCTAGCTGAGCCCTAGAAGAGGAAGGCTGCTAAAACCAGAGTAATCTTAAACTAGATAGGTCTTTAATGTAAAAGTAATATATATCATTACCAAAAATGAAAATAATTTATTATTAGTAAAAGCTAATAATAAAATTGCTCCTAGGTAAGACATATGGCCATGTGTGTGCTATTCCTCAGGGGGCAAATTCTTTTACAAATATAAAAATACTCCCAAAGTTCCATATCTGCCAGTATGGGAGAAATTTTAATGGAAAGCAGATGGCCTATTCTGTTTCAATCGCCACTCCAGGAGTATGCTGCTGCTGCTGCTGCTGCTGCTGCTTTTCCTCCCCCAGCACCTTCCCACCCCATCGATAAGGCAGATGGGGAGATACTCAGTACTTTACAGATTGTTTGGTCAATGACTTCTGCCCTCCTGCATTTTCCTTCTAAAAAGAGGTAAAAGAGTAAGATGAAATTCTCCAAATTGATGATTTGGCCCATGAAGCCCTTTCCCTCCCAGGTCAATCCACTCTTTTATTCTGTTTAAAGAGATCTGGTAAAGGGAAGAATCCTGCTCAGATTCAACAAAACATATTGGGATATTTGGTTTTCTGTGTAACAAAACAAAAAAGAAAATGTAGATCCTCACCTCACATTTCTCCAATTCTAGAAAGACCAAAGACCTAAACATTTTTAAAACGCACAAAACTTTAAAACTATTAGAAAAAATTAAAGAATATATGCTTGATTTTTGGGATTAGACAGTATTTCTTAGATGGGACCAAAAGTAAAAACCATAGAATATTAATTGATTTAACTCATCAAAATTTAAATCTGTATGACAAGATGCTATAACCAAAGCTAAAAAAACAATCACAGAGAAGAGATTTGTAGCACATTTAGCAAAGAACTAATATCCAGAATACAGAATTCACATTAATCAATAATAAGGAAATGAAAATAAGCCAATAGCATGTAATCATGAAATTCACAGAATTAACTCAAATGACTAGGGAGAAGGAGAAAAGAGAAAGATGTTCGACCACATTAGTAATCAGCAAAATGAAAGTAAAAGAAATGAACTATAATTTCATACCAATCAGACAGAGCAATTTTAAAATTTGACAATATCAAGTGCTGGAAAGGATCTGAAACAATGGGAATTAGTTAAAGCATTTTGAGAGGCAATTTTGCAATATGAAATAAAGACATATAACCTTGCAGTACTGTTTCTAAGTATGTATGCTTGGAAAATTGGAATTTGATTTGGGCCTTATAGAATGGGCAGGATTCTGTCTGAAATACTTTGTCAGGCAAAGATAAAAGGATTGGCATTCCCAAATAAAAATCTATAATAAAAGGGTAATATGCTAATTAGACCGGGCATCTTCCGGACATCATTCCTGACGAAGCCGGGGCAGAGGGAAGCCAGCTTGGGTCCCTGGTGCCTATGGATGGCCGGAGGAGGGAAGCCTGGGTCCTAAATCCTGGTGCTGGCAGCCGGGGAAGGAAGGCCTACCCTTGCACAAATTTTCGTGCACCAGGCCTCTAGTAACAGTATAAGCAAGTCACAGACAGAAAAACCATTTGAGGAATGACCAGGCTGTTTTCCAAAGTGGCTATACCAGTAGTATATGAGAGTTTCAATTTCTCCATATCCTTGCCAACACTTGTTAGTATCTGATCTTTTTTTAAAAAAGACTTTTTATTGGTTTTTATGGAGAGAGGAAGAGAAAGGGAGAGAAACCCCAATGTGAGAATGATACAATCATCAGCTACCTCCTGCATGGCCACAATGGGATAGAACTGGAAACCTCTCAGGACATGCAACCAACTGAGCCACACAGGTCAGGACAGTATCTGACCTTTTTATGATAGCTATCCTAAGGGTGTAAAGTGGTATCTCATTGTGGTTTTGATTACATTTCCCTGATGACTATGATTAGTTATACTAACACCCTTTTATGTGTTTATTAGCCTTTTATATATCTTCTTTGGAAAACTGTCTATTCAGATTCCTCTTAGTTGGGTTGTCTTTTTATTATTGGGTTATAAAATTCTTTTTTAAAAAAAATATATTTTATTGATATTTTATAGAGAGGAAGGGAGAGAGATAGAGAGCTAGAAACGTCGATGAGAGAGAAACATCAACCAGCTGCCTCTTGCACACCCCCCACCGGGGATGTGCCCGCAGCCAATGTACATGCCCTTGGCCGGAATCGAACCCGGGACCTTTCCGTCCGCAGACCGACGCTCTACCACTGAGCCAAACCGGTTTCGGCTGGGTTATAAAATTCTTGATCTGTTCTAGATACAAGTTCTTTATCAGACAGATGATGTGCAAATATTTTATCTCATTCTGTGGGTTATCTTTTTGCTTTCTTGATGGTGTCTCTTGATGCACAAAAGTTTTCAATTTTGATCAAGTCCAATTTATCTATTGTTTTCTTTGGTTGCTTGCACTATTGGTGTCATGACCTTGCCAAATCTAAGGTCACAAAAGACTTACTTCCAAGTTTTCTTTGAAGAGTTTTTATGGCTCTAACTCTTACATATATATAGTCTCTGATCCATTTTGAATTACATTTTGCATATGATGTGAAGTATGGGCCCTATCTCATTCTTTCATTTGTGATTATCCAATTGTCTCAGTAGCATTTGTTGAAAAGACTATCCCCCCCCACTAAATTTTTAATATCCTTATTAAAAATAATCTACTGTAAATGCAAGGGCTTATTTCTGGATACTCAATTCTATTCCACTAGTCCTCATGTCTATCCCTATGCCAAAACCACACTACCTTGATTACTGTAGCTTTCTAATAAATTTTGAAATTGGGAAGTTCTCCAAGTTTGTTCTTTATCAAAATTGTTACGGGTTAAGTTTCCATGTGAATTTCAGATAATGCTTGTCAAAATCTGCAAACAATTCTGATGAGATATTGATAGGGATTGTTTTGAATCTATAGATCAAATCTTGCAATCCATGAAGATGGGATGGTTTTCCAATTATTTAGATCTTTAATTTCTTTCAACAATGTTTTAACTTTCAGAGTATGTTTTATATTTGTTTTGTTAAATGTATTCCTTTTATACTTTAATAAGTATTGTATTCATTTGATACTATAAATGAAATTTTCTTAATTTCATTTTTAATATTACCACTATATGGAAATACAATTGATTTGTTTTGTATATTGATACAAATTAATTTGTGTATAAACACAATTGTTTTTTGTTTTGTATCCTGAACAGATTTATTAGTTCTAATATTTTTGTGTGTGGCTTCCTCAGAATTTTCTATATGCAAGATCATATCATCTACAAATACAGATAGTTTTACTTCTTCCTTTCCAATTTGGATGACTTTTTATTTCATTTTCTTGTCCAAATGCCCTCGTTAGAACCTCCAGTCCAGTGTTCAATAGAAGTGGTCATACTTGCCTTGCCTTGTCCCAATGTTTAGGGGAGAAGTATTTATACTTTTTCTATTAAGTGTGATGACAGCCATGGGTTTCTTATTAATGTCCTTTTTCAGGCTAAGGAAGTTCTCTTCTATTTGTAGTTTGTTGGGTTTTTGTTTCTTTGTTTAAATCATGAAAGGATACTGTAGTTTGTCAAATGATATGTGGGTTTTCTCCTTTACTCTTTTACTATGGTATATTGCATTAACTGATTTTCCTATTCTAAATGGACCTTACATTCCTGGGATAAATCCCACTTGGTCATAGTGTATAATATAATCCTTTCTATACATTACTAGTATTTGTATTCATTTGTTGAGGATTTTTGCATTTACATTCAAATGAGATATTGGTCTGTAATTTTCTTTTCTTGTGATATTTTCCTATTAGGGCAACATTAGTTTTACAGAATGAATTAGAAAGTATTCCCCCTCTTCTATTTCTTAGAAGAATTTGTGGGAGACTAGTATTAATTCTTAATTAAATGTTTCTTAAAACTTACCAATAAAGTTGTATGGTCCTGGGCTTTTCTTTGTGGGAAGTTTTTATTTATTTACTTATTTTTATTACTAACCAGAGGCCCAGTTCATGAAATTTGTGCATGGTGGTGTGTGTGTGTGTGTGTGTGTGTGTGTCCCTCAGCCCAGCCTACACCCTCTCTAATCCAGGACTGTTGGCTCCTAACTGCTCATGCCTGTCTTCCTGATTGCCCCTAACCACTTCTCCCTGCCAGCCTGATCACCCCCTAGCCCCTCCCCTGCCAGCCTGATTGATGCCTAATTGCTCCCCTGCCAACCTGATTGCCCCTAACTGCCCTCCCTTGCAGGCCTGGTCACCCCTAACTGCCCTCCCCTGCTGGCCATCTTGTGTTCACATGGGGGCAGCCATCTTGTGTTAAAGTGATGATCAATTTGCATATCACTCTTTTACTAGATTAGATAGGATTCTAATTGTTATAGGTCTATTCATATGTCAGAGTTGGTAGTTTGTGTCTTTCTAATAATTTGTCCATTTCACTTAGGAATCTAATTTGTTGTCATACAATTGGTAATTCCTTGTAATTTTTTCCCCCTGTAAAGTCAGTAGTAATGTCCCTGGTATCATTCCTGAGTTCAGTAATTTCAGTCTTCTTTCTTTTGTTCTTGATCAGTCTGGATAAAAGTTTGTCAATTTTCTTGATCTTTTCAAAGAACCAACCTTTGGTTTATTGATTCTCTATTGTTTTTCTGTTTTTTAATTTCATTGATTTCTGCTTTAATCTTTTTTGCATTCCATTTACTTGCTTTAGGTTTAGTTTGCTCTGTTTTTCTCACTGTGTTATGGTGAGAAAAGGTTAGGTTGTTGAGTTAAATCATTTTTTTAAATGTAGGTATTTATAGCTATAAATTTTCTTCTAAGTACTACTTTAGCCACACCCCATAAGTTTTGATATGTTATGTTTCATTCATCTCCAAACATTTTGTAATTTCCCCTTGTAATGTCTTCTTTGACCCATTGGTTATTTAGGAATGTGTAATTTACTTTTCACATAACTGAGTTTCTCAAATATCTTTCTGTTATTGATTTCTAACTTCATTTTATGTTTTTATTGATATTAGAGAGAGAGGAAGGGAGAAGAAGGAGAAGGAGGAGGAGGAGGAGAGATGGGTGTGAGAAACACTGATAAATTGCCTTCCATATACACCCTGACCAGGAATCGAACTTGCAACTTGTATATGGCTTATGAATCCACATTTGCCTGCCTTCAGAGCCCCTGTTCTTACTGGACTAGGATCACTACTGCAGAAGGCCAGAACAGGAAACTCCTCATGACTTGACAGGAATGTTTAGATGGGTACCTACAAAGCAAGTTCAGTACTTCCCTGCTTACCCTCCTAGCCAGCCATGTACAGATAAGAAAAATAAAAAGAGGCACTGATTCTGACATAGAGTAGGGACTCAGAAAATTTTTACCAAACTTAATGACTCTGTCTTTTTCTTTTTTTTTTCTCTTACCTTAGGATGTTTTTTTCTATTGAATTTAGGGAGATTGAGAGAATCATCAATTGGTTGCTTCCTGTAAGGGCCCTGACTAGGGATTGAACCCACAACCTAGGTAGGTGCCCTGACTGGGAACAAACGCGCAACCTTTTGGTTTGTGGAATGATGGTCCAACTGATTGAGTCACACTGACCAGGGCAGACCGTGTCTATTTTTTAAAACATCAGAACTGAGACATTTGAAGCGATTTGCCCAAAGTTACAGAGTTAATAAGTAGAAGAGCTCAGATTTGAATGTAGATCTGCCCATAAATAAAACTTGTGGTGCTTCTGTAACACATTACAGTTTGTCTTAGTTTGACACTTGCTCTCAATGTCCATAATAGTGTTACTTGTTTAAATTATAAAAATAGGGGAAGGTGCACAGTGGAACAACTGGTTGCTATGATGCACATTGACCACCAGGAGGCAGATGCTCAACGCAGGAGTTGGTGGTCATGTGCTCCCACAGGGGGAGCGCCTCTCAGCCAGAAGCCGGGTGAGCACAACTGAGGTGGCAGGAGCCTCTCCCATCTCTGTGGCAGCGCTAAGGATGTCTGACTGATGGCTTAGATGGGGAGTGGGCCTAAGCCATCAATCACACATCCCCCAAGGGCTCCCAGGCTGCAAGAGGGCACAGGCTGGGCTAAAGGACCCCTCCCCGCCCAGTGCAGGAATTTCATGCACCAAGTCTCTAGTACAGTAATAAAAACAATACCGTTACTTATGTAATGAGTATTATGCTGAGAATCTTATTTAATCCTCTCACCTCCTTCATGAAGTAGGCTCTACTATTATCTTTATTTTATAGATGAGGAAAACAACTAGAGAAGCTAACTTATCCATGTCATTGTGATAGACCATGGGCTAGCTAACCCCACACTCATTCCCAACCCACCCTGCCCTTTGACTACTGAGGTTGGAAAAACAAAATACTTTTCAGCCTTCCTAGCACTGAGAAGTAGCCAGGTGGCCCAGATCTGACCAATGACATATACACAGAAATCTCCTGAGGGAATTTTAGGAAAGCCGTACCTTCCTAGTAAAAGAACCAGCATTATTGATGTTCCCCTACAACGCTTTTTCCTACCCTGATCACAGACACGATGCCTACAGCTATAGCAGCATCATACATCAAGAGAGAAAAGTCAGGAGTCAGGGGACACTGGTCTTGAAATCACTAACCCAATAAATAAATGCCACCTGCCATTGAGCTCTAGACTTCTTTTTATGTGAGAAATATATACCCCTTATTTGCTTAAATTACCATTAGTCAAGTCTTCAAATAGTATCTTTAGGCACTTTATAAATGATATAGAGTAATCAAATGGAGCTAAGATTCAAAACTAGGCAGTCTCACCCATTAAGTTATATGGGAAACCCTTACCACAAGATTTGGTAGTGAATAGGTACTCAAATGATGAAAATAATTATAATAATATAAATTACTCAATCTTCCTCTTTGAGGTTCCTAGCTCATAGGCAAACTCAGGACTGTCAGCATCCTAAATCACAACAGAGCTGCATCTTTTAAGTATTGCACCCAGCTCTCTTCTCTGCATTTCTGAAGTCAGTTCTCCCACTAAGGAGAGATGAGGGAAGGAAGGTCTTGGCTGTTCACCCCTACCTCTCTCATGGGACCACGAAGATTCCAGGCCCCCGACCATGCAGACGTAATATGACAGTTCAAGGAACTCAGCAAAAACTTACAATCATGTCAGCCTTGTGGTGCAGTGAAGGCCCAAGCTCCTCTCTGACAGCCAGAGACTCTTGGAGGTAACAAGAAGTGTGGTTTTGTAGCTCAAACAAGACCAAGGATTATTGATTTGTCTGCCTCTTTTCTGCTGAGAGCAGTAATAGCAAAATTTTGATTTAGACACTTACATTCAAGTACCTCCCCTACCAGCTGAGCAATTTCCAAGTAATCATAGTTTTGAACTCACCCAACGTGAGTCCTTTAAAGCCAATTTTAGGGGCCAATTATTTAGGTTTCCTAAGATGTGCAAGGAAGAAGATAGGATTGTCAGCCATCTTCTTGAAACTGTAGCCTCTCTTCCTGTCCAGGGTTTAGAGCTGCCTACTTACAGACCTCTGAATCTATCTGAAAAAGGGTCTGCCACTCCTACATAGCTGACACATGTGTCATACCAAATACATGGCTTCTGTTTCTAAAGCTGTTTGGAACTCAAGAGATTATTTTCCATAGGAATTATGGCACATTCCTAGACAAGCACATAGAATTGGGAGAGAAGAGAAAGCCTATTTATTGAACACTTACCAAGTGATAGATATGAGCATCAGAATCTTCTGGGAGCTTGTGAAAACAGATGGCTGAAAACAACCTCCAGAGTTTCTGATTCAGTAGGTCTTGGGCAGGGCCCAAGGATGGCATTTTTAACAAATTTCTAGGTCTGGGACTACATTTAGAAGTCACTGATTGCTATAAGGTATAAATCAGTCACTGAGACTTTGGAAACACAACTAGCCACCTTCAGATGCTGGAAAAGACTCTCCAACTCTCAGAAGAGATTCACAATACCATGATATTCATCTTGCTTATAGCCTTTTAAAAACAAATAAACAAACAAAACCAAACAACCCTCTCCAACACTCTCTGCCCCTCCTCCCCTAAAAGCCAGTAGCGACCAGTTTCTTGGTGCTTCTCTTTATGGACCCGATTCCAAATATTTCAGGACACTGGGCAATGCCTTGGGTCTTCAGAAGAGAAATTCTCCTAGGAGCTCCAGGCAACACACTCTGGAAGAAAGGACAAACCTACAGTGGAGGTTCACCAATCTCCCTAAGTGTGCACAGGCCACTGTAGCTGCTACTAAGAAAAGAAAAATATTTAAAAGAATGATTCTCAAGCTTTGTCCAAAAGACAACTGTGCTCATGACAGTAATGAATTACTTTATAGCCATTCAGGGGTGAATGGCTATAAGAATGGAGAATAGAGAGGGGGTGAGAATGTATACGGGGGAATGAGTGGAGAAACAAAAAAATAACCCCAGATAATTCTGAGAGACCCATAATGACAGCTTAGGAGCTGTCAGTGGGATCCAGGTGAACTGATTCCTTAAGCTCTCAGGGTATCTGGGAAGGAAGTGAGGCACAGGAGCTCCTGGGCAGCCTTGTCTGTTTACCCAGAGTTCTCTGCAAATATCATTATTTTCTGCGTGGAAGCACTGGCTTTCAGCTAACCGTGGATCACGGCTTTAGAGAACAAAAGCGTTTATTCTAAACTCTGAGATTACTTTGCCAGAGATTTATAGACTTTAGTATTAGGGGCCTAATCATTTATTCATTCAGCCAATCGATGTTCACTGAGAGCTTACTTTGTGTTAGGCACTGAGGATACAGTGAGTGCCTGCAAGAACAATGAGTGTTACAGAAATATAAACAATTATAAGGCAGCAAATAATATAAACCAAATGTAACTTAGTGGTAAGAGCATGAAACATCCAAATTTAGACTTGACTCTGGCTCCTCTGCTTTCTGGCTCTGTGACAGGAACAAGCCTTTCCATTTTTCTTGATTTGTGTCCACATATATTAACACTTGTGTAATAAGGATTAAGTAAAATAATGATGACATAGTTCTCAAACTGGCATGGGAATCCATAAGAGTACTAAACAATACAGATATATGAAAGCACTGAAATGAAGATGCTGCACTTTTTGGGGGATGTTAATAACAGAATTTTGAAGATAAGACATAAGTTTCAAATACATTTTAACCTTGTAGTATTTACTCTGGGCTATTCCCCCACCAATGCAGGAATGAATTCTTTCTGCTCAGATGTCAGATACACTTGGGTAGGAAACACTGTGCATGGCTGACAATGCATACTCAACAAACAGCAACCAGTACTGTTAATAATAAATAGCTGTTGTTATTAACCCATCCACAGCAACAAACTTACTCTGCAGGGCATGGGGCATAAGAAAGTGTCCTCTTTACCCAGGCATCCTTTGTTTCCAAGCTCTGAACTTCTTCAATTCCTGTCCCCAAACCCTATAATTACTTGGGAAGCGGGACTCCAGGTAGCAGCTAATTCTGTCCCCAAATGCCAGGGAGTTCTCTTCAAAGCACACAAAAAAGAAGTTCCAGCACTAGTAAAGTTGCTAAACTCATCAACCTCCTGGCCTCCCCTAGAGGCTGCCCAAGCAGTGAACCTACAGGACAGAACAGTCATTTCAACCACAGACCCATCCTGACCAGCTCTGTCTTATTTAAAAAGCTCTTGAAGATCAATTATCTTATAAACAAGTGATAGGTAGGGTAGGTGTTATTTTTCCTACTTTATAAAGAAGACTAGAGGCCTGGTGAACGGAATTTGTACGGCGGGGTGGGGTATCCCTCAGCCCAGCCTGATCCAAGTTCAAATTTTCCTCATCCTTTAAAAGCTGTCTTATACACTGCCAAGTCATATAACCTGAGTTAAACTTAAACTACCAGTTTCTTTAACTATAACTACTATTATAAACTACTCAGTTTATAATTAATATTATAATTACTATATATATGAAGTACCTAAAATGTAATTGTCAAGTACTTTTTAACATAATCATTATTGTTACTAATAATAAATGTTTACTCTAATGTACTGTATTTGGCATTCCTACTTGGATCTCCTATATCCAGCAATGTGAAGGAAAAAATAACCTGAAAATTTGCTTACTACATAACACCTAGAAAAACTTGATCAAACATATACTTTATGCTACATAAAAATATAGGCAGAGTTGAGACTTTAAGAAAAAGAAATCTCAAGGAGTCAAAAATACAGAGGAAACTAAAAATCAGACACTCTCTTAGTGAGCTTGAACTGCTTCAGGAAGCTTTTCTGGTCTTGGCAATCAAGGGCTTTCTTTTCAAGTAACATAGAGTGTGGAACATAAGGTGCTTTTGGGCCTCGGAGAGGCCATCAACTAGAATTCAAATTCCCCTGCATAAAGCTGGGACCTTAAAGGATATCATATTGTCAAAAATAAATAAATAAACTGGCTCAAAAGTACTAAGAGACAACAGGAAGCGTAGGTTAAAAAAGAAAATTTCCTTAAGAATTTGAACCTTGGCCTCCACCCTCATTCCTGAGCAGCCAGAGGGCACCGGAGACAAGGCTGGACCAGCTTCTTTTCCTCTCCTTTTCTCTCCATTTTCCTTCCTCCTCCCCAGAGAAGAAAACAAATAAAGAAGAGCAAATAGCCACACACAAAAAAAGAAAAAGAAAAAAGAATACAAACCTTGGCCTATGAAGATTGAATTTATTCTAGTTGTGTGTTTATACTACCTGTGTGGTCCTAGTATCTCCCAGCAGAGAAATCAACTTAAAACACAGTTCCAGGCTGATAATATTTCTTGGTGATTAGTAGAAAAAAAGGCAACTGTCCTCTCTTCCTCCAGAGAAGTACTAATTATCTCATTTAATCCTCATGACTACTCTATGAATTAGATAATATCATCCCCACTTAGAAGAGAAAAATTAAATTTAGGGAGGTTTAGCAACTTGCCTAAAGACACCTCACTATTATATTGTTCATTCAATTGAAATAGTAGAACTTGGTAAATGTGTTTCAATTGAATAAACAACAACCAGGTTCAAATCCCAGCTTTGTTAGATAATATTTGAAGAATTTCTGAAGCACGCCTTAGTGCTCTCTCGTATAGGACAGTTTGGAACAACCCAGTTCCCTGAGATCCCTGTCACCAAGACCATTATTAATCTACTTTTTGAACTTCATTTCCCACTTTTCCCCTTTTCTACTCTTCACTCCAGCTGATCTCAAGTATTGACTATACCCTGAGCATACTTGCTTACTTAGATGTGTTTGTTCCTACTGCTACCCTCACCTTCTATTTAAAGTCATGATATCTTGAAGGCTCATGATATGCTAAGGACCATGCTATCAACTTACATACATTTTCTCACTTTCACTACCATACATTCAACCCATCTTTATTTACTTGTAAATCATAAGAACCATTATTAAGCACTTTGTACCAAATATATGCTGAATGCTTTACATCAGCTCATTTAATCATTATAGCAGCCTTATGAAATAGAGCACTACTACTGCTCTCACTTTATTCTGAAGCTCTGGAAGGTAAAAACTTGCCTGAGGCCAAGTAAGGGAGAGAATGCTTCCTGGAAAAATGCTATCTGGGCCTTAAAGCTGAATTCTTAAAGAATTAAGTGAAGCAGTCAGGAGAACAGCATTCCAGACAGAGGGACAATACACACAAAGGTGGAGAAGTAGGAAACAGCTTGTTATGCAGTTCGGGGGTTGGGGGGGATAATCAGCCTTCATAATCAGCAGACCTGGGCTTAAATACCTACTTTTACTTTGTATTGCAGCCTCTTACTATAACCATGATTTTCTCATCTGTGACAGGGTGATGATAAGTTTTACATTACAGAAGTAAGTGCTTTAAGATTAAAGTGCCCAGTCTTAACCAGATGACTCAAGGAGCATCGTCCCATAAACCAAAAGGTTACAGGTTCGATTCCTGATCAGGGCACATACCTAGGTTGTGGGTTCGATCCCCAATTGGGACACATAATTGAGGCAACTGACTTAGTTTTTCTCTCACATAGATGTTTCTCTTTCTCTCTAAAAATCCATAAAAACATATCCTCAGGAGAAGAGTAAAAAGAAAGAAAGATTAAAGTGCCCAGCACAGGCCCAGGCCCACAGTAGGTGCTCAATAAATGAATGTTACCTCCCTTCCTTTCCCTTTGCTGACAATTCAGTGAGCCTTACTCTCAATAATGTGATCTCCACATCCTCTGGACCCCAGACATATCTCCCTTCTACAAGTTTGCAAGCTTTACCAAACCTTCTGGAGGCACAGTATACCAAAAGTCATTCAGCAATTTATTTGGCAGTGCCCTTAACCAGAGGTCGGCAAACTCGTTAGTCAACAGAGCCAAATATCAACACTACAACGATTGAAATTTCTTTTGAGAGCCAAAAACCGACTTCTGTGCATGGGCGACGAAGTTTTAATCGCACTGTACGTGGTATTCTGTGGAAGAGCCACATTCAAGGGGCCAAAGAGCCACATGAGGCTTGCGAGCCGCAGTTTGACGACCACTGCCCTTCACCATCATTTCTCAAAATGAGAGCCATTCTCACACCACTCACCTGTGTAAGCCATGTTCTTAGGGTTGCCATAAGGAGCCCCAGGCTGCACGGGGCTATACACAGGGTTCATTGTGGAAGACTGAGGATCCTACAGAAAAACAAAGAAAATAGCATTGATTATTAATTGTTCATTCTCCCTGACATCAGTTTCCTCCCTATAATCTTAAGTTTATAGTAAAAACAGGATGAAAACAAAAATCCATTTGTTAGTATTTGGCCCTATGCTAGACACTTTTCCCAATTTACAGATGAAGATATTGGGAAACAGATAAAACTTGCCTAAAACCCAGGCCATTGTCTCTCAGTCAGTACTAGATCCACTATCCCAGATGGCTCTGTCACTAGCATGCTACCCCTCTCTTGTTGTCAACATCCTGATGTAAAATCAATGAATTTAGCCTCTCTGGGGTTCATTTCGATTCTAAGGATGCTAGTCTAGGAGCTGGGAAAGGATACACTTCTATTCTCTAGAGGAGCTCGAGTGTCTGATGAAGAGCACACAGACTTCTAGAAGGATGGGTAGCAAGTGTTTCATCCACCCTTAGCATCTGCAAAGGACAAGATACTAGGTACTAACAGCTTTGGGGGGAAAAAATAAAGGAAATGTAACACCATCGATCATTTTAATGCAAACAAGGAAACACAGCCAAGACCTCTTTCAACATTTATTCAAGGAAAAGAAATAAACTTGGAAATTTGTGTGTAATAAGTACCACCTGCACAAGTGCTCTATTAATTACCTTAATGAAACACATTCTCCATTCTGATTAACGGAAAATCTGCTATTAGGCTCTATTAGCCAGCCAATTTGTCCCACCTTGTTTAGGGAACCATCTCTGAAACACAGGCCAACACATGCTTGAAAACGTACATATTATTTACACTTCATAAAAATGAAACAATTCCCTCCTAACTAGGCTCACATGATAGATGGGCAGGTTTTTTTAGGTCATTAACTTTTCCAGTACCACCTCAAGATAGGAAACAGTCAAATGTTGAAAACAAGCAGTCAACAGCTGGCTTGATAACAATTGCTCGGCGATTAATTAGTTTGTCTGGGTTCTGTAATGAGAAGTGGAGAAAAGATGGGTTCCCAAGGAGAGAAAGCCTGGGTCAAACAGGCAAAGAGGAAAATGCCATTGGCCAATTTCTGGGGATGGAACTTCCTGAAATGTACCCAATGTGCGGACCTGGCAACGCCCTCTCCCCTTCGGAGCATCAGACGATATATTACCGCAAGTTGGCAAACTGAAACTAAAACAATTTGAGGATGAAAGTTGGGAGATATTTCAGCACAACTTAAGGGAAAAAAATCTTAAATCCAGAGTTATCCTAGAATACAGCCAAAGTAACTCTCTCTCTAAATAAAAGCACTATCTTGACAGGGTACTGAGAGAATTAAGAGAGGTCACAGATGTTAAAATAACATTGCAAAACTGTAAAGTTACATGCAGATGTAACTGATGATGGCAATGATGTAGCAACACAGAAGAATACGAGTACACTTCCAATGCCTTGGATCTCTCCTCTATCCAACCAGTTCTCTGCTAAATAAGCCAGGATAAGAAAGACTCGTGTGTGTGTGTGTGTGTGTGTGTGTGTGTGTGTGTGAGAGAGAGAGAGAGAGAGAGAGATAGAGACAGAGACTATTAATATGCTAACCAGCCCTGTAAACTTCTGAGCACTCTCCTACTGAGAAGGCTCTATTTTGCTGATTGAACAAAGTATGAAATTGCTTTTTATATCCGAAGAAACTCATCAGCTTTGAAACTGGTCTCCTGCTGCTCCAAAATAAGGGCCACAGTCTCAGAAGGGGATCATGCCCAGGCAGCACTCCACAGCAGCATCGATTCCAGCCCCAGCTAATGACTGACAGAAACGAGGTCTGCCAGGGGCTCAAAATTTGGAATAATATGACGGCCACTTTGGAGGAGCTGCATGCAGACAGACACGGTTCCTGACTTTCAAGGGAAGGCCAGCCTTTTACAACAGAATCCACACGCTGTTAACGGTTTACGGGCCAGTTAAAAATGAATAGGAAGATCACAAGCTCTGTGATCAGGCAGATTTAGGTTCAAATTCTGAACTGCAACATATCAAATGTAGAACCACAGGCAAGCCTTTCGAAGCCTTAGTTTCCTGAGTTTAGCCTCAAAATGGAAAAACAAATAACATATACTTTGTAGAGTTGTTGGAAGGTATTTTTAAAGATAGGTTCCTTTACATATAGTAAAACTTACCCATTTTAGGTATACAGTTCTATAAGCATTGAAAAATGTATACGGTTGTAAAAATGCCACTACAACCCTGTATAATCCTATATAATAAAGGCTAATATGCAAATAGACCAAATGTAGGAACAACCAAACAACCAATTACCATGACATGCACTGACCACCAGGGGTGTGCACAGAACATGGCAGGCATCGGCAGCAGAGAGCAGAATATGGCGGGCATCAGCTGAGGCGGGATGGTGGAGCAGGTGAGCAAGGGCACCAAACCAAGGCGGGGCACTGGTTGCTGTCATGGGGTGAGCTTCTGGCGGTTACTGAAAATTCTTTGCTCCCATGTGCCACCATCCCGCCTCAGCTGACCTGGTGCATAAAATTTGTGCACAGGGTGAGGGCGTCCCTCAGCCTGGCCTTGCCCCCTCTCCAATTTGGAACCCCTCAGGGGATGTCTGACTGCCAGGGATCGGGCCTAAACTGGCAATCAGACATCCCTCTTGAAATTTGGGACCGCTGGCTCCTAACTGCTCACCTGCCTGCCTGCCTGATCGCCCCTAACCACTCTACCTGCTGGCCTGCTTGCCCCCAACTGCCCCCCCCCCCCGCTTGCCTACTCGCCCCCAACTCCACCCCCCACCCCCACCAGCCTGATCAACCCCAACTGCCCTCCCCTCCTGGCCTGATCGCCCCTAATCACCTCTGCCTTGGCCCTGCCAACATGGCTTTGTCCAGAAGGACGTCCAAAAGGTCTCCCAGTCTAATTAGCATATTACCCTTTTATTAGTATAGATTATCATCACCCCCAAGGGTTTTCTCATTTTTGTAGTTAATGCCCCCACCCCTGATCCCCAGTCCATGGCAATCACTGAGTGAAGTTGAGAAAAGGCAAGTATACAGCAATCCAAGTTCATAAAGCAAGTAAGAAACAAGCTCAAGCCAAAACCGGTTTGGCTCAGTGGTAGAGCGTCGGTCTGCGGACTGAAAGGTCCCAGGTTCGATTCCGGTCAAGGGCATGTACCTTGGTTGCGGGCACATTCCCCGGTAGGGGGTGTGCAAGAGGCAGCTGGTTGATATTTCTCTCTCATCGACGTTTCTAGTTCTCTATCTCTCTCCCTTCCTCTCTGTAAAATATCAATAAAAAATATTTAAAAAAAAAAAAAAAAAAAAAGAAACAAGCTCAAGATTAGCACCCCAAATGGATCAAAGACCTAAAAGAGAGAGCTAACAAAATAAAACTCTTGGAAGAGGGAAGAACATATAGGCATAAACTTTTATGTCCTTGGATTTAGAAATGGTTTCTTAGATATGATACCAATAGCACAAATAACCAAAGAGTGAGCCCTAGCTGGTTTGGCTCAATGAATAGAGCATCAGTCTGCAGACTGAAGGGTCCCAGGTTCAATTCTGGTCAAGGATACATGCCCAGGATGCTGGCTCAATCCCCAGTGGGGGCGTGCAGGGTGCAGCCAATCAATGATTCTCTCTCATCACTGATGTTTCTTTCTCTTTCTCTTTCTTCCTCACTCTCTCTCATCCTCCTTCTCCCTCTCTACCTCCTTCCCTGAAATCAATAAAATATATTTTTTAAATAACCAGAGTGGGGGAGGGGACAGGTAAACTGGATTCATCAAAACTAAAACTTTTATTCTTTAACGAATAACATCAAGAAAGTGAAAAGACAACCCACAGAATGAATTTTTTAATAGATCATATATATATATATATATATATATATATATATATTAAGAGATTTGCAACTAAAATAGTATATAAAGAACTCTTACCTCAGTCATAAAAGGGCCAATAATCTGAGAGGATCCATAATCACATCAAAATTACAACTAATCCCTAGCCAGTTTGGCTCAGTGGAGAGCAACACACACAACGGACAGACTTATCAGTGAGCACCAAAGCCCCCCTGAAGCAAGTCCTGCTCCAGAGGGGCGTCTCCTACACAGCAGCTCTTCCACTGTAGTCACAGCTGGTCCTCACAGCCAATTGGCCTGAAGATCAACTCCTCCTAGTTGACCTAGCAGGCAGTAGCAGGAAGAAAGGTAGGGTTGTCACATGACAAACTCACCATGTCCAAAAGTGATCAACTCCTCCTTGAGGCCAATAGCAATCAAGGCTCACTCACAACAAGACTTTGCACACAGCCCACACCTAGAGTGCCCAGCTAGGGTGACTGGGGAGGCTTAGCCACTGGGCCCTACAGGACACCTTCTACACAAGGCCACTCTAAGAATTCCAGGAGACATTTCAGCTCTACCAATACACAGACACAAACACAGGGAAGCAGTAAAAAATGTGGAGACCAAGAAACATGTCACAAATGAAAGAAATGGAAGAAAGCAAACACTTTAAAACACTTTATTTTTATTTTGTTGATATGAGAGAAAATGAGGAAAGGAGAAACATCAGTTTGTTGTTCCACCTTTTTATACATTCATTGGTTGTTTCCTCTACGTGCCCTGATTGGGGATCAAACTCATAACCTTCAAATACTGAACTCTAACCAACTGAGCTACTCAGCGAAGACTGAACATATATTTCTTCAATGAAGTTACATAAATGGCCAATAAGCACATGAAAAAATACAAATCAAAACCACACGGCCCTTGCCGGGTAGCTCAGTTGGTTAGCGCATCACCCCGATATGCCAAGGTTGTGGGTTCAACTCCTGGTCAGGGCACATATAGAATCAACCAAGGAATGCATAAATAAGCAGAACAAATTGATCTCTTTCTTTCTCAATCCTTTACTTTCTCTCTCTCTCTTTCTCAAATCAGTCAAATTTTTTAAAAATGTAAACCCATAATGAGGTACCACTTCACATACACTAAGATGGCTATTATAAAAACACACACAGAGATAATACAAAGAGTTGACAAGAATGTGAAGAAATTGGAATCCTTAGACAATGCTTGTGGGAATGTAAAATAATACAGGTGCTTTGGAAAAAGTCTGACTTCCTCAAATATAGTTACCATATGTTCCAACAATGCCACTCTTAGTATATACCAAAGAGAAATGAACATTTATGTCCACACAAATGTTCATAGCAGAATTATTCATAATAAAAGTGGAAACAATCAAATGTCCAGAGATTGATAAATGACCTGTGATATATCCATAGAATGAAGAATTTGGCAATAAAAAAGAATGAAGTATTGATACATGTTACAACATGATGAACCTTAAAAACATTCTATAAGTGAAAGAAGCCAGTAGCAAAAGGCCACCTATCATGTGATCCATTTATATGAAGTGTCCAGAATAGGCAAATCTATAGAGACAGAAAGTAGTTGGTGATTGTCTAGATTAGTTCATGAAATATGAACCCTAGTAACTTCCAAATCCACATCTTCCTCAAAATCAATTTAACACAACACTCACCTACACAACACACCTATTTCCTGCACAACATAAGCAATTCAAACTCACCATGTCCAAAAGTAATAAACTCACCATCTTTCCCCAAGCCCATTCTTCTACCGTTATTGCCTGTCTCAGAGTTCCTAACAATCCATCCACCTAGCACCTGAGCCAAAACCCTGAAAGTCATTCTCAATTCCTCCCCTTCTCTCACACCCAATCCATCACCAAATCCTGACAACCCTACCTTTCTTCCTGCTACTGCCTGCGAGGTCAAGTTTCATCATCTTTCGTCTGAACTATTACAACAGTCTCAAGGTCTTTCCCCCCCCCCATTCCAGACCACTCTAATTCATCCTTGCTATTCTTCTATTAAAACGTAGGTTGGATAACAGCATTACTCTCCTCAAAAGCCTCGGGAATAAAATCCACACTCATTCACATCATGTGAAGACCCTCTATGCTCTATCTGGATGGAGCTCAAGAATCTATGTATTTATGTTCCCAAGGAGTTTTGACATCCCAACAGTTTGACTTCCTGAGGCTTTCTTTCCCAAATGCCATTTATCTCACATAAGCTTGGTAGAGAAATTAAGATACTGCAGCGAATAAGAACAAGAAAAAATGCCTGTTTACATTCTAGTTGGGAGGGGGGAAGAAGAAAAAAAATACTTTAAAAGGTAAAATATATTGGATAACAGATGGCAATAAATACTATAGAAAAACCTCTGAGGACGGAAAGAATACAAGGGGAGTGGATACAATATTAAATAAAATGGTTTGAGAAAGTGTCATCTAAGCAAAGACCTGAATAAGTTGAAAGAGCAAGCCATGCAGGTCTCTGAAAGCAAACTGTTCAAGGAGAGAAAAAGGCAAATGCAAATGTGCTCTGAAGTGGAAGCATGTGTGAAATACAGCACGGAGGCCAGTTCAGCTGGAGTGCAGTAAACTAAAGAGAAAAGAGTAGGCAGTGAGGTCACATAGGTAATGAGGGCCAAATCATGCAGGCCCTCGTAAGCCAAAATAAGGACTTTGGTGTTTTTTTTTTATTGTTCTGAGCAGAAGAGGGACAGGATTTGCCTTCATTTTTAAATTTCTACTTGTTCTTTTTCTTTTATTTTTACTTAATTTTAAGATTACTTTGACTGTTGAGCTGACATCAGATGGCAGAAAGGCAAGAGCTGGGAGAACAGTGAGAATGCTATTGAAATAATCCAGATGAAAAATAAAATGTCCAAAGAAGCCTCCTTTGATAGCTCATCTTGGGCAGAACAAGTAGTGGTGGGCCAGACGATGGCATGAAGTGTAAGAAGGAAAACACTCAGAGATACTCAATACTTCCCTCCAGATGGAGCTAGCTGGCTTTCATTCTCAGATTATTCTGCAAGTGGCCTGCCTGCTGAACTATTTCTTTAAAATCAACAGCAAAGTCTATAAGCATAAAATGACATCAAATGATACTTGGAAGTATCATATGCACAACAGGTTGCAGTATTTAAAATTATTGTAGTTTGCAAGCTATTTTAAAGCTTTTCAAAAAAAATTACCATTTACAAAGTGCTTATAGTTTACTATGAGATTCTAACACTATTTCAAACCTGATCCTTTGAAGTAAGCAATGTAAAGGTTATTAATTTCATTTGACAGATGAATTAAAGCTCAAAGGTTTAATATATATTGTAGGGAAAAGAGATAATGTCTGCCCAAAGAAGGTTATAGTCAAGCTGGGAATTTTAAAGGTTAAGTAACAGTAACAAGGCCAAAATTAATATAAGGTGATGAAACTTTTGGAATACCAAACTTCTTAGCAAACCCTCTCCCCAAAAAGCAACAATAAATTGTAAAACACATTTTTAATAAGCTAAAAGGAATTAAGTCATTTTGTTAATGCCCTCATTTATACACATGAACTGATAACTTCTGGGCTAGGCTCTCTCTAAAGTGTTACAGATTCAGAGATAGAAGAACAAAATGTCTGTTCCTGGGGTGTTTATACTGAGGGAAACATATGGAAACTGACAATCAGGAGCAATATAGTACTGTTATCATGCTAACTGCTAGAATTTAAAGACAACTAACTAAAAGTCAGATGAGGGGTATTATGAGTGCCACTAGGTGGCAGTCTGTTAGTTAAAGCAGCGGTCGCCAACTGGTGGTCCATGAGGTCTGAAAGGTTGGCGACTACTGAGTTAAAGGATCCCTTTTCTCAACCTCTTGAGGTTAGATGTGGCTATGTGATTATTTCTGTTTAATGAGATATAACTGAAAAATGGTACAGGCCTTCTGCTTAAGAGCAGCTTAAAGAGAACAGTGTTAGCTGGGTTGGTGCCCTTCCTTGTCCTCTTACTCTTTTCTGGTATCTAGTTCTGCAACATAATGATCGGACATTAGCCTTCTTTTTTATGAAATGACCTTGAGAATGGAAGTCTCACACCAAGGATGGGTGGAAGGGGCCCTTGATTTTGTGGAGCAATCATTTCAGCTCTGGTCTACCTACCTCTATATTTTTAATCACTGTTATTTTAGACTTCCGTTATATACAGCTAAATCTAATCCTATGTATTTGGGAGGGGGAGCAATATAGAGGATTTCAAAAGAATGTCATTTGATCTGTTTTGAAGAAGAGGATGGAAAGGCCATTCATGAAATTGTACCATAAGAGAGCAAGGCACATTCAGAAAATATGGAGTATAGAAAGGCTGGAATATAGACTCTGAAGGGAAAACATGGCAGTAATATTATTATCCGGTCCCCATTCTGAATTAAGCTCTTGTGAAGGACCTCAGAGGCGAGACTGGGCATGGCTACAGGCCATTTTATGATCAAGGAATTCTCTGAATTTTTCTGTAGTAAATACTCACTGTAGTTAAAATTTGCTTGCACAATTCTTTTCTTTCTGCTACATTTTAAGCACTATGAAGTGAAGGGGCCATATCTTTTATTCATCACTGCATTTCTAGAATTTAAAGGGCATGGGATAAAGCTGGGTGTTCAGTGAACATTTGTTGAGTAGTTGAATTAATTAATCAATGGGTAAATAAAAGAAAACATTTTATTGGAATTCGATAGCTTAATATCACATTAAATTTTTCTTACCAAACAAAATAAAGAGAATTCCATTTCAGCGGAGTTTCCCCCTCAATTCTATCAGTATAATATGCAATGCTTCTTTATACTGTCTGCCAAATGTAATCAGACTGCACATTACATTTCTGCATAACCCTATCATAAGTCAAGGAGCATCTGTATTCACTAAACCTTAAAGTACTTGGGACTTCCTATGTGTGATTTCTCTGCCCTTAGAGAATTTATTTTTTAGTTAGGAAACAGCTCTCTGTAAGCATGACTATAAAGAAGGTGCTAAGTTAAAGCAAAGTGCTTGAAACAGAGAGGATGACATTTTGCTGGGCAGAAGCTTTCATAATGTAATATTTTCATAGTTTATAAGGATGGTGCAAGAGATAACAATTACTATTTTGCCGATAAAGAAACATAATCAGTCGAAACCGGTTTGGCTCAGTGGATGGAGCGTCGGTCTGTGGCCTTGGGGGTTCCAGGTTCGATTCCGGTCAAGGGCATGTACATTGGTTGTGGGCACATCCCCAGTGGGGGGTGTGTGGGAGGCAGCTAGTCGATGATTCTCTCTCATCAACGTTTCTGACTCTGTTCTTCTCCCTTCCTTTCTGTAAAAAATCAATAAAATATATATATTTTTAAAAAAGAAACATAATCAGAGAAGTTATATAACTTGTTCAAGATCTTAGTGGAAAGCCAGGGACTAAAGTCTAAAACTTCAGATCTAAAATCTAGTGTCCTTCCCATGACAACATGCTACTTCACAATCCAGATGCAATGACCTAAAATGGCTATAATTTCAAAATAACATTTTCCTGCCTTCATACTTTATAATTCAGTTATTTGATCTTCTTTAAATTCCCCTGAACATGACATACTCTCTTGCCTCTGAGTCTTTACACATGTTGTTCTCTCTGCCTAAAATACCACTTTTTCCATCATTCGGGAATTATCCCTCATCTCCCCTATCTCTAGTTTGGATAATTCCTACTCATTTATTTTTTTCACACTCTCAACTGTAAAGCCCACAAGAATAGAGATTTGTCTTGACCACAGTTTTATTCCTAACATTAGCACAAAGTCAGGAACACAGTTATGTGCTTGGAAAATATTTGCTGAATAAATTGATTGCCTACCAATTTCACAATCACACAATACAATGATCTGAAATTAGCACACACCTCTGAAGCAAAGTTATACTTGGCTGGAAATGGATTGCCATAGGCAGACTTGCTATAATGTCCCAAGCTACAAAAAATAGTGATCCAGCATTTCTAGAAAGACTAACAAATCCTCACAGTTCCTCTTTAATGGTTGCTTATAATAGCTAGATTTGCAATGCAAATATATAAGCTTACTTTGTAAGATTTTACATTCTTATATAAGGCCTGTGATACAGTATAAAAATACTGGTGCTCCTTTTCCAAAGTACAACTGTGATATTACTTACATCTAGTTGGAAGGAGCTAATTGGAAGGGGTCTATGGTGATGGCATCCAACAGCTTTATTTATTTTTGTTTAGAAGAGAAAACTGAGGCACAGAGAAGGAAAGGACTACCGTGGAAATACATGGCAAGTCAGGACCACAAACAAGGCTCTGAACAAAAAACAGGGCCTGGCTTTAGACTGCAAACTTTCCACCGCATCATCTTGATACTATTCTCTGGATGGACAGATGAACAATTACATGGAAAGACAGATAAATGGACAAATGAGCTGTATGACAATGCAGTCCCAGTAAAACTCCTCTCCCTTCTGCTGGTCATTAGTCTTGATTGGCATTTTAAATCTATCTGTCATGGATACTAAGGGAATATAAAGTAATGTAGGTATTTATTAAAGGACCCATTGAGCAAAGTGGTCTACTTGCAGGCTCGATCCCCAGTGGATTCTCTCTTATCATTGATGTTTCTATCCCTTTCTCCCTTTCCCTTCCTCTCTGAAATCAATAAAAAATATATATTAAAAATCATCATCACCTTTCTTGTAGAAGCAACATATTCAAAGTACTACTGCCTAGCAACTTCGTATAATGATTAAGAACATAGGTTTTTTGGGGGTCACAGCAGCTCTGAGGTCTTGGATAGCATACTTAATTTCAGTTCCCTTTTCTGTATTGAGGAAATACTAGTGGCAACCATATCCTAGATTGTTGGAAGTACTAAATGAGACAATGTATGTTTTGCCAGAGCAGATTACACACTTAACAAATGATGACCTTATCATTATTTCATCTGGGGAAACATCCTCAGCACATGTGATTTTCAATGGCCCAGACTTACAATGCCCATAGGGACACCCAGGACTTTGGAATATCCCCTCCCCACGTTTAGGGTACTAGAAGGGAAATCAGAGAGTCTCAAAAAGAGTAAGACTCTTGAGACTGTCTGCTATAGAAAAGCAATGATCTCTTCATCTATAAAATGGAAATACTATCATTTTATCTAAAGAACTGCTGAGAAGATGAATAGAAAGCCTTTCTTCCTTCCTTCCTTCGGTTTAGACTAAGGAACCTGTCCAAGGTCACGTGACTTATAAATGACAGAGTCTAGTCAACTCTAGGACTGTTGACTTCAATTTCTTCACTAGTGGGCTGTGTTTGATTTCCATTCCTTTCTTTTTCTTTTCTTTAAATATGTATATTTTTTATTGATTTTAAAGGGAGAAAGAGAGAGAAACATCAATAATGAGAGAGAATCACTGATTGTGTGCCTCCTGCAGGCTCCCCACCGGATATCAAGGCTGCAACACAAGCATGTGCCCTGACCAGGAATCAAACCATGACCTCCTGGTTCATAGGTCGATGCCCAACCACTGAGTCACACTGGCCAGGCGACCTCCATTCCTTTCTGCAGTGAAACAAGACCAACAGATTCTTTTCATATCAGTTTCCTTTGCTGGCATTGAAATTTATAGATTCATTATGACTAGACAAGATCTCTGGGTGAATGGATTAAGCACAGGAGTTAAAGGCTCTGGCAATAACCCACCCTGCCCACTCTCACAGGCATTCTCACCCACTGCTTCCCAGTAGCTGCACACCAGGACCCCATGTTAACTGCAGGACCCCCATGCTCCGTGCACAGAAACAGGCACTTATCAAGACTAACAAGACTCAAACACCAGGAAGGAGAGGTAAATTATACATCAGAAATAAAGGACACTGTTTCCAACCAAGCCTTTGAGGAGAAAAAAAGCTCTGCTAGATGTGCACTGTGGGAAACCTATGATCAAAAGTTAGGTTCAACCTACTGAACCTCTCTAATGTAAACCTGGAATGAAATCTATAGAAATAAGGAGAGAAAAAAACAAACTTCCATAGGCTCACTTTATCAGTAAAAAACTCAGTGATTCAAAATATTCCCAACAATGTTTTCTCTGTATGTTTTACTTGTGCTCATAAAATTTCTGTGAAAACATTAGCAATTCATTCCAGAATAATAGCTAGTGCTGCCAGGAGAAGTAGCCCTCCCCTGCATTAGAAATGTTGCTTCTATTCTCTGTTGCTTCTATACTTCACTCATCAGTTAGAAGCAGCTGCTAGACTAGATATTATTTAAAGGTTCTATCATTAGCCCTTTATAGCACATTACATTATAACCAAAGGCCTAGTGCACAAAATTTGTGCACGGGAGGTGGGAGTTTGTTCCTCAGCCTGGCCTGCGCCCTCTTACAGCCTGGCAGTTGGACATCCTTAGCGCTGCCACAGAGGCGGGAGAGACCCCCACCACCGCTGTGAGCACACTGACTACCAGGGGGCAGCTCCTGCATTGGG
Source organism: Vespertilio murinus (assembly GCA_963924515.1). Taxonomy (NCBI): domain Eukaryota; kingdom Metazoa; phylum Chordata; class Mammalia; order Chiroptera; family Vespertilionidae; genus Vespertilio; species Vespertilio murinus. Next base: position 130,496,232 of record OZ004709.1, on the reverse strand, counting down.
CGCCTGCCCCCTGGTGGTTAGTGCGTGTCATAGCAACTGGTCATTCTGCCATTTGGTCAATTTGCATATTAGCCTTTTATTATATAGGATAATGACACAGTACCCCTGCAACTTCAGACTCTGACCAAAAAATTCATTCATTCAATAAACATTTATGTAAGTTGGGCACTGAAAACACAGATATACTAAATGACAAATCCATGAAGGTATCACATATATTGCTTTTCCTAGTCATATATAAACATTTCAAAATTGTGTTTCTATTTAAAAAAAACTTGGCTCGTGTCCCATGGGGCCGAGTGCCCCGGGTGAGCCGAGTGTCCCAGGGGGCCGAGTGCCCCGCGTGAGCCGAGTGCCCCGGGTGAGCCGAGTGCCCCAGGGGGCCGAGTGCCCCAGGTGAGCCGAGTGTCCCATGGGGCCGAGTGCCCCGCGTGAGCCGAGTGTCCCAGGGGGCCATGTGCCCCGGGTAAGCCGTACCTCCCAAAGGGGAAGGCTGTCCTGGGTGAGCCGTGTGTCCCAGGGGGCCGAGTGCCCCGGGTGAGCCGAGTGTCCCATGGGGCCGAGTGCCCCGGGTGAGCCGAGTGTCCCATGGGCCGAGTGCCCCGGGTGAGCCGAGTGTCCCAGGGGGCCGAGTGCCCCGGGTGAGCCGAGTGTCCCAGGGTCCATGTGCCCCGGGTAAGCCGTACCCCCCAAAGGGGAAGGCTGTCCCGGGTGAGCCGTGTGTCCCAGAGGGCCGAGTGCCCCGGGTGAGCTGAGTGTCCCATGGGCCGAGTGCCCCGGGTGAGCCGAGTGTCCCAGGGGGCTGAGTGCCCCGGGTGAGCCGAGTGTCCCAGGGGGCCGAGTGCCCCAGGTGAGTGTCCCAGGGGGCCGAGTGCCCCGGGTGAGCCGAGTGTCCCGGGTGAGCCGAGTGTCCCAGCGTGCAGTGTGCCCCGGGCGAGCCGTGTGTCCCAGGGGAAGCAGTGGGACCCAGGGGAAGGGGCGGTGTAAACCAGAGGAGGAGCGGACTCTATTCATAAGGTCCTGAGATAGTCACCATAAAACAAGCAGACTGCCAAATGAGGAGCGGATTTTATTCATGGGGTCCTGAGATGGTCACCATAAAACAAGCAGATTGTCAAATGACAGCGGGGAGGGGAAGGAGACCTGGGGGGAGATAGGAGAACAACCGAGGGACTGGTATGCATGAACATAAGTACAACCAATAAACACAGAACTCTGGGGAGGGAGGGCATAAATGGGAGGTGGGGGGGGGGCAATGGTAAACTATGTACACAGAAAATACCTTAATAAAATAAAATTTAAAAAAAATAAAAAAAAAAATAAAAAAAATAAAAAAAACTTGGCTCCAAAATTCTGTAGTTTTATTTATTTTTCTATTTAAGAGGGTTGCAGGTCTTTTATTATATATTATGTTTAACGACCCCTCCCACAAAGAAACCTCTCCCTATTAAATCATAGCTCACACTTATTTAAATCTTATTTAAATCCTTCTTTAAATCTCTTATAGCCTAACTCATTTAGGACTTTCCCCATTAGTGTATGATAGCACTTCTAATTCGATGCATGTCTTTTTGTTACACCCAATCAACCATTAGTTTCTTGAGAATACACCCATCTTATTTTTCTTTGCATCTCCAGTTAAGATTTTTATAATCCACACTAATAAAAGAGAAGCATGCAAATTATCGTCACTCCACTATGCTACCAGCCAATCAGAGTGAGTATACAAATTAACCTGAAAACATGGTGGCAGCCCCCTCTTCCCCACCCCCTCTGCGGCTCCAGGCATGTCGGGGTCGGAGAAGTCAGGCGCCAGCACCTGAGGCTGGCTGCAGCCCAGGAGACAAAGAAGCTTCCTGCACCCTTATCCCAGGCTGCAGCCAACAGCAGAAGCCTCACGTCCACCTGCCCCTCATCCTGGGGGAGATGGAGAAACCAGGCTCCAGTGCCTAAGGCTGGCTGCAGCCGGGGAGACAAAGAAGCCACCTGCCCCATGATCCCAGGCCACAGCCAGCTGGAGAAGTCACCTACACTGCATCCCAGGGAAGATGGAGAAGCTGCCCATCTGCGGTTCAGGCACCAGCACCTGCAGCTGGCTACAGCTGGTAGACGGAGAAGCTTCCCACCCCGCAGTCCCGGGCACCAGTACCTGCGGCTGCAGCCCAGACGAAGCCACCTGCCCACCATCCCCTGCAGCTGCAGCCAGCCTGGGCACCTATGGCTGACCAGAGGGAGGGAAGCCCGGATCCCGGGTGACTATGATTGGCTGGAAGAGGGAATCCTGGATCCCGGATGTGGGGTCAAGGCAGAGGTGGTCAGGGGCAATCAAGCCAGCAGGGGAGCAGTTAGGGACAAATCAGGCTGGCAGGCAAGTGGTAAGGAGCCAACAGTTCTGGATTATGCCGGGCCACCCTTCCCCTCCCCCCATAAACCCTCCTATGTAGGAATTTCATGCAGCGGGCCACTAGTTTATTTATAATCCATACTAAGACTAATTCAAATGAATGTGAAATAATATAAACTTGGGATATAAAAAGAGAACAGTTAAAATAAAAATGAATAAAAACCAGCTGGGACACAGATTCTAAATCAAATTATCAAAATTCACCTTCTATATCTGCCATTTATGTGCCTTGTTAAAACTGGCAAGTTATGGCCTCTCTAAATCAGCTTACTCATCTGTAAGTAAACCCACACTGCTGTATCTCACAGAGAGCCAGTCAAGCACAGACATTAACAAAACCAGCCATGGAGCCAGAAACCATTGGTTGGATTCAAATCACAGCTCCATTACATATTAACTGTGTGATCTTGGGCTCTTACTTACTTCAGGTCTTAGTGTCTTCATCTGTTCCAAATGATGATAATACAACTTTTACAACTGACATAAAAGTTAAATGAAAAAATATATGTAAAGCACTTAGTGTTGGACATATAATAAGTACTCAATAAAAAATAACCATTCATAGTAAGCATCATCTCCAGGCTGTTTATGAAGATGTGTTATATAAGTGGGGGAGGAGGCTCTAAAATTTAAAGTGCTATGAAATGTTTGGAATGCTTATTACTATTACTCATATTGGCCTTTTTTTTTTCACATTCTATGAAGCAAATTAATAAACATGAGGGGGAAAAACATGTCCAAAGACAGTTGTCTTAAACAATATTTTTCTAAATATAATTCCTTATAGCTCTGTCTTTTGCATTTCTGGCCTCCTTCCAAATATCTTTAATACTGCGTAAAGCAGGAGTGAAGATGCAATCTGTGCCCTTACAACTGATAAAAATAAGGCCTGAGGGTTTCCTACCAAATTGGGGCAAAACAGCCGTGTCCTTTGAGGCCTGCAGAATGCCTAGGCAGGAATGAATTACCGCCAAGAAGGCCAGTTTAAATGGAGGCAGCTGGTTGGATTTGGGGGTTATTTTTCTGGTACTACTAGAACACAGTGGTGTCTCTGGGTCTATCTATGGCTTGCTCTGCAGGATGACAGAAGGTACAGCCAAAACTAAAGGCAGCGGAAGACATAAAAAGGACACAGGAAAAAAGCCAGTGTAGCATGATCACCAATAAGAGCTATTTCATGAGTATGTGTTGAGTAAGCCAGTATGTGCACAGTCGCTGTGATATAATTACTCTTCAATACATCACAATCTGTGTACCTGAAGAATGTCAAAGAAAAGGCTGATCTGTGTCCCATATACAGTCCTAAAATATCAGAACCAGAAGAGCCTTCAAGGTTAATCAGCCCAGCATTATTATTATTATGGATGCAGGAACTAAAGGAGAGAAGCTTACCCTTTGTCACAAGCATATCAAGGAATAGATCTAAGATCAGAACCCAAGACTAGGCTGACTGTGGACCTTAGTATCAAGTATGTAGAAAGAGAATATATTACAAAGCTTGTCATTTGTGAATAAATTTCCAAAGCTGGCAAATCTCCTTAGCTAAAAAAATACCTCTCATCCACCACCACCTCATCAAATCTTTCTCAAATGCTAACCTCGGGGAAGTGGGAAATTACAAAATATCATAGACATTTGAAACTGCTCAAGAATAGCCAGAGCTGCCCAGCGGTGTGGCTCAGTGGTTGAGGTTGACCTATGAACCAGGAGGTCACAGTTTGATTCCTGGTCAGGGTGCACTGCATGCCCAGGTTGTGGCTTGAGTCCCAGTAGAAGGCATGCAGGAGGCAGATGATCTATGATTCTCTCTCATCCTTAATGCTTCTATCGCCCTCTACTTTACTCTCTGAAATGAATAAAAATATACTTTTTAAAAATAGCCAGAGCTGAATATTTTAAGTTCATCAAAGTGAAATGTCTGAAACAAAGGCCCAATTTGTAAAGGGTAAAAAGGCAGAGTTCACTACTAGCTACTGTCCATGGTTCCCACAACTCTTCTTTGAAAAGGGAGTCTATTTTCAGTGACATTAACAGAAATAAAAATTAAATCCTCAAATCTAGAATTCTAGGCTTTTTAAACCTATCCCCAACCTCTACTCTCCAACACTCCACTTCTGCTCAACAATGCTCTAGGCCTGTGGTCGGCAAACTGCAGCTTGTGAGCCACATGCGGCTCTTTGGCCCCATGAGTGTGGCTCTTCCACCAAATACCACGGCTTGGGTGAGTCTATTTTGAAGAAGTGGCGTTAGAAGAAGTTTAAGTTTAAAAAATATGGCTCTCAAAAGAAATTTCAATTGTTGTACTGTTGATATTTGGCTCTGTTGACTAATGAGTTTGCCGACCACTACTCTAGGCAAATTGAACGGGTGCTTGGCTTATCCACCTTTTTTAAGGAAAAAGAGAAGCGTGTGCTCACATTTTTTCCATAAACCTTGTGTTATCTCTATAAGTTCAAATCCTAGCCATCTTTCAGGCCTAGCTCAAGACTTCCAACTCCAGGAAGCTTTCTTTAAAAAGCCCACATCAAGCCCATTTGGGTGACTCAGCTGATGGGAGCATCATCCTGTACACCAAAAAGGTTGCAAGTTTAATTCCCTGTCAGAGGACATACCTAGGTTTTGGTTTTGATCCCTGGTTGGGGTGCATATAGGAAGCAACCGATTGATTTACCTCTCTCACATCAATGCTCCTCTCTCCCTCACTCCCTTCCACCTTCCCTCCCTGTCTAAAATCAATTTAAAAATACAGATTGTTCTGGGTACTTAGAAGAGGCAAGAGTATGTGATCACATAAAATTTAGAGTGTAAGACAAGCATGTCAAATTTGGGGCTGGCAGACCGCATGCCTTGTTATACACTTGGTGTAAGGCACCTTCAAGGTCAGTCTGTAAGTCGGCACTTTATTTTATCATTATTATTTTTTAATATATTTCTTTATTGATGGGAGAAGGAGAGAGAGATAGAAACATCAACGATGAGACAATCATTGACCAGCTGTCTCCTGCACGCCCCCTACTGGGGATCAAGCCTGCAATCCAGGCATGTGCCCTTAACCGGAATTGAACCTGGGACCCCTCAGTCTGCAGGCTGACGCTCTATCCATTGAGCCAAGCCAGCCAGGGCAGCATTTTATTTTTTTAAAACAACTAAAGCCCTAGCAGTTTTGGCTCTGTAGATAAAGCCCGGCTCAGGCTTGTAGACTGAAGGGCCCCAGGTTCAATTCCAGTCTACGGAGTGTAACCTGGTTGTTGAATGTGCGGACACATTGGATGTGTCTCATCAGTGTTTCTCTTATTGTGTCTCTCCCCCTCCCTTCCACCCTCTAAAAATCTATGGAAAAATAAATATCCTCATGTGAGGAGAAAGAAAGAAAAGGAGGGAGAAAGGGAGGGAGAGAGGGAGGCAGGCAGGGACGGACTAAGTAGTAAGCAATCTCTCCCCATCCCAATCTCTGCACCCTCATCCTTATGCAGCTAGTCTAGAACCCAGATCACCTGAAAAGTAATGCTGTGTGACTTCCAAAACTAAACCCCAAACAGCCATTCATCTTTTGCCTGGTTCTCTGGGATATTCCCTAAAGAGGAGGATCCTTCGTTCTTTCAAGCTATCAACAAATGTGTTATTAATTCCTACTAAATGTTAGACTCTAGACATTTGTGATAGGCACTGAGAATGCCCATCACTGCCCCTGTCCTCAGAGTTTATAGAGCATCAGTAGCCAACCATTCAGACCTCACGGACCCAGTAGTCCCCAGACCACCAGTTGGCGACCGTGGCTCTAGAGGAGGGAAGAGATGAAGGGCAGGTAGGACAGACTAATACATCCTATAATTAAAAAGTGTTAAGAGAGGCTCATAAAGAAACAAATGTAGAGATTTGCTCAAGAATGTCAAGGTAAGAAAGAACAGTTCCAAGGTGGTGACATTTAAACAAGCCATAAGGGAGGAGTCGTTAACCTTGCTGGAGGGAGGAGCAGGGACATATTTTAGCAAAAGGAATAGCATGGGCAAGGCACTGAAGCAGAAAAGAACTCGATTTGCTCTCAGAGGAACTGAGAGACAACGAATATTGTCAGTGAGTGTAGTGTATCAGTAGATTCACCTCTTAAACTTATCATTTCAATACTATTTTAGAACCAGATTTATATAGCTTCAGATATAAAACAAAAAAAACTCAAGCAATAATGCTGATACTAAATACTGTATAACTAAATGTAGTCACATAGCAAGCACATCATTAAAAAATGGAAATATTTCCAAGATAAAGGAACAGATGAAGGTCTTCCTGTAATTAACCTCTTTAAAATTCCAGGACAGAAATACAAAATTAACTTTCTCACTGCCTAATTAATGGTGCATTTCATAAATCATACCTGATTTGAACTAGTCTCTCTAGCAGTCATCTCAAAATGTTCACTGAAACCATACCCTTAAGTAGGGAGAATGATCAAGCCTGTCACCAAGGGAAGCTCAATCTGAAAAGAAGCAGCCCCTTTGGAGACTCCAGAGCAGCGAAGGGGCTCCTTACATACCCTGCCCAAAGGCTTTATCCTCTTATCAGATGTCAAACTCATGATAAAAAAAAAAGGGGGGGGGGGAGACACCGGTTTGTTGGCCTGCAGACTCAAGGGTCCCAGGTTCGATTCTGGTCAAGGGCATGTACCTTGGTTGTGGGCACATCCCCAGTGGGAGGTGTGCAGGAGGCAGCTGATCGATGTTTCTCTCTCATCGATGTTTCTAGCTCTCTATCCCTCTAACCTCCCTGTAAAAAAATCAATAAAATATATTTTTAAAAGATAAAAATAATAAATAGATTTTATACAGTATTTCACACGACTGTCAATATCTGTCCCTGCACCCAAAGACAAATGAAATAATTAGCTGAAAAAAACATTATAACTACTTATAACAAGCTTCTTTGTCTCTTACATTGGTTGAAAACTAGTAAGTTCCAAGTTACAGATGAGCTGATAAAATTTTATTATAGTACAGTAGTTTCAAGAAATATATGTGCTATTACTTTAGTAGTAAGATTGACTTTAGTCTTATAATTTGAATGGACTGGTGCCTTATCTGCTTGTGTAACCTACTCTATGAATGTTGAGTGCACTCTCAGAACCATAAAAGAAGGAGCCCTTTGGCCCCCTCTCCAGGACAATCTGGATAACAGGCACCCTATTTTCTTGTCTGTACTGCTGTTGCAACACCTGTGCAGCCCTCTACAGGAATCAGTCCTCAGGAACAAGAGAGCACCTTCTGGTCATGAGCACTTGACAAAGCTAAGGGCCCCTCCCACATTTTCCTTCCAACTGAGCCCAGGGCTGGCAGGAGACAAAAATAAAGCTCTGTTCTTCTTTTCTGCTCATAGTTAGTCATGCCATTTTCTCTACTGAATAACAAAACTCTTGTTTTCATCTTCAGAACTAGGAAATTAGTCTTTAAGTGGATAAAATAACCCCACAGCAGCCTCACCAGGAAGAAAAGAAAACCAAGGGAGCTTGCAGCTAATGCCTGTGGACAAGATTGCTACAATGTTAACAACAGTGGGGAAGGGGATAACCTAGTATTTGAAGTAAACCACTACCCTGTTTCCCTGAAAATAAGACAGTGTCTTATATTAATTTTTGCTCCCAAAGATGCGCTAGGTCTTATTTTCAGGGGATGTCTTATTTTTCCATGAAGAAGAATACGGTACACATTTATTGTTAAATGAAAATAAAGGAAATTTATTACCTGTATATGGTACGGTACTACGGAAGTTGTCAACACAAACCAGACAAACTGTGAGTCCTGGGGGCCTTATTTTCGGGGGATGCCTTATATTTCACTCAAAAGGAAACCTGTAGGTAGGTCTTATTTTCGGAGGATGGATTATTTTCGGGGAAACACGGTACTAGACCATTGGTTCATCCTGAGGCCTTCACTCTGGGTTTGAATCTTGTAGTTGGCACTTTAGGCCAAAGAAAGATTATCTAGCACTAGACAATGGCATTCATTACTGAAAATAATATTCTCATGCATGATGGATGAAAGATAAATCATTTGCAGAAGTGACCCAAAGTACTATCTGTGGCACAGGAAATTTGGTAGCACTAGAGTTCAACAAAGATGTCAAAAAGGGAATTCTTAAGGAAGCTGAAATTGCAGCTGAGAAAGGAAGCAATCCTACTTTGCTAAGAGAGAGAAAAGGTAATAATGCAATAGCTTGCATTCAATGTCTTCAACTCTCAAACCTAGGTTGTGACTTACCTCTCTTATGACCCAGATATTTTGTCAGGAGCTAACAATTGGCTTTTAAACTGAAAAATACATTGGTCCATGCAATGCCTATAAAAGATCTATCCTTTATCCATCAAAAGAAAAGAAAATGGACATGGCTGCCAAACTGGCATTTCAGAAAACAGTTTTATGGTAATTTAGTACCCCAGAATCAGCCTGGGTCATTAGGACTCTTGTTTGCTATGCTAGGCACTTTGCAGTGTCCCAGATGCAGAGGCTGTAACAACCAATAAAAAATACTGAGAGGGCTCTGTCGGGAGCACTGGCTTTCACTCACAGGAACATCGCCAGCAAACACTCCAAGGCAGGGTGGGGCAGAAAGGGCTTTAGTGAGAATCAGAGAGCCAGAGCTGAAGTGTCAGTTCCTAGCTATTCATTCTAAAACTTCAGACCCCTAACTCTCTGGGCATTATTTCCATATATGGTAACTAGAGGTTTGGTGCACAAAATTATTGCACGGGTGCAGTCCCTAAGCCCGGCCAGCGATAGAAGCGTGAGCGTCTGGCATGGAAGGGCAGGTCCCAGCTGACCTCTGTGCCCTAGGCAGCACCTGGGCCCTCGGGGCTCTGTGCAACCCCCTCTGCCTGAGTCATCAGGCCTCCACCTGGCTCCCTCAGCACTCTATAATCCAGTACCTACTGTGTTTCCCCGAAAATAAAACATCCTCCGAAAATAAGACCTAGTTACAGGTTTCCTTCTGAGTGAAATATAAGGCATCCCCCGAAAATAAGGCCCCTAGGCTCTGTCTCTGAATGAAAATTAATTTACTGTAAACTGGTCACTAGGGCCACTCTGACTGGCGTCTAGCAACCAGTGACATTACTCGGAGTCCTGACGTCACTGCTGTGTGGAGGCGGAGTGGAGGTCAGAGTGAGCGGTGAGTGTGGGGCGGGAGAAAGGAGGAGACTTTTGCAGATGCGTGTAGAAGAACAGGAGGATTAGAGTGGACGGGACGCGGCAGCGAAGGTGGTGAGTGCTGGTCTGTCTCTGGTGACACTACCTGATGCTCGAGGCCGCCTTCATGATGACTGAAGGTTCTCAGTCAGTGGCAGATCCTGCTCCAGCCCAGATCCAGGCCCCAGCAATCCCAGTGACAGTCCCCAGGCAGGCCCCAGGGGGTAAATGTCTGATAAAGGGGTAGGGGGGATGTCTGGTGAAGGTGTTCAGTGGCACAGGGGTGGGGGGAGGGGGATCACTTAAAATGACACAGGAGGCCGAGACCGGTTTGGTTCAGTGGATAGAGCGTCGGCCTGCGGACTGAAAGGTCCCGGGTTCGATTCCGGTCAAGGGCACGTACCTTGGTTGCGGGCACATCCCTGGTGGGGAGTGTGCAAGAGGCAGCTGGTTGATGTATCTCTCTCATCGACATTTCTAACTCTCTGTCCCTCTCAATTCCTCTCCGTGTAAAATCAATAAAATATATTAAAAAAAAAAAAAAAAACTCTACGGAAAAAAAAAATGACACAGGAGGATCAGAGGGGGCAATCAAAATGACACAGGAGGATCAGAGGGGGCAATCAAAATGACACAGGGGGATCAAAGGGGGTTACTAAAATGGTAATCCCCCCTCTGATTCTCCTGTGCCATTTTGATTCCCCACTCTGATCCCCCCTGTGTCATTTTAAGTGATCTCCCTCCCCCCACCTTGATACCCCAATTCTTTTTTTTTTAAATATATTTTATTGATTTTACACAGAGAGGAACTGAGAGGGATAGAGAGTTGGAAACATCGATGAGAGAGAAACATTGACCAGCTGCCTCTTGCACATCCCGCAACTAAGGTACACGCCCTTGACCGGAATCGAACCCGGGACCTTTCAGTCCGCAGGCCGACGCTCTATCCACTGAGCCAAACTGGTTTCGGCCAATTCTTTTTTTTTTTACCCCTAGAAATGAGTGCAAAAAGAAAAAGCTACTCCGTGGAGTACAAGAAAGGAATCGTGGAAGACTGTTGGGGCCAAAATCTTACTGCTTTCTGCAAAGAGAAGATGTTGAGTATCCAATTGGTCCGAAAATGGCGAGCAGAGTATGATAACCTCATTGAACAAGTGGACAAGGGAAATGCTAAAAAGTGCAAGTGTGGATCAGGTCGGCAACCATTATTTTCCGAGCTGGAAGACCTGATCTATGAATGGGTTGTTGACAGGGGAGCAAAGGCTTTAGTTGTGAATAGGGCTCAGATTCAAGAATTTGCCCTTGCAATGGCACCACAGTTTGACATAGCCCCCGAAGACTTCAAAGCATCACAACACTGGCTGGGTAATTTCCTTCAGCGAAGTGAACTGTCTTTAAGAAGATCTACAACATTGTTTAGGTTGGAAGATACTCAAGTTATTAAGCGAGCACTTGCATTCAAGTCCTTTATTGATGATGTTGACTTCTCTAAATACAATCTTTCCGACATGATTGCTACGGATGAAACTGCAGTGTTTATGGGCCAATCATCTCAAACAACAATTGAACAGCGGGGTGCCTCCTTAGTGTACATTCCCTCCACTGCTTATGAAAGTGCACGTGTTTCCTGTATTTTGGCAATTCATCTGGATGGCACTAAAATCCCATCTTTAATCATTTCTAAGGGCAAGAAGGAAAAGATTGAACGTGTTTTGGGCGTTTTTATTCTTGAAACTGAAAAGGCCTGGGCCACACAAGCAGTTATAAGGAAGTGGGTTAATTTAATGCTGCTGCTTGCTATGCGAGGGAGCCAAAGAGGTCTGCTAGTCTGGGATGCAGCCAGCGCTCACCGCGCTAAAGACATGAAGACATTTCTTCACGAAAGAAAAATAGATCAGATAATGATTCCCGCAGGAATGACGGCCTATCTCCAGACTCTTGATATTGCAATAAACAAGCCATTCAAAGACAGTTTGCACATGGAAATTAATGACTACATTGAAAATAGAATGGAGAGAAATCAGAGTGGAAACTTCGTGAAACCTAAACTGCAAGAAGTTGTGACTTGGGTGAAGAATTCATGGGAGAAAATCACTGACAGTTGCATTGCAAATGCACTGCGAGCAGGCTACCTTGACAATAAGTACTCATTTAAAGACAGTGCTATTGCTAAACATGAGAGATTTGGTCCACTGATTCTGAAAGAAATGGAGTCACAAGAAATTCACCAGGAAATTCAGGAATTGGATTGTTATGATGATGTTCCAGAAGATGATGACATGATTGTCATTGAATAAATGAGTAAATTCTTGATACTGTAGGATTCACAGTTTGTCTGGTGTGTGTTGACAACTACCATACTACCGTACCGTATACAGGTAATAAATTTCCTTTATTTTCATTTAACAATAAATGTGTACCGTATTCTTCTTCATGGAAAAATAAGACATCCCCTGAAAATAAGACCTAGCGCATCTTTGGGAGCAAAAATTAATATAAGACACTGTCTTATTTTCGGGGAAACAGGTAGTAATTAGGGAGATAAAAACTAAAACAATGAGGCATTTATCTCTCACTGGATTGGCAAACATTACAGAGAATGATAACATCCAGCATTGGCAAGGTGTGACAATGTCCCCAATGATAATCAAGAACCTAAAAATAAAAGGACTTTCTTGCTCTTTAGTTCTAATTCTAACCCTCACCTTGACTCACTATATGATTCTCATCAAGTCACCTCCCCTATCTGTGCCTCACTTTTCTCAGTTTTCAAAACAACAAAACAAAACAAAACATCATTAAGATTACCTGTTTTATCTTACAGAAGTGTTGTAAAGAAAAAGCAACAC
>OZ004709.1:129736734-129883607 GCA_963924515.1 Vespertilio murinus | reverse complement strand
TCTAGTTTTGTTGGAATTTGCCCACCGTGTCCTGTATTTTTATTTGCTAAATTCTGGCACCTAACTGGTTATGAAAGAGGATTTCTCTTGGTTCTAATATACCTACTATGTTTGGATCATGATATATCTTATCCTCAAGTGGTTCAGAAAAATACTATGTACATACACATATACACATAAATATGTATTATGTAAATATATATGCATACATAGTTATATAAATAGCAAATAAAAATGGGAAATGCTAACAACAGGTGAATCTGGGGAAAGGACAGATGGATATTGTTCATATTATTTTAATTTTCACAACTTCATTTGAAATTATTTCCAAATAAAAATATTTAAAAGAAAAACCTCATGTATTAAAAATAGCCATTTCTTCATTGTTTTTTTTTTTTAAAAAAAAAAAAAACACCTAAGAGCCACACCGAAACTGGTTTGGCTCAGTGGTAGAGCATTGGTCTGCGGACTGAAAGGTCCCGGGTTCAATTCCGGTCAAGGGCATGTGCCTTGGTTGCGGGCACATCCCCTGTAGGGGGTGTGCAAGAGGCAGCTGGTCGATGTTTCTCTCTCATCAACATTTCTACCTCTCTGTCTCTCTCCCTTCCTCTCTGTAAAATATCAATAAAATATATATTTTTTTTAAAAAACAATAAAAAAAAACCCAAGAGCCTCAAAGATCTCATTCTGTCAGGGTAGCAAGAAATTAAATTTTTGCCCTAGCTGGTTTGGGCTCAGTGGATAGAGCATTGGCCTGCAGACTGAAGGTTCCCAAGTTCAATTCTGGTTAAGGCACATGCCTGGGTTGCGGGCTTGATCCCAGTAGGGGTGAGCAGGAGGCAGCCAGATCAATGATTCTCAGCATTGATGTTTCTATCTCTCTCTCCTTTCCTCTCTGAAATTAAAAAATATATATATTTTTTAAAAAGAAAAGAAATTACATTTTATCAATTTCAGGAGCTCACCTCTCTTACCTACGCTTTATATGGTACTAGAGAACCAGAAAGAAACATTAATTCCTCAAGATGCTGCTAACTTCTGAACTGTTCAGAGTTACAGTGGTCTCTGGAAGTCTGACAGCTTTCTCCTTGCATACAATTAATAAGCTATGGCCAGGAAACTTGGGGGAGGCGATGAACCCCAAAGCCTCTCTCTAGGTTTACCATATGTCCATCCCCTCTAAACTCTTGCCAGTTTCTTGAAGTGGTGCCACTGAGCAGAGCACATTTGTATATCGTCCTTGGAGAACTATTTATTCACATTTCTCTTGCATCACCCTTCTATTTTAAGACTATACATTCTGAGGAAATGTATCATTGTGCTGTGTGATTGCTTTGAAAAGAGAAGTCTTTTTTTCTTTCTGTTGTTCACAAGGGTGCTTGTCATAAACTCTAGTGAACACTGTGTTAAATGAAAAGTGGGCGCTGCTGGAGCGGCTCAGTCGGTGGAGCCTTGCCCTGTGATCTGAAAAGTTGCTGGTTCCATTCCCCGGCAGGGCACATATCAGTTTGCGGGTTCCATACCCATCAGGGTATGTTCAATCTCTCAACCTCTCCCTCCCTCCTTCCCTTCCTTCCTTCCTGCTTCTAAGCATGCCTTGGGTGAGGACTGAGAGAGAGAGAGAGAGAGAGAGAGAAAGTGCAAGAAGGAAGGAAGGAAGAAAACTGCTGGTTAAGTATTTAAAAAGAAATAAAAAGAGGAAAGGAAGTAAGTACTAAAAAAAATGGAAAGGAAGTATTATCTTGCAAGCAATTTTCTACTTTCAGCATTCTTACATAAAATGTCTACTGAGGCAAGAGGATATAAGTAATAAAAAGTGGTTATCTTTGGGGGGTGAGAGTGACCGGGGAGGAGTTGTTGCAGAAAAAGGGAGACATAATAATACTTTAAACAATTAAAAAAAACAGTATGCCAACAAATAAATTTTAAAAAACCACGTGAAAAAAAAAAGTGTTTATCTTTGTTTAAGGGCGGAAGGATGCAGAGTGCACCTGGTATTAGAGCGAGGCAAGGCACAGAACCTAGGGTGCAAAATCTAAAGAGGCACCGCCTTTCAGGTTTGTGGAAGTGCAGGATGGGCTCCTGAGAGTGACTACCTTATTATATTTTTAAAACAGTTTTATTGAAATGTAATTCACATACCAAACAATTCGCATATTTCATGTATACATTTTATTTTTATTACACATAGTCACAGATATGTACGAACATCACCACCGTCAATGTTAGAACTTTTCATCACCTCAAAAAAACCTTATGCCTTTTAACTATCAGCCCCTTATTGCCCTATTTCCAACTTCAAGGCCTAAGCAACCACTAATTTACTTTCTATCTCTATATATTTCCCTGTTCTGAACATCTTATATAAATGGAATCATATAATATATGATCTTTTGAGACTAGCTTCTTTCACTTAGCAATAATGCTTCCAAGGTTCTTCCACATTATAGCATGCCTCAGTATTTCATTCCTATTTTTTGTTTTTTAGTTTAATAATAGTCAATGTATGGGTATTCTACATTTTGTTCATCTATTTGTCCATTGATGGACATTTGGGTTGTTTCTACCTTTTGGCCATTACGAATAATGCTGCTATAAACATTCATGTACAGTTTTTGTGAGGAATATGTGTTCATTTCTCTTAGGTGTACGTCTAGGAGTAGAGATGTGCTGGATCATGCTTAATCATTTAAGGAGCTGCCACACTATGTTTCCCAAGCGGCTGCACCATTTACATACACAGCAGTGAATGAGGGTTCCAAACGCTCCGCAGATTTTCCAACACTTGTTACTATTTCACTTTTTGATTCTAGTCATCTTAGTGAATGTAAAGTGGTATCTCGTGGTTTTGTTTTGTATTTCTCTAAAACTAATAATGTTGAACTTCTATTCATGTGCTTGTTGGCCATTTGTATATCGTCCTTGGAGAACTATTTATTCACATTCTCTAAAATTAAAAATTTTTTTATTGGGTTGTAACATTTCTCTCTTTAATAAAATATTTTTATTGATTTCAAAGAGGCAGGGAGAGGGAGGAAGAGAGAAACATCTCTGATGAGAGGAAATCATGGATCAACTGCCTCCTGCATGCCCCCAACTGGAGATTGAGCCTGCAACCCGGACATGTGGCCTGGCTGGGAATTGAACTGTGACATCCTGTTTCACAGGTCAAAACTCAGCCACTCAGCCATGCCATAATATTTCTGGATATAAGCCTCTAATACAAATAAGATATATGATTTGCAAATATTTCCCCACTATCTGTGTGTTGTCTTTTCACATTCTTAATGGTATTATTTGAAACTCAAGTTTTTAGTTTTGAGGAAGTCTAGTTTATTTTTTTTCCTTTTGTTGTTCATACTTTTGGTGTCATATCTAAGAATCCTTAACCAAATCTAAGATCATGGAGATTTACCCTTTGTTTTCTTCTAAGAGTTTTATAATTCTAGCTCTTAGATTTAGGTCTTTGCTCCCTTTTGAGTTAATTTTTGTATATGGTGTGAGGGAAGGAACTAACATTTA
Organism: Vespertilio murinus; assembly: GCA_963924515.1. Taxonomy (NCBI): domain Eukaryota; kingdom Metazoa; phylum Chordata; class Mammalia; order Chiroptera; family Vespertilionidae; genus Vespertilio; species Vespertilio murinus. The sequence continues at coordinate 129,880,085 of OZ004709.1, read as the reverse complement.
TCTGCATGTGGCTATCCAGTTGTTGCCACACTATTTTGTTGAAAACATTATTCTTTCCCTATTGGATGGTCTTGGTATTGTTATTGAAAATTATTTGACTATAGACATATAGGTTTATTTCTGGCCTCTCAACTGTATTTCATTGATTTGTGTGCCTATCCTTGTGCTAGTACCACAATGTCTAGATTACTGTTACTTTGTAGTACATTTTTATTTATTTATTTATTTTTAAATATATTTTATTGATTTTTTACAGAGAGGAAGGGAGAGAGAGATAGAGTTAGAAACATCAATGAGAGAGAATCATCGATCAGCTGCCTCTTGCACACCCCCACTGGGGATGTGCCTGCTACCAAGGTACATGCCCTTGACTGGAATCGAACCTGGGACCCTTCAAAGCGCAGGGCGATGCTCTATCTACTGAGCCAAACTGGTCTCGGCTGTAGTACATTTTTAAGTCAGGACATATGACTATTACTTTGTTCTGCTTCTTCCAGACTGTTTTGACTCTTCTAGGCCCCTTACAATTCCATATACATTTTACAGAAAGCTTATCAATGGAATATTTTTCTAATTATATATATTCTTTAATATCTTTCAACAATGTTTTGTGCTCTTCAGAGTATAGGTTTTGCACTTCTTTTGTTAAGTTTATTTGTAAATATTTTATTCTTTATTATAAATGTAACTAGAGGCCTGGTGCATGAAATTCGTGCATGGGGGTGGGGAGGGGGAGTGTTCCTTAGCCCAGCCTGCACCCTCTCCAATCTGGCACATCCCCCTCACAATCCAGGACTGCTGGCTTCCAACTGTCTGCCTGCCTGCCTGCCTTCCTGATTGCCTTTAACCGATTCTGCCTGCCAGCTTGATCACCCCCTAACCACTCCCCTGCCAGCCTGATTGATGCCTAACTGCTCCCCTGCCAGCCTGTTTTCCCCTAACTGCCCTTCCTTGCAGGCCTGGTCCCTCCCAACTGCCCTCCCCTGCCGGCCATCTTGTGGTGGCCATCTTGTGTCCACATGGGGGCAGTCATCTTTGACCACATGGAGATAGCCATCTTGTGTGTTGGAGTGACTGTCAATTTTCATATTATTCTTTTATTGGGTAGGATTAGATAGGATAGAGGCCTGGTGCACCGGTGGGGGCTGCTGGTTTGCCCTGAAGTGTGTCCTGGATCAGGGTGGGGGTTCCCTTGGGGTGTGGGATGGCCTGGGTGAGGGGCCTGTGGTGATTTGCAGCTGGCCACACACCCCTGGCAACCCAAGCCGAGGCCCTGGTATCTGGGATTTATTTACCTTCTATAACTGAAACTTTGTAGCCTTAAGCAGAGGCCAAGATAGGCCAGGGCTGTGGAAAGCTTGGCTTCTTCCATTGCCAGGGAAACCCAAGCCTCCTGCTCTTTATGGGAACCTCTATTCTTAGGCTTACCTGACTTAATCTCGTGGTCAGAAGTACAGGTAATAACCTGAACTTGCAATTGGCTTTCTGAGTTGGAGGGAGTTGTTGGAACCTCCAATCTGGACCCAATATGAATTTGTGACTGGCATCTGAAAGGGGGTGGGTAGTCTTATAGGACTGAACCCTTAGTCTGTGAACTTAATATTATCTCTAGGTAGATAGTGTCAGAATTAAGTTGAATTGAATTGAATTGAATTCTTGGACATCCTTCTCTTGTCTGAGAATTGCTTAGTGTTATGTTTGGAGAAGCCTCCCCAACAACATCAACAACAACATCACACACACACACACACACACACGCACACGCACACACACACACAGAAATTGGGTCCAGGAACCTAATTTAGAAGCACAGACAAATAACACATTATTGAAATACACTGTTATAAACGCTTTGATGACGGTAGTACAATATACTATGAGAGTAGAGGAGGCACTTAATCCAGACTAGGAGGACTGTGGAAGGTATCCTAGGGAAAAGAATAGCTATGCATAGTAAGTCTTAAAGATAGGAAGCCTAAGTTCTCCAATGTTGTTCTTACATTTCAAGATTCTTTGATTTTTTAAGATCCTTTGCATTTTCTTATAAATATTAAAATAAGTTTGTTAATTTCTACAAAAGAAAAAATACCTGCTGAGATTATGATTGGGAACATGTTAAATCTCTAGGTCAATTTGAGGATCGTTGACATTTAATTTAATTTAATTTAATTTATTTTTTAAATATATATTTTATTGATTTTTTACATCAATATCTCTATTTTTACAGAGAGGAAGAGAGAGGGATAGAGAGTTAGAAACATCAATGAGAGAGAATCATCGATCAGCTGCCTCTTGCACATTCCCTACTGGGGATGTGCCCAAAGCCAAGGTACATGCCCTTGACCGGAATCGAACCTGGGACCTTTCAGTCCACAGGCCGACGCTCGATCCACTGAACCAAACCAGTTTCGGCAGGATTGTTAACATTTTAACTTGATAGTTGAGTTTTCCAATTCATGAAAATGGTATATCTCTATTTTTAAAGAGTTTTTAAAATTTCTTTCAGCAATGTTATGTAATTTTCAGTGTAGAAATTTTATAATTCTTTTTAAAAATATATATATATATATTATTGATTTTTTTACAGAGAGGAAGGGAGAAGGAAAGAGAGCTAGAAACATCGATGAGAAAGAAATATTAACCAGCTGCCTCTGGCACACCCCCTACCGGGGATGTGTCCGCAACCAAGGTACATGCCCTTGACTAGAATCGAACCCAGAATCTTTCAGTCCACAGGCTGACGCTCTATCCACTGAGCCATTCTGGTTTTGGCTATAATTCTTTTTTAAAAATTAATTTCAGAGGAGATAAAAAGAGAGATAAAAACATCAATGATGAGAGAAAATTATTGATTGGCCATCTCCTGCATGACTCTCACTGGGGATCAAGCCCATACCTCACGCATGTGCCCTGATCAGGAATTGAACCATAACCTCCTTATTCATAGGTCGATGCTCAACTACTGAGCCACATCAGCCAGGCATAAGTCTCAAACATATTTCTAAATATTTTGGTTTTATGCAAATATGAATGGTTTCATTTTATAGCATAACATGAAACTGAAGAGTAAAAAGGAGTTAGACAGGGTAAGAGCATATGGCTTGGCATTTCATCAAAGGAAATTGAGCCACTTGATATATTTGTGTCATTGTAAACTTTAAAAATCATGAAGTATTTTACACTTCAGTTCTTAAATACTTTAGTTCTAAACCTTGATTTCCCTGTTTTTGTTTCATTTCTTGTATACCTGATAGCTCATTTTCAAATAAGATATCGTTTTTCTTTCTTTTATAACAAGTCTTGTGCTTGTGGATGCTAGAAGACTACAAAATGTGTGGGACCTTATTTTTCTATAATTCTTTTTTCTTAGTGTTCTATTTGTTCAGTGAAAAAACTCGTAACCTGTAGTGCATTTCATATCCCTAACAGTGTTTCATTTCCTAATGAAATTCAAGATACACCTTTTATTATAATATGCAAGACAGTGTAGCATATTGTAGACAAAGGGAAATTGAATCCCATGGAGTCAGCTCTGGGCTGTGAGAGAGAAAGCTATGATTTCATGATGGTGTGATGCCCTCATCCTCATGTATCATGGAAATTTTAAGAATTGGGGGGAAAATTACACATTCTGGACTCAAAGTAACAGAGGGGAAAAATACACAGATCCAGGTAGCTCGGAGAACACCAACTAGGATAAATACTCCTCACCCCCCCAAAAGAGAACCCTATCTAATATTCAAATTGCTGAAAATATAAGATAAAGAAAAGATCCTGAAAGAACCCAGAGTTAAAAAAAAATTCATATATATATATATATATATATATATATATATATATATATAGCTAATATGCTAAGTGTCCAACCATTCGTTTGACTGGTCGCTGACATGCACTGACCACCACTCAACTATCAAGTTAAAATGTGAACCATCCTCAAATTGACCTAGAGATTTAACATGTTCCCAACATAATACTAAGCAATTCTCAACGCAGGAAGTGCCAGGACATGCACTGGCCATTTACAGAGAAATGGCACTGCAGACCTGGTGCCTACAAAGCAGCACTCGGCTTCCCTCAAGTGGGACACAGGCCCTGCCACACCCTGAAGCGACAGCCCACTAAATCACAGTCAGTGCTGCCGAGACTCCATGATGCACACTGGCCCACAGCCCAGCCCAACCCGGCCCGGAAACAGTGGATGTGGGCACTGGGTAATGACATCACATAGCAACGCTGGGCTTCCTCTCCCTAGCGACAAACCATTTAACAATAAAGGGCACCACAGACCTGGTGCTCACAAAGCAACACTCAGCTTCCCCCAAGTGGGACACAGGCCCTGCCACAACCCCGGTGTGACAGCCCACCAAATCTCAGCCAACCCCATGGTGCAGTGTGGCCCACAGCCCAGCCCAGCCCAGAAATGATCACTGTGGGTGCTGGGTAATGACATCACATACTGATGCCTGGACTCCTCTCCCTAGTGACTAGCCTCCTTGGAGTTTCTTTCTTTCTTTAAAAAAAAAAAATTATTGATTTTTTTACAGAGAGGAAGAGAGAGGGATAGAGAGCTAGAAACATCAATGAAAGAGAATCATCGATCAGCTGCCTCCTGCACACCCCCTACTGGGGATGTGCCCGCAACCAAGGTACATGCCCTTGACCAGAATCGAACCCAGGACCTTTCAGTCTGCAGGCTGAAGCTCTATCTGCTGAGCCAAACCGGTTTCGGCTCCTTGGAGTTTCTTAAGCTCAGGAACACAACTTGCTTTGTGTAGAGGGCCAAATGGGAAGATACCTGGACACTCTTTAGATTGTTGCTGACTGGGCCCGGGATATTGGCAGAATCATGTCAGTTGCACTCCCATCCTGAGAGTGCAGAGATGTTCTTAGTTCCTGGCTTGTGTTTGTCCAGGAGGAAGGAGTGGGTGGGACCTGTGCCCTCCCAGGCTCCTTGTTTTTCTGTGAAACCCCCTTGTTGGATTGGAGTATAAATAGATGTGCTGCGTGGCTCTGGAGGTCGTCAGTCTGCCTCTACAGTAGAGGAGGGCGGTAGCCCTCCCAGCTCCCAGCTTAAAATCTATCTCTGTGTCTTCTCTCTTTATTTCTAATATTTCTCAATCCCTGGCTGCCTCCCCTTAGAACCGGTTCATTCATCTCTCTTTCCGTGCGGGCCACGGAAAAGGGAGATCCCGCCATATCAGGCCCCCGCAGCTTTGTAGCCAGGTGCAAATATTTTACACTTCAACCAAATATCTGTGAAGCGTTTCCCCATGCTTCATCTCATTTGATTCTCACAGAAGCTCTGGAGTAGGTAGATAGGAGACTCGGTGGAATTCTATTTTCTTGTCATTAACCAGAAAACAGATTTAGAAAGTTTAGAAACTTGACCCAACTGAAAAGAAGTAAGAAATGGTGGACCTTGAAAATGACTTCAGGTTTTCTCACTGCGCAGGATATAGTCAAACACACTGCAGTTAATATGTTACCATTTGTTCTCCCTGTGTGATCTATGATAATAATCTGCTCTGTGTTGATATTTACTGCTGTGTTGCTGAAATTACCTGAAAGAGAAGTTGGGTGCTTCACTAGGCTGCAAAAGTTTAGCTACATCAGAAAGCAGGTCTAATTAAGCAAGTTTATTCTATATCTATAAAAGGCTAAGTTGATTTACACATGTGCAATACATAAGATAAAGAAAATCTCTCACTGGCACCAGTTGCATGCTTGTGTTTCTGTCTGTCATTTTCGATCATGAATTTGGTTGACACTTCTATTATAGAAAAAGGGCGAATAGCAATATTAAGATATTTCTTCTAATTAACCTCCTTTCAATGTGCAGGAATTCATGCACTGGGCCACTAGTATACATATAAAGATAAGAATTAAAATGTTTTTTTCAAAAACCATGCAAGTAGGAAGAGTGAAGTAAAATATTTAAAGTTTTGAGAGGAAAAGTACCAACCTAGAATTCTGTTCCTTGCATACTGATCCTTCAAGCATGAAGATGAGCTTAGCTGATGTGGCTCAGTGGTTGAGAGTCAACCCAAAAACCAAGAGGTTGCTGGTCTGATTCTCAGTCAAGGCACATGATCAATGATGTTCCTCTCTCATCAATATTTTTATTTTGCAATCCCTCACCCTTTTTTTCTCCCTAAAAAAAAATCAATAAAAACAGATTTTTTATAAAAAAGTGAAGATGAAATACTTTCCCAGACAAATAAAAATTAAAGGAATTGCTGCCAGTAGACCTGCCTGCAGGTAATGTAATAAGAAGTTATTTAGAAAGAAGGAAAATGATACAGTTCAGAAACTTAGATCTACATAAATAAAATAAGAGCATTGGAATAAGTGAAAGTAAAATAAAACTTTTAACTTTCTTAATTGAACTCACAGCTAACAATTTGTTCAAAATAATAATACTAAGTGTATTTGATTACATATGCACATATATGGATGCAGAAGTGAAATGAATAACAGCAATGATACGATGAAAGGGAGGGAGGAATTTGGATTATTTTGTTATAAGGTATTTATACTGCCTGCAAAGCAGAATAAAATTATTTACTTATTTTGTTAATCACTTGAGGATATATTTTCCATTGATTTTTAGAGAGATAGGAGGAGGGGTGGTTAGAGAGAGAGAGAAACATCAATGTGAGAGACACATTGATTGGTTGCATTCCTCATGTGCCTTTGACTGGGAATTGAACTTGAAGCCCTACAGTGTGAGGTCTGACACTGTACCAGTGTGTCCTACTGAACCACACTGGCCAGGACAGAATAAGACTATTTTAAGTGGACTTAGATAGTTGTGAATATATACTGCAAACTCCAGGGCGAGCAACCATTATAAATAATTTTAAAAAAGTATAACTGATGTTAATAAAGGAGAAGAAAGGTGATCATATAGTAGGTTTAATTAAATAACAAAAGGTGGAAAAAGTAGAAGACAAAAATAAAAACCAAGAACAAGGACAACAGATAGAAAACAGTAACAAATAGGTTAGGGTGAGTTAATTAAGTTTTTTCCCCCAATTTTTTATTATTATTATTAAGGTATTATATGTGTACATATCTTACCATAGCCCCCCTCCTCCTGTTCATGCCCTCCCTCCCCAGAGTTCTGTGTTCGTTGGTTGTACTTATATTCATGCATACCAGTCCTTCGGTTGTTCTCTTATCTCCCCCCAGGTCTCCTTCCTCTCCCCGCTGTCATTTGACAATCTACTTGTTTTATGGTGACTATCTCAGGATCACATGAATAGAGTCCGCTCCTCTTCTGGTTCTCACCGCCCCTCCCCCTGGGTCCCACTGCTTCCCCTGAGACACACGGCTCTCCTGGGGACATGGCCCCCTGGGACACACGGCCCCCTGGGACACACGGCTCACCCGGAGCGAGTTAATTAAGTTTTTGACCCAATGTAGCAGGCTAATTTTTTTAAATATATATTTTATTGATATATTAGAGAGAGGAAGGGAGAGATAAAGAGCCAGAAATGTCGACGAGAGAGAAACATCGACCAGCTGCCTCTTGCACACCCCACCCTGGGGATGTGCCCGCAACCAATGTACATGCCCTTGACCGGAATCGAACCCGGGACCCTTCAGTCCGCAGACCGACGCTCTATCCACTGAGCCAAACCGGTTTTGGCAGCAGGCTAATTTTTAAGTCGAGACTTTCCTCTGGCCTGAGAATGATGTTATAAATATCCAAATGGCCCTTGGCAGAAAAAGTGGTTCCCCACTTCTGACACAGTTGAAGTCAGCAATACCATCAATAAACTGGATGCAATTGACACCTATAGAATACTTCATATAACAATAGCAGAATACACTTTCTTCTCAAGCTCATAGGGGATATTCACTGAGATAGACTACATTTTGGGTTATAAGACACACCTTACACATATAAAAGAATGTCTGCTTTCAGTGGAATTAAGCCAGAAAGCAGTAACAGAAAGATAATTGGAAAATCCCCAAATATTTGGAGATTAAACAACATACTTCCAAATAACATATGGATCAAAAAAGAAATCTCAGGAGAAATTTTAAAAAATATATTTTTATTGATTTCAGAGAGAAAGGGAGAAGGAGAGAGAATCATTGATCGCTGCCTCCTGCACTCTCCTTACTAGGAATCAGGCCTAAAATGTAGCCATGAGCCTTTGACCGGAATCAAACCCAGGACCCTTCAGTTGCAGGCTGACACTCTATCCATTGAGCAAAACCAGCTAGAGCTCAGAGGAAATTTTAAAATATTTCAAAATAAAATCAAAGGAAAATACAACTTATCAAAATTTGTGGTATGCAGTGAAGGCAGTCCTTAGAGAGAAATTTATAGCATCAACTGCACATGTTAGAAAAGAAGAAAGATCTAAAACCAGTAATGTAAATTTCTATCTTAGAAAACTAGAAAAGAAGAGTAAATTAAATCCAATGTAATCAGAATTAAAATAATAAGAATTAGAGCAGGAATCAATGTAATTGAAAACAGGAAACATTAGGGAAAAAATCAGCAATTCCAAAAGCTGGGTTTTTTATAAAAGATTAATTGAATTAATAAGCCACGGCCACGCTAAGAAAAAAAATAGAGAAAATTTACTAATATCAGAAATGAGAAGATATATCTATAGATTCTGTGGACAATAAAAATATAATAAAGTGTCCAGCCTGGTTGGCGTGGCTCAGTGGTTGAGTATTGACTTATGAAACTAGAAAGTCACGGTTCTATTCTTGATCAGGGCACATGCCAAGGATTGTGGACTTGACCCCCCAGTACAGGGCATGCAGGAGGCAGTTGATCAATGATTGTCTCTCTATCCTTCTCCCTTTCTCTCTCTCTAAAGCAATAACAACATTTAAAAAATATATAATAAAGAATACTATGAAGAATTCTATGCTTGCCATTTGATAACCTGGATTAAATGGACCAATTCCTTGAGAGACAAAAATATGCCAAAACATACACAAGAAGAAATAGACTACCTGAATAGCACTATATCTATTAAAGAAATTGAATCAGTAATTAAAACTTTTCAAAACAAAAACCACCAGGCCCAGATGGGTTTACTGACTTTTCTCAGACATTTAAGAAAGAAATTATACCAATTCTCTACCATTTTTTCCAGAAGATAGAAGGAGAGGGAATATGTCCTAACTTATTCTATGAGCCCAGCATTTTCCTATTACCAAAAACAAAAACATAACAAGAAACAAAAACTATAGACTAATAGCTCTCATGAACCTAAAAATTTTGTAAAAATGTTCAAGAAATATTAGCAAATCCAATCCAACAACATATAAACATACTATCCACCATGACCAAGTGGGATTCATCCCAGGTATTCAAAGCTGGTTCAACATTCAAAAATCAATTAATGTGGGGGTTCTGGTCAAAATGCTGGCGTAGGCAGAAGATGCATCCTCCGATGACTTCCTTCTTTTCAAAAGTACAAATAAATTATAGGACAATCAACCTGGATAACCTTTTGAAGACTAGCAGAATGAAGTTCTATAACTAAGGATATACAGAAGCCCTGTCCAGACTGGTAGGAGGGGTAGAGATACAAAATTGGCTGGCCCTGCACCCACATATGGCGATTGAGAATCTGGAGGGATATGTCAGCTGAAGAGGTACCTTCCCCTCTCCCCCTTTGAGGAGCAAGGGGTCTCAGCCCCCGCCAGACTCCCAAGCATGGAACATCAGTGCTGGGAAGAGGAATCCACATAATAATCTGGCTGTGAAAATCAGTGGGGGTTTTGTCCACCTGGGTTAGATGGAAGGCTGACAGCCCAAATGTCCAGTCAAAAGGACAGCATGCAAACTCACACCTGCAGGCGCTTGCTTGTCCTGAGTTCCAGCAGAAGGATGGCTATGGGGGTGAGAGTTTAGAATCATATAGGGAGAGACTGAGAAGTGTGGTTTCCGTTGAGAAATCAGCTGACCATCTTGTGGGAGCTCCCTTATAGGTGACCGTCTTTCTCTTGCTGCTTTTACAATTTCCTTTTTGTCTTTTAACTTTTCAATTTTAATTATGATGTGTTTTGGCGTGGGCCTCTTTGGGTTCATCTTGTTTGGGATTCTCTGTTGTTCCCAAGTTGGACCTGGCCTAATTTGGTAAACGTTGGTCAAGACTGTTTCCTCACACAGGATGCCCTTCTTGGCAATAATAGTTCAGCCTGTTCTCTTCTGCCCCGGGCACAGCCACCTCTCAGGCTCCAGCTGCCACAGAGACAATTTCTAGTTTCTATCCATCTCAATGAAAAATCACCCCCTCGTTTTTTGTTTTTTTTACTTAAAATTTTGTCAAATGTGTTTTTAAAAATACATTTTATATTTTTATTTATTACTTTTTACTCGTTGCAGTACTGATTCCAAGTAGGGGTAGAACAATGCACTTGTTCCCCAAAAATAAGAATTGGAAACTTTTACTGATGACCATCAATGAGTCATTTGACCTCAGGAACTATTTCCTAATGAATCTTTTGACTTGAATTATGTCACATCTTTATTCTAAGTCTGCATTTTGTGTTACTTCCTCTATTTCCCTGACCACTGGTTGGTGAAAAGAGAGTTTGGTGATGTATCACCTGAAAAGTGTATTCATTGGGGCTCTTAGCACCATGTTATTTGAGCACTGTCATTCCGGATTTTTATTATATTTCTTTTTCCACTTGTTCTCAGTTTTTATTCCTGAATGTTCTGCAATCTCTCTTGCTGGAATTACAAGTACACATAAAAGAGATGGCTTTTATTACATGCTAAAGCTGTGTCCCAGATTTATAAATAGCATTGGGGAAATATTTTATTTCAAAAAGATTGAATCGGTTCTACATTAGAAGAATTCTAGTTAATTAAAGTTAGGGTGATGGAAAACCTAAAAAGTAATTCTTTGACCCTATAGTGTTTTTTATTTAGTTGTTAATTAAATATGTTTCATTGTGTTTATAGCCTTACTAATACTTTGTTTTCAAGTAGTCAAACAAAAATGGGTGTGCATGCTGGGCTGCCTTTACTGTATTTCATTATTTCTTTTAGCTATGTTATAACTATTAAAAACGATTTCATCTTGGCTGATAAACTTTAAAAAAATATATTTTAATGAGTTTTTACAGAGAGGGAGAGAGAGGGATAGAAAGCTAGAAACATCGATGAGAGAGAAGCATTGATCAACTGCCTCTTGCACACCCCCTACTGGGGATGTGCCCTCAACCAAGGCACATGCCCTTGACTGGAATAGAACCTGGGATCCTTCAGTCTGTAGGCTGATGCTCTATCCACTGAGCCAAACTGGTTTCGGCTTGGCTGATAAACTTTTGATGATTCACATGTATTGCGCAATTAATATGAGGTATATTTTGCATCTTTGAGTAGCAACTTGGTCATTTGTTCTCCTACCCCCTCTCTGCAGGCCATCTGCTTTCTCATAAAAGCTCTACTGCTTATATACTCCACATGCTGCCTTTGACAACATTGTATTTATTCATTTACCAAACATCTGATATATCCAAGGCACAATTATACACATTGCAGGAAATGTAAAAACATAACATTACACTGTATACTTTTTTATATTAAAAATATGTTTTATAATGTGAGGTGGGTGAGAAGTAGTCAGGGAGGAGGTAGGATTGTCTCTCTCATCTTATTCCTCTCTTTTCATCCAGAGCTTGCTTCCAGCATGCCCCCCTCTTCCTTACACAAATGAATGTGAGGGCAGGGACTTTTGTTTAGTTTATTCATTGCTGTATATTCAGCACCAATAATTTCTGACACATGTAGATGCTAAGTAGGGTTAGTTTTTGAATAAAGTAAATGTATGAATGAACTGATAATTATCTGTAACATTTAGGGTCTCTCACCTCCTAAGATGTCAATTAGTTCATTTTTTTTTTTCTCTTTAAATCTTGGCCAATACAATTTATTGTTAAACTTTTACAAAGTTTTAAATTTTAATTTATATTTTTAAAGTTGTGAGTGAGATTGTACATAATATGTATTAGATATTTTGCAGCCATTTTTAATTATTGTTATTAACTTTTGTTTGTGTCTTTTCCAATTTTTATGTAGATTGTCTCTTATTGATTTGAAAGAGCTCTTTTATTTTTTTTGTAAGAGCTCTTTTATATTATTTTTTGTCTGTCATATGTTTAGTAAATATTTTCTCCAGCTTGTCATTTATCTTTTGACTTTATTTATTGTATTGTTTACTGTGCATTATTTTTAAGTTTTATGTAGTCATCTATGTAAACATTTTGTCTTCTGAGATTCTCCTTGATTATTTTTTTTTTAAATTACCCCATGCTATTTCCTCACACTTATTTGGCTTTTTTGACTTACAGATATCTTTGATCTACCCTGTTTCCCCGAAAATAAGACAGTGTCTTATATTAATTTTTGCTCCCAAAGATGCGCTAGGTCTTATGTTCAGGGGATGTATTATTTTTCCATGAAGTAGGTCTTATTTTCGGAGGATGTTTTATTTTCGGGGAAACATGGTATTTAGGATAGATGATCTTAATTAGATATTCCATCCTTTTTGTCAGTGATTTGAAATTCCATCATATTAGATACTCAATTTTCATATTTAGTTGGATCCGTAACTGGTGTTTTTTTCATTTCATTGATTATTTTGTCCATTCGTGTGTCTTTACCAACATGCTTAGAATACTGTATCTGTGCTGTTTTGTGGTGTGTGTGTGTGTGTGTTTGCATGCACATATGCATAGTTCTAACAGTTTTATCCCATGTTGTATATTTGTGTAACCACTACCATATTCAAGCACAGAACTGTCCCATAAACACAAAGGAACTCCCTAGAGTTACCCTTTTATATTTTCATCCCATCCTGTTATGCTCCTGGCAGCCACTGATTTGTTCTCCACATCTATAGTTATGTTATTTCAAGAATGTTTTTAAATGGAGTCATGTGACAAATAGCCTTTTGAAATTAGTTTTTTTCCCCACTAAGCATAATGTCCTTGGTATCTATCCATGTTATTGTGCTTATCACTAGTTTGTTTCTTCTTATTGCTGAGTAGTATTCCACTGCATGGATGTGCCAGTTTTTGTTTAACCATTCACCAACTTCAGTTGATGTTATTTGGGTTGGACATTTGGGTGATTCTCAGTTTTTTCCCCCCATCATACTAAAGTTGTTATGAATATAATTCTTGGTGAAGAATGTTCTTGTTCCTAAGTAGAGAGTATTGAGTTAAATATAAATCCTCAGTTTATGATACACTATCATCATTGATGCAGTGCAGAACCCTGTTATTAAAATATTTCTTTTCATTTATTTATCTGCACTAATAAAAGGAGCACCCATGAACTTTCTGCCTAAGCTAAGAACAAATAACTTACATCTTCCTATGTTCTCCATCCCTGTTCCCCTCAAAAATACTCATTCTACTGAATTTTTTTTTTTATCTTTACTTAAGGGGATGTGGATGTTTTATCACATGCATTGTTTGTTTTACTTATTTTTTATTTTCATAAAAAGATTTTAATGGTCTATATTACCTGCTGGGACTTTCTATTTACTAAACTTTTTGTCACTTAATTTTCATTCCTGATTAATATTCCATTGTGAGACCTGGTGAGGTAGCTCAGTTGGATGGAGTGTCATCCTGTACACCAAAAATGTTGTGGGTTCTATTCCCAGTCAAGGCACATATATGGGTTGCTGGTTCGATCTCTAGTCGGGGGGGTATATGGGAAGCAGCTGATTGATGCTTCTCTCATCTTTCTCTCTCTCTCTCCTTTCCTCTTTCTCTAAAAATCAATAAAAACATATCCTTCGGTGAGGATTAAATAATAATAATAAAATATTCTATTGTGAGAGCATAACATGAAAATTTAGGTTTTTCATTTTTTGCTGTACGAGCAAGGTCCTGCTTCTAATTATTAAGCTATAATTTTATAATAATAACTAGAGGCCCGGTGCACAAAATTCATACACAGGGGTCCCTCAGCCCAACCTGTACCCTCTACAATCCAGGAGCTCTCAGGGAATGTCCTACTGATGCTTTAGGCCCACTCCCCATGGTTCTCTGCTCTCTGTGGGCCTGGAAGTTTCACTGCAGCCATGGAAATGAAGCCCTCATGCCCTGCTCTCCACTCTCTGCCTGCCTACGCCATGTGCCATGTGAAGTAAGCCCCAATGCCCTGCAGTGTGCTCTGTCTGCCAGGCCTGGGGCTTTTGCCGACACCGACACACTAAGGAAGCCCCAATGCCCTGTTGTCCTGACTCTGTCTGTGGGGCCTGAGGGTTTTCCCCTACCCCGCCACCTTGTTAAGGAAGCCCCCAAGCCCTGCTGTCTGGGCTCTGTTTGCTGGACCTGGGGCTTCCCCGCTGCCACTCTGACTGCCATGTCTGGGGGCAGATCAAAAACACCTCCAGAGGCGGATCCAGCCTCGCTGCTCCTGCAGTCAGGCAGGACATTCCAGCAGTGGGCTGAGGGGACTGGGCGCTGCCATCTTGTGGCTATGGGGACTGCCATTTTGTTGTGGAGGGATGGTTAATTTGCATATTACTCTATTATTAGATAGGATGCTTTGTTTTAACCATAATAAAAACAATTCTATCATAATAAAAATAATGTTTTTGCCCATCATAATACTGCTACATTGAGGTGAGAGGCTTTTTAATAGACCTATTCTTGTATATAACTTCATAAATTAAAAAGGTCAGTGGAAAATCTGGTAAGATCTGAATATTCTGCCAATTCATGGTGATATTTATGTTTTATAATAAGCCTCTCCATGATATACTCTTCCAAGATCAACTGTATAAAGTATTTGTTAGGAGTAAGGAATTATTTATATGTTTATTCAGTTGGTTCAAGAAGTGAGCCACTGTACCAAATAGGACCAGGATCCTTTTACTGCTGTTGACATTCAGATGCTTTGGAAAATGAATGCTCTCATTCTGTGGAGGTTGCCCATTTAGTGTACTGGATGTCTTCCACACATTGCTCTAAATCTACCCTCTACCCTTCTGCAGCCCACTCTGTGCCTCCGGAGGGTGACCTGCATCGGTACGTCCACAGAATTCCTTCTCTCCTGCTTCCAGTCTAGTTGGCCAACGAAGAACCCAGCAGGTAACCCAAGGAAGGAGGAGAATGAAGTTGGAATGCAACCCCATTTATCCCTTGTCACAATTCACGCCGGAACCCTCTCCACACAGTCCTTTGGATCTCTGGTTCCAGGGGAAGTGCTACATCCCCTCATCCCCTCAGACTTCAGAGAGGCAACATCTCTGTTTCTAGCTCCGGGGCCCTCCATTATCCTTTGTGGTATTTCCTCTCATAGCGTTATACATAACCTCTTTATTAAACTCTCCTCAGATTACTCCATCTGAAAGGCCGCTCTTTCCTGTCAGCATGCTCACTGATACAATAAGGTGACAGGTGATCATTTATTTGCCACCTAGTGGGAAAGGCGTGTCTGCCGTTGAGGAGATGAGACTGAGAATGAGAGTACAAGATTGAGAGGGAAGTGCAGGTGCCACGGGAGCCCTCGGGTCTGCAGCTCCTCTTTCCATTCCTTCAGTTACCTTAGTATTCTCCGTGGCCAACAGGCCAGAAACAGGAAACCCATTAGTGTCTAGTTGAGTTAAGTTTTCTGTCATTTGCTGTGAAGTATACCGTATTTGCCGGCGTATAAGACTATTTTTTGGCCCTGAAAAATATGCCTCCAAGTGGGGGGTAGTCTTATACGGCGAGTATATAACAAACTCTGTATTTTTAGTGGAAATGTTAGGGGGTTGTCTTATATGCCCAGTCGTCTTATACGCCGGCAAATACGTATTTTTCAGGGCCAAAAAATCGTCTTATACGCCGGCAAATATGGTACTAAGGTAACTCGTGGCTTAGTTAACTGCCAAATCCAGAGATAGGTTGTGCTTCAGATGTAGTTGATTTAGTAGTTTAGCAATGTTATCAAAAACCCTGTTTGCCATCCAAGGTGTCAACTTCATCCTAAAGCTGGTTTTCTACATAGTTGTAAAATGGCAGTTGTATCCGCTCTCCTCACATCTGGTGGGAGACAGTTGACTTCAGATATTTTTTCCAGAAAATTTAGGAGATTCTTTCCCTAAAACTCTGAGCACACCTCTTCTTGCTTCTCATTGGGATTATGCTGATTAGTGTAAAGATGAGCATAAGCCATTTTCTTTGAAGCAGGGTGGGTCAGTTTCTCCAAAAGCTTGTGGGCTCCACAGTGAGGAAGGAAGTGGGAGTGGATAATGAATGACAAATAGGAGAGATACCAAGAGAAAGGTAACAGATACTGGGGAGATAATCACACTATCTTCTATACTTCCCAGCTTTTGTATAAGCCTAAACTTTATTTCCTGCTTAAAGTATTTTAAGGTTTTATTTTTTTCCTTTCTTATCGTGAAAAAGCCCTGGTTAATACAATTAGGAAGTTCTAGCTCTGTCATTTCCTAGTTGTGTGATTTTGGGCATGGCACACAAACCTTCTAAGCCTTAGCTTCTGCTTCTGTAAAATTAAGATGAATAATATCTGCCTGATAAATTTGCTGGGAGCCTATGAGAGATATAAAAGCAACTTTGGCCGAAACCAATTTGGCTCAGTGGTAGAGCGTTGGTCTGTGGACTGAAAGGTCCCAGGTTCGATTCCGGTCAAGGGCATGTACATTGGTTGCGGGCACATCCCTGGTAGGGGGTGTGCAAGAGGCAGCTGGTCGATGTTAGAAACAAAACAAAACAAAACAACAACAACAACAAAATAAAAGCAACTTTGTAACCTACAAAGGGCCAAGCAAATGTGAGAGTTCTTTATTAGCAGTAGCTTTGTTCTTGCCATACCCTGGAGATCATGTTGCTCTCTTTAGTGAGCAAATTAAACACTCTCACCTGACTAGAAATGCTAAATTGCTAACAACCTCCCTAAGGTTTATCAACTCTATCCATGAGAGACTTTTGAGTTACTAAGAGCTAGAGTTGGATTAAATTAGAGAGTTTTCTCCACTGCTCTGGAAAAGAACCAAGATGTATAGGTCTTCCTAGTCAATCCAAAAGTACTTACTAAGCACCTTCTGGTGTCTCCTACTGTATTAGGTAGAAATATAATCATAACACAGTAGTTGTATGAATTATCATGGAGAGAGCTGCCCTCTGTGCAGCTGGAAATTAGTTAAGCAGCAAACACATATTGTGCTATATTCCAGACATTATTCAAATTCTTTTTTTTTTTTCATTTGGTGACCAAATCATTTTTTTATTAATATATTTTATTGATTTTTCACAGAGAGGAAGGGAAAGGGATAGAAAGCTAGAAACATCGATGCGAGAGAAACATCGACCTGCTGCCTCCTGCACATTCCCTACCGGGGATGTGTCCGCAACCAATGTACGTGCCCTTGACTGGAATCGAACCTGGGACCTTTCAGTCCGCAGGCCGACGCTCTATCCACTGAGCCAAACCGGTTTCGGCAACATTATTCAAATTCTTATCAGTATCAGAGTTTTTACGAATTGATGGTGATAAAGGAGGGAAGCATCAAAGGAAAGAATGATATGGTTAGGAATTTGGCCAGGTGGGTTTTGTTAAGTAGATTGTAGAGAGCTTAGGTTGCCTATAAACCTGTTTTCCACCCTAGTCCCGTGGCGATGAGAACTCTACTTTGAGAAAACAGTTCCTGGGTTCAGTTTAATAAAAACAGCTCTAGTAATCAGAGTAGTCATGGAAATATGGAGAAAGATGCTTGCTCTCTGCAATGCTAAGTACATTGAATAATCTCAGAGTCTAATGCTGTAGTGATTCTCATCAAGAAAATGTTTACAAAATACATCTCACTTGCCCTTCCATATTAGAGTATCTCAGTTAGTAAAGGAAAGGAAGAATCAGGCCTGTGTGGGTTTTGTTAAAAAATATATTTTTATTGATATTTTACAAAAAGGAAGGGAGAGAGAGAGAGCGAGCCAGAAACGTCGATGAGAGAGAAACATCGACCAGCTGCCTCTTATACACCCCCTACCGGGGATGTGCCCGCAACCAATGTACATGCCCTTGGCTGGAATCGAACCTGGGACCTTTCAGTCCGCAGACTGACACTCTACCACTGAGCCAAACCGACCTCGGCAGGCTTGTGTGTTTTGATAAAAAGTGATCACCCCCACCTTTGAGTCCCACTAGTCGAAGATAATGAGTTCTGAAGAGGGGTCCCCACCCACATCATCCAGTGTTTTCTCCCATTGTACCAGAGAAGCATGGTCCAGAACCCCAGAGCCAGCACATAAGTTTCTAAGTCCACTTTTCTTTTCACTGTTGTGGACATAAACCTCAACAGGAAGCATTTGGGAAATAGGTATTACCCTTTTATTATACTTAGTGCACTATAATAGAATTACAAGACACATTAAATATATGTGTGTGTCTATATATCAAGGTTCCTGGTTTTTATTAGTATTTTTCATCTAGTTAGGAAGACAGGACATAAGTTTAAAAGATCATAAAGATGCATGTGCCTAGTGCCAAATGAGTGATTAAGGCCAGGGAAGCATTACAAGTAATTTGTTGCTAATAATGAAGCAAATTTTGCAAATATTTTACCTTTATAAAATAAAGCAGATTATAAGAATAATAAAGACATTCTTATTCATATTTCACAATGCTTTCTTAAGTTGAGGAGAGAAGGGTAGAATTACATGCAACTAGCCAGAAATTATAAATTGTGCATAACAATAAATTATTTCACAGGAAACTTAATCTACTAAGTTTTTCTTTGGGGATGAGGAAAAGGCTGAGAACAGTTAATTTATACACAGAAAATTGGAATTTCTGAATATAGACAATTATTGAAGGCTAGTGATTGTGGACATTTTTGTAAAGAAGATGAGACTAGAGCTGCACTTTGATTGAAGAATGATATTTAAGCAGACTGTAGAGAGATGATGGGGAGTGGGAGGAAGGATCATTCCAGGCCCTAGAAATGTCAAGTAACTATATGACTTGGAGCAAGGAAAACTAACTCTGGATAAAGTTATATGGAAGGGAATGCATTAGGTACTTGATGTATATTGTCTCATTTAATAATTATAAAGATGCAAGATGATTTGGATTACTTTTTTTTTCAATATTCTACAAAAAGAAATTGATCTCAGAAGAGTAAAAGTCCATTGCTTAGTCAACCAGCTAGATTGAGCTGGTTGTGAGCTAGATTAAATATGGCTACAAATTCTTTTCAGCTCCCCTCACTAAGTCCACCATTCTAGGAAGCTGCCCAGGAAAGCCAGACATATGAGGTTATGGAGAATCTTCTAGCTCCTAAGACCCTCCAGCTCAGTGCAGCCCCATGAATGAGCTCATTTGAAGCTATCATAGGAACTTCACAGCTGACCCACCCATATAATCATGAGAAATAATAAACTGCTATTGATCTAACTGTTAAGTTATGGAGTGGTTTGTACATACACAGTCATAGAAAACTAAAACAGCCAAGCTTTGGATTTAGGCCTTCTTTGTTCCTAAGATGGTATTCTACAAAATAATCCATGACTCTTTTTAATTTTTAATAGAATTATATTCCAGATGCATGGAGTTCAAAAAGTCCAATATGTGTTTGGGTATTGGGAGGAGGCCAATCTAAGAGAGGTGGAAGGTTGTTGTAGAAGAAGTAGCAGAAAGCAGGGTCTGATAGTACAGTGATTAAGAGTAAGAGCTAGGTAGCCTAATCAGTTTGGCTCAGTGGATAGAGCATCAGCCTGTGGAGTGAAAAGTTCTCGGTTAGATTCCGGTCAAGGGCATGTACCTTGGTTGCGGGCACATCCCCAGTAGGAGGTGTGCAGGAGCAGCTGATCAATGTTTCTCTATCATTGATGTTTCTAACTCTATCTCTCTCCCTCTCTGAAAAAAAAATCAATTATATATATATATATATATATATATATATATATATATATATATTAAAAAAAAGAGTAAGCTGGGTTTGAGTCATAGTTCCATCACTCGAGTTTTGTGATTTAGGGCAAGTCATATAACCTTCGTGTCTTGGTTTTCCCATCATTAAAAGGCAATAAAAATAGACATTTCCTGGAGGGTTGTTGTAAGAATGAAATGAGATAATGCATGTAAAAACTTAGAATAGAGATGGATTCACTGTGAATACTCAATCAATATATGGACACCAACTAGACTGAGGAAGAGAACAGAGGCGAGGAGTCCAGCCTGCCTTTGAGGTGTGGGTACCGTCACAAAGGCAGTCCTTGGGTCTGGTGATACTTGCCTATGGTGGGGCATATCTAACATTTAACTCTTGGAAACCCTTGTGGGCAGACTGCTAAATTTAAAAAAAATATATTTTATTGATATTTTACAGAGAGGAAGGGAGAGAGATAGAGAGCCATAAACGTCGATGATAGAGAAACATCGACCAGCTGCCTCTTGCACACCTGCTACTGGGGATGTGCCCGCAACCAATGTACATGCCCTTGACCGGAATCGAACCCAGGACCTTTCAGTCCGCAGACCGACGCTCTACCACTGAGCCAAACCGGTTTCGGCTAAATTTTTAATTATTTATTTTGCATCTCCATGTCAGAAACAGGAAATTTTCATTGTAGTGATAGCTGGCTTAATTCATGTTTTTAACATAATCCATCCTTCGTATCTATGTAATATGTTCAACTATAAAGTACCTACATCTTTTTGTCACTTGATCACTACTGTGCATTTAATTAGGAATCATGGAGTCAGAGTCCTAGTCATCCGTCCATTCAGTAGGTTTTTATGTAGCATCTGCCATGTGTTGGGCTCTTTGCTGGGTCCTAGAGGAAATAATGCTACAAGGAAACAGGAGTAGTCTCTGTTTTCATAGAAGTTACCGTAGAGTTGGGAATAGAGACAAAGTGAACAGGCAATTACTGTCCAGGATGATTAATGTTTGTTGGGGAAATGTGGGTGCTTATAGGAGTATTCCTTATCCAGACTGGACCAAATAAAATGTATTTCATTTCCTGAAATAATGTGATCTAAATGGATATCTAAGAGATAAGTAGGAGTTAGCCAAGATGATGCCTGAAATTTTGCCATGAATCAAGATAGTTCATTCGAGGAGCAGTGAAAAGAATACTGCGTAATTAGGGTGTGTGTGTCTCCAGTATCAGAATTTTGTTACTGACAGCCAGGGTAAGACAAGAGATAGTTAGTTGACTGGGACCTAGAGGTGACTAAACAGTAAAATAGTAAAACTGACCTAAATAAGTCATCTCATTAGATGACCCAGGGAGACAAAAGAAGGGAAGAAGGTGAGATTAAGAGATAGCTCATCTTTCAGGTCATAAATATGCAGAAAAATAAAGAGTGTTACAATGGGAAAAACAAGTGTCGGATGACACAGAGTCTGATCTTGGTCTGACCATTAACTTTTAGTATGTGATATTGGATAAGAAATATTCCCTCTCTGATACTGGCTTCTCCATCTGTAAACATTGTGGGTGAGTCTATTTGAAAGGAAACAAGAAATGAACTCAACAGAATAGAAAGCGAAAGTGGTCAGACTAGCCCATAGCTTTCCATATCAGTAGCATTGTTGTCTGAGCCACAACCTGGCCCGTGCACAGAGGGTTTTAGGCTGACGCTAACGGGGAAGTCAGCAGTCATCAGATCTAGAAAGGGAACTTACCTTTCTAGATTGGTGGCTCTCTTCTCTAATTATTTATTAAAGGTTTGCAGAGGAAAGTGGACTGATTTTTATTTGGTTGCCCGTCCCTCCCTCTGCTCTTGTCCTCCTTCTGCTCTCCTCCTTCGACTTTAGGGAACTCAGAAAGGTATTGGGCTGCCTCAGGATATGTTGCTTATTTGTTTAACAAATACCATTGAGCTTGTGCTAGGGCCAAGTACCATTCTCAGGCCCAGTGTTGAACAAAACACAGCCTCTGCCTTCACAACACTGATAATCCAGTGTGAATACAGACAAGCAAGTAGGCAATTAGAATAAATTGTAGCCGAAACCGGTTTGGCTCAGTGGAAAGGGCATCGGTCTGCGACTGAAAGGTCCCGGGTTTGATTCCGGTCAAGGGCATGTACATTGGTTGGGGGCGTGCAGGAGGCAGCTGGTCGATGTTTCTCTCTCATCGATGTTTCTAGCTCTCTGTCCCTCTACCTTCCTCTCTGTGAAAAATCAATAAAATATATATTTTTAAAAAAGAATAAATTGTAAATGTGATGGTAGGAAGAGGACAGGGTCCTTCTGAAGCAGGTAAGACAGGACCAAAACTGATTGAGTTAGGAAAGGCTTCTCAGCAGGGCCATTGCCAGCTCATATAGCACTACTTTATGAATCAGAAAAGAAAAAAATAAATAAAAAATAAATAAATAAAGGTGCTTTCCCCTCAAAACACTTAACTGCCAACTGCTGAAAAATTATAAGAATATGCACATTTTTAATATCTGTGTTGCGATTGGCATACCCTAAGTGTGTGCAGTGTGCAACCAGCATAACCGTGGCGCCCTGCTTCCCAGAAGAAATAATACTTAAGCTGAGATCCAAAGGGTGATAGTGAGTTAGTAGCAGATTCCCTACCTGAAGGCCCCAGGCATGTCTGAGAATTGGGTCTGCTGCCCACTATGCCACTAATTATTTAGGCTGCACAGCCCTCCTGTGGCTCCTCTTGTGTCTTCACGGATGCCACATCCTTTCCCCTTCCCTTCAGTCTGGTCTCCCAGGAAGCTCAGAGCACTCTTTCCCTGCAGGTCATTTAATCTCCCTAGACCTGTTTGTCTACCACAGACTAAGATAAGGGCTTGTGTTTCCAGACCTTGGCCCCTTGTGGTGCTTTATTCAAAAAGGAAGAAAACCTGATCCTTTCTGGGAGGGGCTAGCCTAGAAGGTACAAATATCTAATGCCTGGGGATTGAGGACCTTCTCCTATTGGCTGCTAATTATGCCATTCCTTGGACTGTGGCTTTTTTTGTTTGTTTGTTTTTTGTTTTTTAACTGTGGTATTTTATTAACTCAAACAGGCGATACAATTTAGAAGGGAGCATGGAACCCTGTTGTTCTTAGTCCTAAAATATTAGCTCTGAAAAAAATCCTATGATATGCTTCCTCCTCCCAGCATTTTTTATCTAGGTGAAAATTAACAGCAAATGCAGGCTTAAGGGGGAATAGATTTGGTTTGTTTTGACCAGAGAAAACTTGAGAAAGGGTTCAGAAAAGGACAGGACCAGTTCCATCTTCTTTGCTTTGGTAACACTGAGGGTATGTTGTAGATGGAATATATACGAATCTCAGATGTTTTAGGGCCAGCTGACAGGTGGAACTATTTTCCTTCCCAGATCATCTGCACCGCTATATAAAGATAGAACAGAGTCACATTTAGGTGCCCTGTATGTCTCAATCATGAAATGAGGTCCATATCCCCACACTCTAGTACAGGGGTGGGGAACTTTTATTCTGCCAAGAGCCATTTGGGAATTTTCAATATCATTCGAGGGCCACGCAAAATTATCAACTTAAAAATTAGCCTGCTATATTTGGTCAAACGTTTAATTAACTCCTGTCTAATCCCTTGGCAGGGCCAGAGCTAATGATTTCGAGGATGTTCCCCACCCCTGCTCTAATGCCTGTGTTAGGTTGTGTTAGGTTGTTTTGTGTTATGTTGTTATGTTATGTTATGTTATACTGTGTATGTTATATGACATTATGTTACATTATTCATGAGCTCACTTGAAAATATTTTTATCGCACACTCGCTCTCTGCCATGCCTCCCTGCAGGCTCTAAAAGATTATTTTAAGGGAGCTGCTAGAATCTTCGACTGTTCAAATGGAAGAACTTTAAAGAGTGTCTGTTCTAGATCTTCAGACTACAGGCAAGGAACACAGGCCCAGAGGGGCAACGAGTGGCAAAGGTCAGCCAGGGAGTTAGAAGCCAAGCTTAGGTATCATGCCCAGTGTTCTTTCTACCACTGACACTCTCTCCTTTGCCAGGTGATTAGGTTGGGGCGAATTTTTGGCATGGTTCTAAAAATCCTGCTGTCTTATCTCTCTGACTACAACTCCTTCTTTCCCATTTTTCTTCCTCTTCCCTCCTTTCTCCCTCTCAAAATTTGACTCTGATCCAGGAGCCACAACAGGTGTTAGGCCTGCTTCTCAGCAAATCCTAAAGTCTGGCTGGCAGGGTCCAGGGGGTGGAGCATGTCCTTGTGCCACCCAGTCGGCTAGCAGATCAGTTTCAAGGTCTCTCTGGTTACCTCCAAGGCCAAGTCTCCTAAAAGGATCCTTCCTCCTTCATGGCTAGTGATTAGCATGAAGAAAATCTTCAATCGTCTCCTCTGAGCTCTCCAACTGCAGAAGAATATTTTATTACAGACTCACCTTGAGCTCCCTAAAGATTGTTCTCTTTTGTACTAAGCTTGTCACAGTATTAATGTACAACGGAGGCTATTAAAATATGACTGTTGTTGACAATAGTGGTAATAAACACTCACCCGATTATCTGGAACCTTCTTAGACTCAGTCATTCCACTGAAGAGGGTGGAGCTGCGGTAGTGCCAAGAACAATACCTTTTACAGGCTCCATAAGCATTTGTGATAAATATGCACTCAACTTGAGCTTAAATTATGTCCACTTTTTGAATTTACACAGGTGTGGGCATATCCAGTGTGTCAGGCATGGGGCGTGCGCTGCTCAGATCTCCCACATGGAGAGCCTGCTGGGAGCGGTGGAATTAGCAGATGCCTCTAGCAGAAGCACCTTTGGAATTTACATGCTCTTCCCGTCCTTCTCCCTGTCCCTGACTGAGCACTGTCGACATGCTACAGCCAGGTCATTCCTGCCCAACATGGGGCTCTTCTAATGGGCAATCTTTGCTCTGCTGCTCCCCGTTAGCCCATCTGAGGCTTTTTCAGAGACTGCACTGACGTCTGAGCCTCCTCCTGCTCAATCCTCCTTCCTCCCGCCTCTTCTTTCACAGGTGTCAGGATTGCATTGCGGGCTGAGGCTCTCCCACCTTCTCCTGTTCCCTCCCTTCTTCATCCTTCACAGGTTTTTCCTCCAGTAAATCTCTTGCCCTTTTTATTCTGTCTTGGCATTTGCTTCCTGGAGGACCCAAACAGGCGCTTCCACCCTAGTACATACAACTCACCAAATGTCTATTTGTGTGTGTGAGGGATTTAGGTCTCTCCTGGGAGAGAACTCATCTTAAAGAAAGTGAGAAGAGCCGAAACCGGTTTGGCTCAGTGGATAGAGCGTCAGTCTGCGGGCTGAAAGGTCCCAGGTTCGATTTCCGGTCAAGGGCATGTACCTTGGTTGCGGGCACATCCCCAGTAGGGGGTGTGCAAGAGGCAGCTGGTCGATGATTCTCTCTCATCGATGTTTCTAGCTCTCTATCCTTCTCCTTTCCTCTCTGTAAAAAAAATCAATAAAATATATATATTTTTAAAAAGTGAGAAGATAGTCAGTGTAGGTCCAGTAAAAAGGATGTTCAAAATCAAAGAGGATTGAGTCTAAGTTCAATATTACGTTTCTCATTCAGAATTGTTTCCTGGCCTTGATGCAGCCCTACTCCTAACCCCCTCCATTGGCTCACCTTTAGCAATTTTTGGAGGGGAGTGGGGATGAGGAGGAATCAGAAAAATATAGACGAGCTCCTTTACTAACAACTCTTGAGTCAAAGGACTTAAATAACACCTATTGAAAGCCCATGTGACAAAACAAAGCATGATAAGGGGAGACAGTATAGTATCCTCTCCTTTGCACAATCCATATCATGGGCATTGTGTACTGGGCACTCCAGAAGGGTCAGTGTCACCCGGCATCTCAACAGCACAGCGTGTGAGAATCACTCTCTGGGACTCCCAGAAGTTCAGAGGAGCATTTCTCAAGGAGCTAAGGTCCTTTATTAATGTGGAGGCAAGAGATTGCAAGACTAGATACAAATGTGAATCTCAGATTATCAGAGATGAAAGGAGTCATCTAGTCTACTGGTCCTTAAACTACGTTCCATAGATATTCGCAAGGTCCTGGGTAGGAGTGCTGCAGGTGAAATATAAATGTCTGTAGTTCAAATAAGGGAGAGGTTAATTTGATGCAAGAGGATTTCCAGTAAAAGTAAAGGGATGAGCAGATGAATTAACCAGTTGAGGCCAACCGGCTAATAAATGGAGGTGCTAATATGAAAATCATGATTTCCTGGCTTCTTGTGTGCCTTTTGTGTGTATGGGACTTTATCTGCTACTCTTGTAATGTGGCGGCTGTAAGCAAGTTACTCAGACTGGAAAGAATTTGGGGGTCATAGTCATGTTTTTCTCTATATTTCTGTTCCTGGGAGAGGGTAGATTGCATTCGCCTTTGGATGCAACTGAATGAATCTAAACAAGTATGTTTTTCCTGTAGTCTGGCTTTTATTACTTTTTATCCTCAGGCTAGCAAGTCAACCGGGGCAGAGATTCCAACAGAAAGGCCTAATGGAAGGAATATGTTTGCTTCTAATTTAGAATAAGAACAACCACACCCCGTAGATCAAAACCCATGGAAACTTCCACTGCCCTGCAGCAGTGTACAGAACAGCATTTCTGAGCGAGTTCTGAGAGGTACTTAATGTGCTCCCGAGAAAGGATCCCATACCAATACTCTGCCGAGGTTCCATGTTCTGTCCTCGTCTTGGAGGGTCATGTTGCACACAGGAAAGTCTCTGAAGAGCTCTGCAAGAGATGTCTATTTAATCTTAACCTAATGTTTTGCAAATTTACTTGTTTGTGGAAACTTTTGTACATGGAATATCTATTCTTATCGTATAGAACACACTTGGGAAATGTTGGGAACTAACTGGGAATGGAGGAGTATGGGCTGTGGTCCTGGCTCTGCCACCAACTTGCATTTTTCTCTCTTCATTGGACTTCATTTTCCTCATATGCAAAGAGGATTAAAATCAATGACCTGGAGAGAAAAAAGGACTACCTTTTTTGCATACTTCTTCTGTGCCAGGTACTGATATACCAGCAGGACCTCATATTTAAAAGGGCTCCATACTTGGTTTAATCCTCTGCTGTCACCATCTTGAAATTTTTAATAATTTTTAATCAAGGAGTCCTGGATTTTTATTTTGTACTGACCCCCCCCCCAATTATGTAACTGGTTTTGGATAGATAGATAAATAGATATATGATAGATAGATACTATCTCTAATATTAGCTATAATTTTCACATCAGTCTAATGAGAATGTATGTGCATTATTATTTGTGATATACAATATAGAAGCTGATAATAAAAGAGGTTAAATAAATTGCTCAAGGTCCCTTAGGTAGCAAACAACAGAGCCATTATTCCAATCTAGTCAATTTGGCTCTAACATTTTTGCTCTTCTCCACTACATGAGCTGTCAATGCAAACGTTTTATGATTCTAAGTGTCTTTTGTTCTTCAAACTACTAGTAGATCTATCTCACTGTTCAATAAATGTATTAATCCCATTCACCGCCTGAGTGAATATTTGGCCAAATGTGTTAGTGAGTGATGAGCTAGATGTCAGTGAATGAATGGCTATAGAAGTTGGACATGGGGTCCAACACACCTGATTCCAACATTTACTCACCATGTGACCTGGGTGACCCTCTTGACTTCCCTGTCTCGGTCTACCTCATAGGTGTGTTGTGAGGATTACATGGAATAATACATTGCCTAACACGTGATAATACCTCAAAACATTATTACTGATATTTTATTTACGTGTCCAGGTTAGATTTACTATTGTGATATGAGAGCTTCATTAGAATCATTTGATTTATTCAAAAACAAGTACAAGAACATTCAACTTCTTTACTGTTTTTTGAAATAAAATAAAATTTAATTTAACTTTACCCCTGCCTGCGAGGTTGATGACCTATCCAATTTCAGAGCTTTTGTAAGGATGCAAAAACCCCATGGTGTACCCAGTCTGGAAAATCTGAGGAACTGTCTTCAATCCATTGTAGTTGTGGCTCATTGTCCAAGGCGGCATGTTCCAGTCAGATGCATCTGGCCCAGTTGCTTAAGGCATTCACTCCTTCCATTCTAAATCTGGCCACCAACAATTCCTATATTGGCTCCCAAAGTCAAGGTTTGGCGTTGATTCCTTGGGTGTCCTTGTAGTCATCACTACCCGAGATACTGGGAGAGAGCCAAGTGCAGGTTCCCACCACCCTGCCATCCTCCTGGTTTTTCAGAATTCAACTATTCTCCCCTTTAATCTTCAGAGCTTTATCCGCTCAAATAATCCAGCTTTGTCCCATCAAGAATGTATGTGTTGGAAACAGAGACCTCTAAATGTTTTCCACCTCAAGTAAAGAAAGACTTCCAACTTACAAAACACTGTCCTTCCAAAAGGGTACAGAGAAAAACAAATTCCATCTTTTTACCAAGTGCATAGCAGAAAAATGTAATTGATTTAATTCACTCGTTATACGATGTTCTCAAACTTTTTCATGTTCTGTGAAGACTCCCACAACCTCTTTCTCCCTTGGCCACTATAGTTCCCATCTAAGCCTGCATGTCTTATCTTTACTACAAACTAGGGAAGCGAAGGGGCATGGGGAAAGTGATAGGACTGGACAGATTATATTGCTGATTCTCTCCATTTTGGGCGAGAATCATCACAACCAACTATTTGGAATTTCACATTTCTCATCTTCAGAACCCATTGGGAACAAAGAGAGCAGTTGATGATGAAAACTCTGCAGTCTTTGGAAGCCTTGATTTTTGAAAACACATTGATGTGTAATGGCACTGAGGGCTTGATGACAGGCTGTTGGAACAGCATAGGACACTCATGTCCATGGCATAGGTAAAAGAGAAGAAAGTGTTGGGCCAACAATATTTTCCCCACCTCTTTACCCCCAGTGCAGACAGTTATTCTGGTGTGTCTGCCAGGTCAAAGGCAAAATTGAGAATTCTGCTCTTCGGTAGCAGCTGAGCTGTGGATCTGTAGTGCTGGGCCCTCTAGTGGCTACTTATTCAATGACCATAACTGGCTGTTTTCTGCATGGCGAGGCTCTCCTCGTCTTCTTTTTGGTTTTGCTAGAACTCCTAACTGCCTCCATTCATATTCTATCATTCCATTCTTTTATTATTACCGACACCAACTTTGGAACAGGACTAGTACTAGGGCACGGTTCTTGAGGAAGAAATTGATTGCCTTGGAAACAGACGGAGACGGAGAGCTGCATGCAGGGTTTTTTGCGGAGTGCTCTCAGGAGATACACCAGTAGGAAAATGGAGAAGTAGAATTGGGCAGAGGGAGAAGCTAACTCACAATGTGGCTGTAACTGAAGCCTCAGCTGATCCTATGGGGAGTTCAGGAGCTGAGATGGCCACTCAGGGTTGTCCCAAATCGAGGCCATGAAAACAGACCTTTGTAGTTCTGCACCAGTCTGTCATTGTGAGCTGTCCTCTGGAGGGGGTATAACTGTGGGTAAAATAGTTCCCTGTGGCCCAGGGCAATGCGCAGGGAGGGATACAGCTGTGAGCTGTCAGCAGCTCATGTTCCCAGCAGCTGGGTAATGAATGCAATGGCCCCAAGTATCTGAGCACAGCACCACTGTCTTCACTCCTGGGAGTTTGCAATCATTTTGTGGGCTCCCAGAATGCTTTTTTATTTTATTATTATTTTAAAACCAGAGGCTCGGTGCATGAAATTTGTGCAAAAGGGTGTCCCTCAGCCCAGCCTGCACCCTCTCTCAATCCAGGACTCCTGGCTCCTAACAACTCGCCTGCCTGCCTGCCTGCCTGATTGCCCCTAACCACTTCTGCCTGGCAGACTGTTAGCCTCCTAACCACTCCCCTGCAGGCCTGGTTGATGTCTAACCGCTCCCCTAACTTGGTCCCTGAAGGGGAAGAGAGAGGCCAGCCACAAAGTCTGCTGGGAGAAAGGCTCAAATGTGACTCTCAAAGCTCTAGTGGTACCGTGCTGCCTTCCACTGGTTAAGACCTCCAAGAGTAAAGGCCTACCGAGGTGAGGATGCCCCTACTGTCACCTGTAGAGGGGCAGCACTGAGCTGGCCAATATTTGTGGTGGTACTGCTTGTCCTGGCTCAGGGGAAGCGTTCCACTAAGTCTGAAAGACTAAGACATCGCAGGGACTCTCCATCACCGCCCGCGGCCTGCTCTGCCAGGCATTCGCACGCGCTGTGCTGGCGCTGCGCCTTCCATTGGCAGACCCGGAGAATCCTCTCTCGGCTGCCACATGGCCAGGCCAAAGCATCAGACACTACCACCATGCGGATTTTAAAACTACAGGGGAAATTGACCCACAGGAGCTACCATCGCTGCCGCTCCCACCGCCACCCCCAAGAATGGGAATCCACCAAAATCAGAGCTCACTACACACCGGGCTCATAGAGAATGTGGCTTCAGAAATTAGCCTCTGCATCCACTGCAGCTCCACATCCCCAACAAAGAGGACACCATTGAGGGCAGACTCTCCCCATGCAGCCATCACAGCCTGCCCACAATCTTCCCAGCACACCCACCATGCTGGGAGGGAAATGGAGCGCGCTGGTGAGGAAATGGCACGGTGCCTTCCATTACCCACCCAGGCGAGCCCATCCTCCGATGCTCCCACACCGAACGAGACACCTTTGAAGGTGGTCCCCCCACCTGCAACCATCTCAGCCCAACTGCAGCAGTCCCAGACTGCCCGCCATGCTAGCAAGAAGCTAGCGCGGCGCCTCCAATATGCAACCACAACACCCTAGAGGGGCCGTGTGCCCCGGGTGAGCCGAGTGTCCCAGGGGGCCGAGTGCCCCGGGTGAGCCGAGTGTCCCAGGGGGCCATGTGCCCCGGGTAAGCCGTACCCCCCAAAGGGGAAGGGTGTCACGGGTGAGCCGTGTGTCCCAGGGGGCCAAGTGCCCCGGGTGAGCTGAGTGTCCCATAGGGCCGAGTGCCCCGGGTGAGCCGAGTGTCCCAGGGGGCCGAGTGCCCCGGGTGAGCTGAGTGTCCCAGGGGGCCGAGTGTCCCAGGGGGCCGAGTGCCCCGGGTGAGCCGAGTGTCCCAGGGGGCCGAGTGCCCCGGGTGAGCCGAGTGTCCCAGGGGGCCGAGTGCCCCGGGTGAGCCGAGTGTCCCAGGGAGCCATGTGCCCCGGGTGAGCCGAGTGTCCCAGGGGGCCATGTGCCCCGGGTAAGCCGTACCCCCCAAAGGGGAAGGGTGTCCGGGTGAGCCGTGTGTCCCAGGGGGCCGAGTGCCCCGGGTGAGCCGAGTGTCCCAGGGGGCCGAGTGCCCCGGGTGAGCCGAGTGTCCCAGGGGGCCATGTGCCCCGGGTGAGCCGAGTGTCCCAGGGGGCCATGTGCCCCGGGTAAGCCGTACCCCCCAAAGGGGAAGGGTGTCCGGGTGAGCCGTGTGTCCCAGGGGGCCAAGTGCCCCGGGTGAGCCGAGTGTCCCAGGGGGCCGAGTGCCCCGGGTGAGCCGAGTGTCCCAGGGGGCCGAGTGCCCCGGGTGAGCCGAGTGTCCCAGGGGGCCGAGTGCCCCGGGTGAGCCGAGTGTCCCAGGGGGCCATGTGCCCCAGGTGAGCCGAGTGTCCCAGGGGGCCATGTGCCCCGGGTAAGCCGTACCCCCCAAAGGGGAAGGGTGTCCGGGTGAGCCGTGTGTCCCAGGGGGCCAAGTGCCCCGGGTGAGCCGAGTGTCCCAGGGGCCGAGTGCCCCGGGTGAGCCGAGTGTCCCAGGGGGCCGAGTGCCCCGGGTGAGCCGAGTGTCCCAGGGGGCCGAGTGCCCCGGGTGAGCCGAGTGTCCCATGGGGCCGAGTGCCCCGGGTGAGCCGAGTGTCCCAGGGGGCCGAGTGTCCCAGGGGGCCGAGTGTCCCAGGGGGCCGAGTGCCCCGGGTGAGCCGAGTGTCCCAGGGGGCCGAGTGCCCCGGGTGAGCCGAGTGTCCCAGGGGGCCGAGTGCCCCGGGTGAGCCGAGTGTCCCAGGGGGCCATGTGCCCCGGGTAAGCCGTACCCCCCAAAGGGGAAGGGTGTCACGGGTGAGCCGTGTGTCCCAGGGGGCCAAGTGTCCCGGGTGAGCTGAGTGTCCCATAGGGCCAAGTGCCCCGGTGAGCCGAGTGTCCCAGGGGGCCGAGTGCCCCGGGTGAGCCGAGTGTCCCAGGGGGCCGAGTGTCCCAGGGGGCCGAGTGCCCCGGGTGAGCCGAGTGTCCCAGGGGGCCGAGTGCCCCGGGTGAGCCGAGTGTCCCAGGGGGCCGAGTGCCCCGGGTGAGCCGAGTATTCCAGGGGGCTGAGTGCCCCGGGTGAGCCGAGTGTCCCAGGGGGCCATGTGCCCCGGGTAAGCCGTACCCCCCAAAGGGGAAGGGTGTCCCGGGTGAGCCGAGTGTCCCAGGGGGCGAGTGCCCCGGGTGAGCCGAGTGTCCCAGGGGGCCGAGTGCCCCGGGTGAGCCGAGTGTCCCAGGGGGCCGAGTGCCCCGGGTGAGCCGAGTGTCCCAGGGGGCCGAGTGCCCCGGGTGAGCCGAGTGTCCCAGGGGGCCGAGTGCCCCGGGTGAGCCGAGTGTCCCAGGGGGCCGAGTGCCCCGGGTGAGCCGAGTGTCCCAGGGGGCCATGTGCCCCGGGTAAGCCGTACCCCCCAAAGGGGAAGGGTGTCCCGGGTGAGCCCTGTGTCCCAGGGGGCCAAGTGCCCCGGGTGAGCCGAGTGTCCCAGGGGGCCGAGTGCCCCGGGTGAGCCGAGTGTCCCAGGGGGCCATGTGCCCCGGGTAAGCCGTACCCCCCAAAGGGGAAGGGTGTCACGGGTGAGCCGTGTGTCCCAGGGGGCCAAGTGTCCCGGGTGAGCTGAGTGTCCCATAGGGCCAAGTGCCCCGGGTGAGCCGAGTGTCCCAGGGGGCCGAGTGCCCCGGGTGAGCCGAGTGTCCCAGGGGGCCGAGTGTCCCAGGGGGCCGAGTGCCCCGGGTGAGCCGAGTGTCCCAGGGGGCCGAGTGCCCCGGGTGAGCCGAGTATTCCAGGGGGCCGAGTGCCCCGGGTGAGCCGAGTGTCCCAGGGGGCCATGTGCCCCGGGTAAGCCGTACCCCCCAAAGGGGAAGGGTGTCCCGGGTGAGCCGAGTGTCCCAGGGGGCGAGTGCCCCGGGTGAGCCGAGTGTCCCAGGGGGCCGAGTGCCCCGGGTGAGCCGAGTGTCCCAGGGGGCCGAGTGCCCCGGGTGAGCCGAGTGTCCCAGGGGGCCGAGTGCCCCGGGTGAGCCGAGTGTCCCAGGGGGCCGAGTGCCCCGGGTGAGCCGAGTATTCCAGGGGGCCGAGTGCCCCGGGTGAGCCGAGTGTCCCAGGGGGCCATGTGCCCCGGGTAAGCCGTACCCCCCAAAGGGGAAGGGTGTCCCGGGTGAGCCGTGTGTCCCAGGGGGCCAAGTGCCCCGGGTGAGCCGAGTGTCCCAGGGGGCCGAGTGCCCCGGGTGAGCCGAGTGTCCCAGGGGGCCGAGTGCCCCGGGTGAGCCGAGTGTCCCAGGGGGCCGAGTGCCCCGGGTGAGCCGAGTGTCCCATGGGGCCGAGTGCCCCGGGTGAGCCGAGTGTCCCAGGGGGCCGAGTGCCCCGGGTGAGCCGAGTGTCCCAGGGGGCCGAGTGCCCCGGGTGAGCCGAGTGTCCCAGGGGGCCGAGTGCCCCGGGTGAGCCGAGTGTCCCAGGGGGCCGAGTGCCCCGGGTGAGCCGAGTGTCCCAGGGGGCCGAGTGCCCCGGGTGAGCCGAGTGTCCCAGGGGGCCGAGTGCCCCGGGTGAGCCGAGTGTCCCAGGGGGCCGAGTGCCCCGGGTGAGCCGAGTGTCCCAGGGGGCCGAGTGCCCCGGGTGAGCCATGTGTCCCAGGGGAAGCAGTGGGACCCAGGGGAAGGGACGGTGAAAACCAGAGGAGGAGCGGACTCTATTCTTATGGTCCTGAGATAGTCACCATAAAACAAGCAGACTGCCAAATGACAGCGGGGAGGGGAAGGAGACCTGGGGGGAGATAGGAGAACAACCGAGGGACTGGTATGCATGAACATAAGTACAACCAATGAACATAGAACTCTGGGGAGGGAGGGCATAAATGGGAGATGGGGGGGGGGGCAATGGTAAACTATGTACACAGAAAATACCTTAATAAAAAAAAAATAAAGCCCCCCCCAATGGCAAAAAAAAAAAAAAAAAAAAAAAAAAAAAGCTCTAGTGGGAAGAACACGGGCTTTGAATTCAGGCAAGTTTGTGTTAAAAATCCAGAGAGATTCACGTATTGAGTGAATGTTAAGCTGTTTCACTTCTGACTTCCGTTTCTTCGTCTATAAAATGGGGATAAAAAATAATTACCCCGAGAGTTTTTAAAAATATGAAATAAGGTAACATACAAATTCTCAGCAAAGTCCCTGGCAGACATTGATTGCTCGTCAAATATTAGTTTTTCTTCCTTTTTTCTTTCCTGCTCACTAACTTCTGACTCTCCTGCTCCCAGGAGCCCATTCTCCGTCAGTGTAACCACGGCCACAGATGAGTTCTCTGATTTCACGGAGGCAGATCACGTTCTTGGTTTCTCAGTGGCACCTGAAAGAGGAGTCCTTTTCCTATACAAGGCTGGCTGAAAGCCTTGCTTTGTCTATTTCTTCCATGCCCAGACCAGTGTCTTAGACATTACCAATGAGAGGAGAGACCAGTGCCAGAAAGAAGAAAAAAAAAAAAGGGTAAACACCACACTCCCAGAACAGGTTTAGTTATATCCACAAGATCCCCCCCCTCACCCCCACCTCGTCAAAAAAAACCCACACCAACTAAAACAAACCAAAAGGTCGAATCAGAGTAGCAGCACTTCTTCCTTCTTGGCCGGGCTGTACATTTTTTGGTCATGACCAATCTTGGGGGAAGGGTGAGCAGGATGGGGTGAAGACTACTAGCTGTCCATGAAAATCCATTAGTTCCTTCCAATAGTAATAGAGATTTGGCTGGAACATGACTGCCTGAGTGGAGTCCCATTCGCAGCCAGTTGTAGCCATGTTACTAAGCCCTCTCATCAATGGATATGGGCAGGAGGCTTTCTGCAGCTTTTGCCTTGCTTAAGAGTAAATCTCTGGTGCTGGACTTCTGTTCTTTCTCTCTCTTCACTAATTAGAAAATCTTACACAGCCCAACTGGTTTGGCTCAGTGGATAGAGCATCGGCCTGCAGACTGAAGGGTTCTGGGTTGGATTCTGATCAAGGGCACATGCCCAGGTTGTGGGCTCGATCCCTAGTGGGGGGAGTGTAGGAGGCGGCCTGTCAATGATTCTCTCTCATCATTGATGCTTCTATCTTTCTCTTCCTCTCCTTTCCTCTCTGAAATCAATAAAAATATAAGAGAGAGAGAGAGAGAGAAATGCTTGTACCGTAGTAAATTTG
Organism: Vespertilio murinus; assembly: GCA_963924515.1. NCBI lineage: Eukaryota > Metazoa > Chordata > Mammalia > Chiroptera > Vespertilionidae > Vespertilio > Vespertilio murinus. The sequence continues at coordinate 129,844,784 of OZ004709.1, read as the reverse complement.
GAAGCTACATGTTGAGGACAGAAATCATTATTCTGAGTCCCTGAATGTCTGAATAGAGCATCCTAATCAAATCCTACCAATTTTTTTTTTTTTTTTTTTTTTTTTTTTTTTTTTTCTTTTTTTTTTTTTTTTTTTTTTTTTTTAATAAGTCTTTATTGCTCAGATTATTACAATTGTTTCTCCTTTTTCTCCCCCATAGCTCCCTTCCACCCGATTCCCACCCCACCCTCTGCTCTTACCCCCTCCCCCATCATTGTCCTCATCCATAGGTTATACAATTTTAATCCAGTCTCTTTCTGCACCCCACACCCCTTCACCCTGATAATTATCTATCCACTCCCTTTCTTTGCCCCTAATTCTATTATATTCACCAGTATATTCTATTCCTGAGATTTTTAATTCACTTGACCTTCTTCCTCTTCTTAAGTAATACCTTTCAGCATTTCATATAATACTGGTTTGGTGGTGATGAACTCCTTTAGCTTTTTCTTATCTGTGAAGCTCTTTATCTGCCCTTCAATTCTGAATGATAACTTTGCTGGATACAGTAATCTTGGTTGTAGGTTCTCCCTATTCATCACTTTGAATATTTCTTGCCACTCCCTTCTGGCCTGCATGGTTTCTGTTGAGAAATCAGCTGATAGTCGTATGGGTGCTCCCTTATAGGTAACCAACTGCTTTTCTCTTGCTGCTTGTAAGATCCTCTTTTTGTCTTTTACCCTTGGCATATTGATGATGATGTGTCGAGAAGAATTTTTCTTTGGATTCCTCTTGTTTGGGGTTCTGTAGGCTTCCTGTACTTGTAAGTCTATTTCTTTCACCAGGTGAGGGAAGTTTTCTGATATTATTTCTTCAAATATGTTTTCAGTATTTTGCACTCCCTCTTCTTCTGGCACCCCCATAATTCTGATGTTGGTGCGCTTGCAGTTGTCCCAGAGGCTCCTTACACTATCTTCAACTTTCTGGATCCTCTTTTCTTCTTCCTTCTCCAGCGGAGTGTCTTTTGGCTCTTTGATCTGATTCTTGTGTTCTTCCATTCTGCTGTTGGATCTCTGCATAATATTTTCCAATTTAGTCAGTTTATCTATACTTTTTAGTTGGGTCTCATGGAGTTTATCGAGCTTTTCTAGGATATTGTTGCATAACCTTAGAACCGTAGTTCTGAACTCTATATCCTCCATCTCTTTTGTTTGAGATCTGTTTCCTTGTCTCGGCATTATCACTATTTTTCAGAGTTGGTAGGATGGCTTTGTGTGTTTGGTGTCCTATATAGCACAGTGGATCAACCTCCTCAGTTACCTGAGGTAGACACTCTTGGTGATCCCCTTTGTGGACTGCGTGCACAGCTTTGTTGTAGCTAAGTCTCTATTGTTGTGAATTGACCTTCAGGCCAATTGGATGTGTTTATCAGCTGTGTCTACTCTGGCATAACTTCTGTATTGGAGACAGTCTTATAGGATCAGACTTGAAAAACTGCAGAAGCCTCTGCTCAGCTTGGATGGGGCGGAGTCTCAGGGCTGAAGGCTTCTGCCCTGCCCTTGTGCACTCGCCTGAGTTTCCGCCTGACCGGCCCAGGTTCCCCAAGCAAGAGCGTGGGTGCCGCAGGGGCTCGCCCGGACTTGGGCTGGTCTCTGTGGTCTGGAGCTTCTGACTCCTTCCTCTACAGAGAGGCCGCCATCTTGTACATAGAGGCAGCGGCAGCCTCCGTGGTCAGACTGGAGCTTCTGACTCCTTCCGCTAAGGAGAGGCTGCCACCTTGTACAGAGAGGCGGCAGCAGCCTCCGCGGTCAGACCTGGAGCTTCTGACTCCTTCCGCTCCGGAGAGGCGGCGGTCAGACCTCAGCGCGTACTTGCTCACGCGCGCGAGTCTGTAGACCCTGCCGGCTGCGACTGCGACTCCCGGTCCCCGGTCTCTGAGTCTCTGAGTCTCTGGGTGCCTTTCTCTGCAGTCCAGACTCCACCCGTATGAGCCTGGGACCACGGAATTTCAGCCGGGGCTGGGGTTCAGTACAGTCCGAAAGGGCTCCGTGTAATCGGGGATTCCTCCCCTCCCACCGCCAGGCAGGTATTCGGCAGCCGCGTGCGCGAGCGTCTCCCTACCTCAGTGCTTTTCGGCTCCCAGTCCGATCCGTGAGCCTCTCTCTTTCTTCCTAGTTGTAGCTATTCCACTCCGCCAGCTTTCCTGACGTTTTGGTGAAGTCCTTTTTGATTTTAGTTGTTTTTTTAATTAAATTGTTGATGAGGCGGCAGCTTAGGAGACTGCCTAGGCCGCCATCTTGGATGTTCCTCCAAATCCTACCAATTTTTTAAAAAAAACGTTTTTAGGTGTTATCTTGTTTTATTCTTTTTGTGTGTGTGTGTGTGTGTGTGTGTGTGCCTCTTGTCTCTTGTACCAGAAGAAACTCTCAAGATGTGACACTCTTGCTTCTGCCTATTTTCCCAAAAGCACAGCTGTAGTGCATGCTGACAGAGCCCCATGCAGACCCATTTTCCCAGCTGCTGTGAGTTTTGGTTGCCATCAGCTCAGAGATGCCCCTTCTCCAAAGACTTGGCCTCAGCCAAATGTGAGCCTCCTAGGTCCCTAGAACAGTGGTAGGCAAACTGCAACTCTGGAGCCACATGTGGCTCTTTGGCCCCTTGAGTTTTTAGCAAAGGCCAGCTTAGGAGTACCCTAATTAAATTAATAACAATGTACCTACCTATATAGTTCAAGTTTAACAAATTTGGCTCTCAAAAGAAATTTCAATCCTACTGTTGATATTTGGCTCTGTTGACTAATGAGTTTGCTGACCACTGTCCCAGGAGGTTAATTGCTTCCTTTGGCAGCCAGCAGCCAATGATGACTGACATTATACAGTGTTTCCCAAACTTCTCTCATGATGAGAATCACCTGGTGGAGTTGTTAAAATTCAGATTCCTGAATCCCAACTAAGATGTGCTAAACTAGAATTTTTGGGAACATATAGGTAAAATTGTGCTTCTCATCATGAGAGAAGTTTGGGAAACACTGGACTAGAAGAAGATAGTCACAAAAGGTGGGGCCAATTCTGTGATGGAAATTGAGCTTTAGAACCTTCCTGAAGAACCAGGCTGTTGTTAATCTCCAGTCAAGACAACTTCCTTGCTTAGCTTTCTCCCACTGCTCTAGCCTGCACTCCATCACAGGTTCCACCCTTCTCCAGAAAACCGCCCTCAGCTGATGGAACCTCCTCACAACCCTCCGCTTGTCCTTGTACATGGATGGGCCTCAACCAATGACTGACTGATATGGGGGCATCAAAGGCCGGCCACCTTAACTCAAGGGGGTGTAATCTTGTCACGTGGTTTATGACCCGGTCAGGTTTAGCAGTTCCCTGTCCATCAGGCCAGGGCTAGTCATAACCTGAGACACACCTTGTTTGGCCTTACCCCTTTCCTTTCTACCCCACTCTCTCCCTCAAAGGTTCTCCCTGGAAAATGCTCCCTCAGTAAATGCCTATCTCAATCTCTGCTTCCAACTTGTCTACCTGTGCCAATACTGTGCCATCTTTTCCCTAAATCACCTTCCCATTCGTTTCTGGGACTGTTCAGGTCCACGCTCTGGGATGGGTGTGCCAACGTGTGGATTACTGGGTTGAAGGTACTGAAGGGGCTAGAATGAAGAACAAGTGTGTTTTTTTGAAGTATTTCTAAGGAATCTACTAACTATAGTTGTTATGAAGGTTTTAAAAGTTAAGCGAGTTAATGTGTGCAAAATGTTTAGATCATTGCCTAACATGTAGAAAATACTCTTATCCATTGGGTGGAGGTTTCTTTGATATTTTTTCATTACTTACGTATCCCGTGTGTGCCTAAATGATCGTGTGGCACATAGTAGGCATTCAGTATCTATCTGTTGAATGAGTGATTACTGAAATTTGGCTTTTAGGGCTCAGAGTGTTATATTGTATCTGGCCAGCAGAGGGCAGACCAAGTGCAGACAAAAGAGCCTGTGGGCTGAGGGAAGAATGGGATAGCACTCCCAGACAGCTGGGGTGGGATAGAGGGAGGGAGGGCTGAGGGGACTAACTCTATCATAGACCATTAGATTGTTTACATTATACCACCTTAAAATCCTAGAATTTCATTTGGCCCAACCCTGGGAGTGTGAGATATACTGAGCCCTTGTTTTGTGAATTCAGACAAGTAAGTAGTTTTAGGCCAGGAGATCCCTGTAGTTGCCCTACTATCTGCAGCCTCTCTTTGAACTTATGACTACCCCCTAACTTAATAAATCCTCCTGTGTGATCTTTCTAATATATATTGGGTTTCTGCAACTTGCAAAAGACTTTGTATTATTTTATTAATTAAGCCCCGTGAGTATAAAGACTGTGTGAAGGGGAGTCTCCTCCCTGGATGGACCCTGAAATTCAGAGCAGCCGCTCTGGGCCTGCTTTCTCTCTTCAGGGGTGGTCTTGCCCCATTTCTGTCTCCCAGTTCCCCTTGTCTTATTCCCTTCACTCTCTCTGCCCTATCTTTCAAAGCCTCGTTCAAATTCTGTCTTTCTCTGACTCCTCAATCTACTCAATCTCATTTCTCAAAACTCTTTAAGCATCTATTGCCTGCCCATTCATTCTTACTCTTGACTGCCTTTCGGTACTTGATTGGGATTTGGGTCTGGGTGGCCTTTAAAATCCCATCCAGCTATAGACTTTGAGTCTGTTGTTTTCCCATCTGCCGCATCTTCTTCAGCAGGTCTCCTCCTTCTCCCTCAAGAAGAGATAAGGAAAGGCTTGAGCACAGATGGGTTTTTAGCACAGATTTTTCAGGGAGTGAACATAATTGCTCATGGCAGCAAACATCTTCTGTGATCCTCCACGCAAGAAACACATAGGCATTAATATACATGCATGTATGCATAGCCCATGGATACTGACAACAGTGTGGTGAAGGGTGTTGTGAAGGGTGGAGAGGGAGAAAGGGGGCAAAATAGGGACATCTGTAATAGTGTCAAAATAATAATAATAAAAAGAAACACATAGGCATGTATTTTTACTTTTTCAAAATAGAAAGAGCCCCTCCCCCTTATTATACAAGTAACATACTTATGGTCAAATAAAACAAGTAGTACATAAAATTTTAAAGTAGAAAGGGAACATCACCCATAATCCTTCTCCTCAAAGAAAACTGGTATCAAAATAGTCTTTCAGGTTTTTGCTAGACATGAAAATATGTGCTTCAATAGGGCATTTTGGAGACCCCCATGGAGATGTCTTAAATAGAAATCAAACCAAACAGTGGAAAGTTCTAGCCTGTGGTTTGCAGCTTATGAAATATTCACCTGCTGATATCTGGCTGTTTTTGGCTCACAAACACAGCAGTTTTATATGGTTCAGCCTTCTGTACATGAAGCCTAGAATGGCAGACCCGGTAAAGCTCCTAGAGACTTTCACGTCTAACAGTTTCACTGTGCTGAGGAGGAAAAAGGATCAGAGAGAGAAGAGTCCAGACGGTGTCACATGTCACATTAGCGGTAGAACCAGGACTGGTTCTCTTTCACTGAACCAGGTACTGGCCTTGTACACGCTGCTGCTTTTAATAGGATGGCCGTCCAGGTATGATAATCATCTTGTAGAAGCAGATTTCAGCTTGGTATCAGGAAATTTCTCACATTACTCAATCAAAATGGACGAGGCTGCATTAGAGGTGGTGAAACCTCAATGCTGGAGTTGTGGCTGGGAAGGGCAGCACTGTGACATGGCTGGAGAGGCACATGAACCATGGAGCTAGTGAGGCTTAACTTTCAGAGCCCTGTGCACCCGCGGCTCCTTAGGTCTTGGGAGGGGTCCTAGGTGAACATCCCCTAAGGGCTCCTGGACCGCGAGAGGGCACAGGCCAGGCTGAGGGACCCCACTCCCCCACTGAGTGCATCAATTTCATGCCCCGGGCCTCTAGTGGTAATATACTTTTGTAATAATTGCATAAGTAGGATATTTTTAAAAATTCTTTTTAAGGAGGACCCCCAGAATTGTGTGACTTTTAGGCTGTGATCCATTCTGTGCAGCACAGTGCATTGAGAAGCACCGGGCAAGGAGATCAGAGTTTCTGACTTCCCCTCATGGCACTGCTCTGGCCCAAATGGACAGCATGGCACTTGCCCTGCTTCCCTTACAGGGGGGGTGCAATCACAAATGTTAAATGGGTTGAAAAACATAAAATAGGAACAGCCAAAACCGGTTTGGCTCAGTGGATAGAGTGTCTGCCTGTGGACTGAAAGGTCCCGGGTTTGATTCCGGTCAAGGGCATGTACCTTGGTTGAGGGCACATCCCCAGTGGGGGGTATGCAAGAGGCAGCTGATCGATGATTCTCTCTCATCGATGTTTCTAACTCTCTATCCCTCTCTTCCTCTCTGTAAAAAAATCATTAATATATATATATATTTTAAAAAGAAATAAAAACATAAAATAAAAACAAAAATAAGTAACATTGTATTACTGTAATATGGGTAATATTGCTGCTTCTCATGGTCACTGAAGGTAACACACACACACACACAAATGTGTCCTCAGTACATCTTCTTGTTTTATTTCCCTCTGCCGCAACTTCCTTTTCTCCTTCCCCGGGTCCAAACCCCCCAACCCTCAATGCTCCAGCCACAGGACCAGTCATTGGTTATTATCTTTTGCTACTTCTATATGATTGTTCATAGTTCCCACTATCAAGTCTATCTTTGATGAAAAAAAGTCCTGTTCCACCAGATGTCCTGTTCCACAAGGCCTCTCTCCTCCCAGCCCAATGACGACATCCCCTATCACCGCTTCTTGTTGATCTTACAGAAAGGAACAGAGGCCTAATGTGATCCATGGCTGAGTTCTGGAGGCCCTTAGAAGACAATCCTCAGCTGTCTTCATCTTCAGCCACCCCGGTTCCTAACATCAGATCATAGATACACGGTTCTTGATGTACACGTGGTAGGGGTCACTGCGCTTGTCCACTTTGCGGGAGCGGGTGTATCCCAGGATGAGACTGCCCACAGTGGCAGCAAACAGGAACATGACAAAGAGAATATACATGTAGGAGTTGTCATTGCGGCCAGGAGGGTTGGCCCGCTGTTCCTCCGTCAGGTTGTCCGGCCCTGTCCGGCAGAGCAAGTTGCTGTGAAGAGTGGCATTTAGAGCCTTCAGGACGGCGTGCAGACTGTGATACCAGGTCTCAGTCCCATTGGTGGTCTCCATAGCAACAGGGATCTAGGTGGGGAAGACTTGGAGGACACTCTGGTGGCAACAGAGAGAGGAAGGACAGTTTCCATTACCTGCAGCTGGACTGATCTCACTCCTTCAGACCCCAGCTAAAACCCCAACATCACAGTTCATTCTACTTGTTTACTTGTCTGTTTCGCCACTAGACTGCAAGCTCCATGAAAGCAGGGACTATGTTTTACTCACTGCTATAGACAAGCCCTCATGACAGCACTCAATAGATGCTCAGTAAGTACCTGTGGAATAAAGCCTTCCTTGGCATTGTAACCTATCTATCTTTTTTTTAAAAAAAATTGATTCTGCAAGTCACTGAGATTTAGGCTAGAAGAAATTTAGGGATTATTTAATCTAATTGCGTCATACAGACTTACAGGGAAACAGAGATCATAAGTGGCTTGACCATGATCCCAGAGAATAGTCAGAGGCAGAGTTTAGACAGAGCCCTGCTTTTTGATGGCTAGTTCAGAGTTTCTCGACTCTCATGCCAGCTCTTGGCAGGACCATATGGCATTATTGAAAGTATTCCCCAGGACTCTCCTTCAGCACCATTCTTTTTTATACTCCACAGGTACCACAGAGATGTTTGGGGATGGCTTAGATTTCGCCTTACCTAGAACCCGAAGCTGGATCATTTGATATATCCCAAGCACTCTGGGTATTCCTACCTATTTAGGATTTTGCTCAGAAGGGTTCTATAGGAAATTGTATTGGAAAGGCATGGCTGGGGAAACAGGGAGGAGCTGATAACCCCTGCAGGCACTGGAGAAGAGAATAGGGATGGGCTGGAGGATGGGGAGTGACAGGGGCCCTCAGTCTGGTTTGGGGTTTTACCTGCCCCCAAGAGAGAAGACACAGCACCTCAACTATCCTGCCTTCTGACACAGTCACTGCATACCTGGCATATGATAGGTGATGGTAAATGTTCTTTTTCCTTCTTCTGGAGATCCTTAGTCTATAATATAGAAAACCATGCTAGCCTCGTGTCCTAGTCCAGGCATGGGCAAACTACGACCCACGGGCCGGATGGCTGTTCTAAACTATTGAAATAAAAAAATTTTAAAAAGACCGTACCCTTTTATGTAATAATTACTCTGAATTTATATTAGTTCACACAAACACTCCATCCATGCTTTTGTTCCAGCCCGCCAGTCCAGATTAAGAATCCATTGTGGCCCTTGAGTCAAAAAGTTTGCCCACCTCTAGTCCTAGTCTCTAAAAAAACATGTCATTCCCTTTAAACAAGGCTCTACACCCACTTCCTTCTGGAAACCTTCACTGAATATTCCTCACTCCTTAACCGTACTCCACAAGCTTTATCATCACAGCCTTCCCTTGGCCCAGCACTTACACATAAGGCTTTGTGTGGCTGTTCTCTTGTTATTGATAAAGGTATCAGCAGACCACATGCTCCTGGCCAGCAGAGCTGTGTCCCTCCCCTACATCTATAGGGCTATCCTGAGATTGGCTGGGAATTCTCCTTCCCTGGTGCTCTAAACCTCAGACTGGCTGGGTGTTCTCCATTCCTCAATAGTCTTGAGTAAATATGGCCACCAGAAAAGGCTGGTTCTAAAGCCCTCCTTTATCTAGGTAGAGCTGTCAACCAACCAAAGATAACAAACTTGATTATTAACCATAAGGTCTCTTTCCCAGATGACGGTTAGTTAAGACTATGATAAAATTCATGAACAACTCTAAGAATGCAGAAGTTGGGGGTGAGGGGTGGGGAAAGAATAAATAATACAGTCCAGGACTGGCCCACATTTCCTACAAGGCCTCTGGGGCCCCATGCTATATGGCACGTGGGCTACCTTATCTGGATGGAGAAGGGGAAAAGAGCAGAGGCTTGCTGAGTTAAGACCCAGGAGGCATACGTTCTCATCTGCTACCCCTCTTGTCAGGCAACAAATCTGTGCCTTTTCCCCTCAGAGAGGCCAATGGAAATCAGGAACAGCACAGTGAAATTAATGGCTCAACCAGTGATCCAACCAGTCATCATTTATGACGGCTCACGCTTGGGTAGGCTCAGACCCAGCCCCTGTACTGTGGGCATATTGCCAGCTCTTCTATAATACAGGGGACAAGCCAGCTTCTACTGGGGCTTAAGGAAGAAGAGATGGATTTTTCATCAGGACTCAGAAAGTGTTCACAGTGACGGAGGCATTCCGGTGGACCTTGAAGGGTTTCCAGGAAGCAGAGAAGGCAAGAAAAGGAAACAGATGAACAAAGGCATGACAACAAGCAAGTACATAAAATGTTTAAAAGTATGGGAGGGAGTATTAGGAGGTAAGAGTGTAAGATGTATGGAAGGCTGTGATAGATGTGGGATGGAGATACTGGTTGAACCTGTTCATGGAGGGTCTTGAGTGCCAGACTGCAGATGTAGAACTTTATGTGTAGTTGGAAATAGTGTTTAAAAGGGGGATACAAAGGACCAGATCTGTGCTTGGAGAGGACACGCTGGCTGCTATGTGGACTGAATTGAGGGCAAGATTGAAGGCAGAAAACCCAGTGACAAGGGTCCTTTGGAAGACTCACCAAATACCAGGCAAACTCCTCTTGTTCCGAGTTGGCTTCAGGAATCTCCTTCTGGGCGCCCCAAGACTCCTCAGCCCCTCAGCCTCTTTAGGATGTCTCTGGACACATTTGTGGTCTCAATGTTCACTTCGGGAGTTGGGAGGCCCAGAACTGGAAAGCAGGAGAAGGGGCAGAGAAGGAAGGAAGTAGACAAAGAAAAACCTTCAGAACCTGGTGGATCACCCAAGGCTGGGCCCCAAGGGTTGTGCAATAGCCTTGCTGTGGGCTTTGACCCCCCCTTCCTCTTCTCCTCCTCTTCCTGCAGCAGCTGGGCCAGGCCAGTCTATGGTTACAGCTACAGGAACTGTACAGTGGCCAAGGGACATCTGATTGCTGTTCCCCAACTCCAGGCCCACAATGTTTCAAACGGGTGACTTCATGAGGAACCTCAGTTTAACATGTGAACTGCTCAGGGACCAGCCTACAACATTCCCTTTCTCAAGGGTTCTGGTGTCTTAGTGGAGCCTCTGAAGGGCTGAGAGGGCTGGAGAGCCAAGGGAATGATACAATGGCAGAAGGGCAGTTGGCAGTTGGGTTGATATTTTACATAGGAACAAAGGATATTCACACTAGCTTATTTGGATATACTGGGTATAAACATGGTAACAGCATCAACACTACTTGTAGCATAGCTCACTGTGAAAATTAAAGAAGAAAATTACTTAGTGTCTGGCACCAGACCCTCCACAGACATGGTGGGGGTTTTATTTTTGTGGAACGAAGGTTGGCAGGGCCTTCAGAGTCCATGTAGTTTAACTTCCCTAGTTTTACAGGGAAGGAAATGGAAGCCCAAGGAGCTGTCTTGGTTCAGCTATTATGTGTGTGACTTTGGTCATGTGACTTCCCTTTTCTGGGCCCCCAGCTTCTGCCTGCATCTATACATTGAAGGGGTTTTATTATGGGTTCGGGCCAGCTCTAATATCCCAAGAGGGTACAGATCACAAAACGGATCAGATAGGCTGGTGGGAAAAGCATTTTGGGCTTCCTCTCAAATCACAAGATGGAGAAGGCTGCAGACTTTTTCCTCACAAGTTAAAGTTCGGAGCCCTGGGACTGAGTTATACTTGCAATTCCCACCTAGAAAAACTGAGAACCAAATTGCTTGACTTAATTCATTTTGCCTCTTAACAGGAGGAGACAGAGTCTATGCAGAAAGTGGGGACAGGGGAATAGGGAAGGCATTGAGGTGAGATTCAGTGAGAGGACTTCTCTGTGTAGACCTGGGTGCTTATAGTCTGATGGGAAAGAAAAGAAGCCACAGTTACTGATTTTTATGTGCTGGATCGGGGTGGGAGAGAGGGTCTGGGTATAAGGACATCCTGTCCTTTGGCTCAGGAGAGTCAGAGAACTGATAAAGGGATAGGTTGGTTCTTTTATGACCTGCCTCTGGGTCCCAAGTTGGGGATCTGGCAGTTGGCAATATTTGGAGTTTTGCTCTTCTTTATGAGATCCTTGGCTCCAAGATAGTCACTGATGATGAAGTTCATAATGACAAAGGAGACAGCTATTGCCCTGCAGAGTCTTTAACTTAAAAATAGGAGATAGGCCAGTTAGGAAGGAACTGACCAAGCTGAAAGAAGTTTGAAAGATCATTTAGCCCTGGCTGGTGTTGCTAAGTGGTTAGAGCATGGGCCCACACATCCAAGGATCATGGGTTCAATTTCCAATCAAGGGCATGTACCTGGGTTGCAGGTTTGATCCCTGGGGCACATGCAGGGGGTAATCAATTAATGTGTCTCTCTCACATCAACGTTTCTCTCTCTCTTCTCCCCTCTCTTCCTCCCCCCCTTTCTTCCATTCTCTCTAAAAAAATCAAAGGGGGGTCCTAGCCTGTTTGGCTCAATGGATAGAGCATTGATTCCGGCCAAGGGCATATGCCCAGGTTGTGGGCTTGATCTCCAGGAGGGGGTGTGCAGGAGGCAGCCAATCAATGATTCTCTCTCACCATTGATGTTTCTATCTCTCTCTTCCTCTCCCTTCATCTATGAAATCAATAAAAATATAAAATAAATAAAATTAAAAAATCAAAGGGGGAAAAATCCTTGGGTGAGGATTAACAACAACCAAAAGATCATTCAGCATCTAGATTCTAGGCCAGCCCATGCATTTTGTAGATGGGGAAACTGAAGCTCAGTGGGTAAAGTGACCCATGGAATGCTGTTTGGTACTCTTTTTGCTACTAATGACAGAATTCCTTGACATCTGAGCTGCATATCACACCAAACACAGCCTCCTCGTGTTCTGGGCATCATCTCCTCTAACTCCATGACCACTGCTTTTTCCTGCACTACAGATTCCCGCCCCTCTTAATTGAGGATCCACTAAGGGGGCAAAGGTGGTTAAGTTTTGGAGGAGTTAACCTTCCTTTAGAGTCTCCTCTCTCATGGCTCTTTCTGCTCCAGGCCTACTCCTGGCCCCCTGAACAAGCCAGACACGCGCTCTTCCTCCACAGACTATTGCTATTATTTCCTGCACATTAACAGCTTCTCCCTTAATGTTCTGTACTTCAACTCACCTGACCTGTAACTTGGAGGTGGAGGCATACAGCTGTCATCTAAAGGATTAAGTGGGTATCTTAGTGACATTTTCTTTCAGATTTTTCTGGGGGAAGTGAACCACCATCATTGTTTTTGTTTGTTTGTTTATCCATTGCTCTGTTTCAGCTACTCTTTTATTATTTATTTATTTTTTTAGAATATGTTTTATTGATTTTTCACAGAGAGGAAGGGAGAGGGACAGAGAGCTAGAAACATCAATGAGGGAGAAACATCGACCAGCTGCCTCCTGCACACCCCCCACTGGGGATGTGCCTGCAACCAATGTACATGCCCTTGACCAGAATTGAACCTGGGACCCTTGAGTCCGCAGACCGATGCTCTATCCATTGAGCCAAACCGGTTTTGGCTGTTTCAGCTAATCTTTTAAAAAAATATATTTTTATTGATTTCAGAGAGGAAGGGAGAGGGGGAGAGAGATAGAAACATCAATGATGAGAGAGACTTACGGATTGGTTGCCTCCTGCACACTCCTTCTGGGGATTGAGCCCACAACCCAGGCATGTGCCCTGACTGGGAATTGAACTCAGGACCTCTTGGTCCATGGGACAATGCTCAACCCACTGAGCCACCACAGCTGGGCTCAGCTACTCTTAAAAATGAGTGTCTTAAGTGCCTGGAAATGTGATAAAGGCAGAGTGTCAGGAATACAGAGATAACTCCTGGGATGCACAGTTTTGCCACTGGTCCTTCTGGACGTTTTGTCACCACGATGGATTAGGGAGCCAATGGATGAGAGAAGAGTTGCAGGAATGTATCTTGTCATATAGTTGGAAAGAGATGCAGGAATAAAATCTGAACTAGAAGGGATCTTAAAAATCATGTCATTGGTGCAACCCCCTCATTCAACCAGTGTGAAGGGGACTCCCCAGAGAGGAATCACTTAATGTCTCATAACCTAGGAGGGGTAGAGCTGGGGCCAGAAATAGGTATCCACAAATCTTTCCACTATAGGTTCTCTGTTATCTATAGAACAGTCTAATCTTCTCTAATTACCATTTAAGTTCCTTTGGATGTGACCCTGCCTCTATTCCCATCTTACCACACTTTCCCCAGTGTCCTGTAGCCCATGGCACTGAGCTACGGGCCATTCTCAGAACATGCCTCGCACTTGCACACCTCTCTCATTTGGTCATGCTGTTTTCCTAGGCAGGGATGCCCTTCCTCTTTTTATCTGCACAGTGAACGCCAATATCCTTTAAGACATAGCTCCAATGTCATCTCTGCAAACTCTCTCCTGAGACACCCCTTCCTACTCTCTAGCTAGTTATTCACTTCTTGTTCGTTCCTAACCCTGTTAGAGCATTATGCTGTACTGAAATTATATATCTGAGCATCTATATAGAATCTGTCTATTCATGGTGAGGTATGAGGAGGACAGGTGCCTATCATACATTTCTTCTTTTTTTAATTTTAAAATTTTATTGACTTTTGAGAGAGGAAAGGAGGGAGGGAAAAAGAAAGGAAGGGAGGGAGGGAGGGAGGGAGGAAAGGAGGCAAGAAGGGAGGGAGGGAGGGAGGGAGGGAGAGAGAGAGAGAGAGAGAGAGAGAGAGAGAGAGAGAGAGATGAGAGAGCAACATAGACCAGCTGCTTCCTACATGCATCCGGACCAGGGATCAAACCCACAATCTGGGTATGTGCCTGACAGAGAATCAAATTGTCACCTTTCGGTGGATGCTCCAACTAACTGAGCCACAGGGACCAGGGCTGTCATACGTTTCTTTATCCCCTGGGTCCTGAGCACATAGCAGGCACTGAAGAATAAATTAACCAATGCCTTTTCTTATTAGACCATCCCTCTCCAGCACGCCCATGCACATTCATGCAAATAGCTTACATTACCTAAGAAACAACTTCAAGGGCAGGCCAAAAGAGATTCCATTTGGTCTGGAAAAGGGGAGGCTCAAAGGAAAGAAAGCATATCAGTCTGGTGGGGAAGTGAGTCAGGGCTTTGAAACCCAGACATTCCCTGACCTGAACCCCTTTCAATCCAAAGGGCACACATTCTTGGTCCCAAATCACCGGTGTGGCTTTGTAACCCTCTCTTCCTGTGTACCTACTCAGGGTGTGGCCATACACACCCACCCACCGCACTCACGCAACTCCCAGTCACTCGGCCGGTGATCTTGCCTTTCAAGTGTTCCTTTCATGCTCCTAATCTTGGCTTCTTGCTCGGCTAAGAGACCTTGAGCACTGCACTGACGTTCTCTGAACCTCATCTAAGGGATGGGGATAATTACCCCTGATTACCTCCCATGGGAACTCGGGGAGGCACTAGTGGGGAAGGTGTTTTAGAAAGTGCAAAGTATTATTTAAACATAAGAGATAATTACCGGGCAGTCCTGTCACCTTGTTTCTTTACCCACCCAGCTGCCCCAGTATGACCAAGAACAGCCATCCCTATGTCCTCTGTGAGCCCAGAGGTTCATATTATTCCCCTTGGTTCTTCAGAAGCCTTCCTTGTTTTCGTCCTCTCTGATCAGTCCTGTAGTCTCTTTCCATGTAGGGGTACCGTGCTTCAGTCCTGTCACTGATGGGGAACACACGAGAGTGGGGACCAAAAGACCTGCCCCTCTTTGCCAATGGGTCTAGCCATGCGTCCTGGTTAAGTCGCTTCCCCGCTCTGGGCATCAGCAAGATGGGGTTTCTTGTGTTGCCTAACTCTTAGAAGGTATTTTGAGCACCTACCCATTCAGTGTGGATAGAAATATGTTCTGAGAAGTGTGGAGTGAGTGAGGATGAAGAAGGTTGTTGGCTAGTACCTCGAGGAGTCAAGAAAATGCAAAAGCAGTTTCCATGGTGTCAGCATTTGGAGACAGAGCAGCTGGGTGCCAGGAGGAGGTACCTGCGTAGGTGAAGCGGAGAAAGCTGGCCTAGGAGTGAGGAGACCTGTGTTCTTTCTGTTCCCTGCTGTGACCCTGGGCCAGTCATCTCCCCCGGGGCCTCGGTTTCCACATAGAAAATTGGTGAGGAATAGGTTGTGAGAAGGAGAGACTCCCATGGGCCATCACACAGGGTCTGAACTCATCATCTATCTCCCTTTTAGAAAAGGGAGTCCTAGGTCTAGACCCCCCACCCACCTCATCCCCTCATGTCACATGGAGTGCTGGGCAGCGGGGCCCAGAGGTCCATTCTATGGGCGGTGACCCAGGAAAAAGAAAGCGCAAGCCATAGAGCCGGTGGGCCACGGGAACAGGTTTAAAACCCATAAACTAGGGCTTGGCTCCGGACTCCCAGCCTAGACCTGTGTTATTAGCAGCAGAAGACGCTTTGGGGGGAACCCCCTGGCATCTCCCAGGACTGGGGCGCATATAGGGAGTAGCCACGAGGCACATCCACTCTTGCAGAGCAAGCGGCTCGGACCAAGCAAGGCGGCCGCTCTGGGTCCCGGAGTGCCGTTTCCCGGGGCACCCGCTGCTGCCCCGCAGGTGTTCGCTTGCACATCTGTGGATGTGGAAGGAGCCTTCCTGCGCCCTCCACAGGCTCCCTCCCCGCGGGGGAGGACCAGGAGGCCAGCTCCGCACTCCCACCTGCGCCCGGGAACCCCGCTGCGCTGTCTTGTGGCAGATCAACCTCGATTCTGAGCCGACCCCCCACCTTGGCGGCTCCATGGTCTCAAGAGAGGAGAGAATACCTCATTTCAACCCAACCCTGCACCCCCCGCGCCAGCTCAGCCTTCGCAGCCCTGCGGGTGCGCTTTACCTGTCTCTCCCGAAGCGTCCGAGGCTCCGAGGGGCGTGGGTCGGCTGGTGGGACACCGCGCCCTGCGCTGGAGGGTGCGCCGCTCTGCACCCTTCGTTCCGACGGCCCTTCCGCGTGCAGCCCCTGCCCCGCACCGCCCCGAGCCCCCTCAGCTTTGCTAACCGACCCGCACTTGGCTCCCTTTTTCCTTCCTTCGGGCGTCCCCTCCTCCGGCCCCGCCCGCCCCCAGCACACCCCTTTCTCCCCGCGCTGGCTTAGGGCGCCTCCGCCCAGCCCAGCTGCACGGCCTCACCCCACTGTGGGCGCCTACCCTTCCGTCCCCTGCAGGGCCCGCTTCCTGGACCTGCGGCGGCGGAGAGCCTCCCTCCCGCTTTGCTGAGCTTGCCCAGCCTGGGGCCAGTCTCCAGAAAACGGAGCTGAACCCTGGGTGCTGGCGTTAGCAGGCTTTGCTCCTAGTGGCTGCAAGTCACTCTTGGTGGGCAAATCACTGTTGCTCCCGGGATCGTGGCTTCCTTGCCATAAAATAGCTGCAATCCTGTGTGCAGCCTTCACAGGGTGGTGGTCAGGGTCAGATGAGATCTTAGAATCCAAAGAATTCAAGCCGAATGGTCACTGGAGAAGTCTGACTCTGACATAGAGGCCCAGGTGGGGAGACAATGGCCCAGGTTCACCACGGAAGATGCGGCAGCAACCAGACTCGGAATCCAGGACACCACTCTCTCTCCTTCACCCCAACGGATGTCGCTCTCCTTCCTCCAAGACTCAGTGGCTCTTCTCAGTTCAGGCAGCTGGCGTCCAGCCACACACCTCACTGGTCCCTGACTCAGAACACCCTTCATTTTCTGGCCACCAGGCTCTCAAACCACTGTCTGGTAGGGTAGACTGGGCAGGCTCTAGAAAAGAGCAGCAGCTAGGGACAGCTGGGAAATGGGGCACCAGGGGGCTAGGGCAGGGGAGTGGACAGTGGCTGGGAACAGCCTCTCAGGGACTCCGTGGGAGTCCTTATCAGACTCCTCTTTATCAGCCTGTGGCCTTGGAATAATTAATAACAAACAGGCCAGCTCTTGCTCCCTTGCAAAGACCTGTTCTGGGAGACATCGAGACATCTCAGGCACATATATCCTCAATCACAGAACCACAGACTACATCTAGGAAGTGCTATCATTTTAGAAAGACCTACCACATGGAGGGAGTGTTGAATCTTCATCAAAACATGTTACTTTTTTTCTTCTTTCTCTCTCTCTCTCTCTTTCTCTCTTTCTCTCTCTTTCTTTCTTTCTTTCTTTCTTTCTTTCTTTCTTTCTTTCTTAAGATGCCCAAATGATTCTGGTGCGAAGTGGTTCTTGAGTACAGCCTTAAGGAAACAGCCCCGGCTCAGTTAGGGTTCCTTGCCACATCCTGCTCAGGGCCTTCAGTTTACTCCATAGGAATATTTATTACAGTTATCAAAAGTAACTATTTATTCAAAGAGGACCACACCAAGACACATCATAATTAAAATTCCAAGAGCAAAAGACAAAGAGAGAATATTAAAAGCAACAAGACAAAAGCAGGTAGTTACCTATAAAGGAGCACCCATACGACTATCAGCTGATTTCTCAACAGAAACCATGCAGGCCAGACGGGAATGGCAAGAAATATTCAAGGTGATGAATAACAAGAACCTACAGCCAAAAATACTCTACCCAGCAAAGCTATCACTCAGAATCAAAGGCCAGATAAAGAGCTTCACAAATAAATTTAAGCTAAAGGAGTTCATCACATCCAAGCCAGAACTATATGAATTGTTAAAAGGGGTTCTTTAGGAAGAGGAAGAAAATAAAGATAAAAATTATGAACAACAAATACATAACTATCAACAAGTGAATCTAAAAACCAAGGGAAGTAAAAATCATGATGAACAATATTAACTGGTGAATATAATAGAATCAGAGGTATGGAAGGGGAGTGGACTGATGATTCTTGGGGAAATGGGGAGTGGAGTGGGGCGGGAAGAGACTGAACATAAACTGTGCACCTATGGATGAGGACAATGGGGGATGGGGAAAGGGCAGAGGGTGGGATGGAAACTTGGTGGAGGGGAGCAATGGAGGGGGGGGAAATGAGGAACATTTGTAATAATATGAACAATAAAGATTTTTTTTTTTTAAAAGTAACTATTTCCCCACCTCATCTACTAGGTTGCGAGTTCTTTTAATATAGGGATTATCTCTTATTTTAATAAAATACTCGTATTAGAATCATAATCTTAGACTCACACATCTAAAGAGTTCTAGAATTATTTAGTGGTAGAACCTAAGTTGGAAGAACTCGGAGTTATCTAGTCAAATCCTTTCCTTAAGGATCCCCTATATCTGTTTTGATGTGAAATTGTGCAGTTTCTTTTGCACACCTCTAGTGACAAGAGTCTCATTGCCTCGGAGATAGCTAAGGTTCTGATTATTAGGATATTCTCACATTGTGACAAAAACTGCCTCCTATTGGCTTCTACCTTTTGGTTCCTGTGCCTTTTGGAGACAAAGTATATGCTCAATCTATGTTCCCCTTTTCAGTTCTTCAGAAACTTAAGATATCCTCTACTTCCCCTTCTCTGGAGGGAGGATGGGGCAGGAACCCTCCCTGTTAGGGAAGGCAGTTGGCCAAGGGGTCACTGGAAAGTGGCAGCTTCTGTTGTTATTAGATGACAAAAAGTAAGATGAAACACTTCTCCGGAGGAGACCATAGTGAGAGAAGAACCTTCAGGGAATTCTCAAATTCAGGGCCTGACCTCAGGACAAGGAGGAGGAGAAGTGGGGACTCATTGAAGGGGTCAGTGGAAGAGTCACCTAGAGATATAACTTCTTTAAGTCTTTGCTTTAGAGCCACCTTCTCTGGGCAGCCTTCCCTGACCATCCTATTTACAAACGTTAATCCCTCCCTTCTCGGTCCTCCCTAACCACTTTCCCTGCCATGTTATTCCATAACACCTAACATCATTTTATATATTTAATGTATTCTTTAAAAATCTTTTGCTGTTGTTGTTCTTGCTGCATCCATCAGCTGAAGCTCACAAGTCCAGTCTGTCAGTCCAAGCTCAGTCCTCTCTGCTATTCCCGAAATCTGGATTCTAGCAGCCACTCTCTTTTTCCTCCCTTTGAGGCCTGGGGAGGTAATAATGCCCAAATGTTTCAAGCCCCAGGGTACTTCACTGCCCCTTCTGGTTGCCCTATTCTCTGCCCACCTTTTTGAATTCAGCTTCCTCAGAACAGGTTGACATGAGATGGCCATCTGCTTCCTGGACCTGGCTGATAAAAGGCCTATTCTCCTATAGCCCCCTGCTGTTCCCTTGACAACTACACTTAACATTCTGTTTTATAATTGCCTACTCTATTTGTTGACTCCATACCTAGAACATAAGCTTCTTGAGGGCATTAAGCCAACACTAATCCAACACAGAGTAAATATTACTGAGAACTTGTTGAATGAATGACTGAATGAATGAATGAGTGTCATGAAAGAAAAGATCACTCGGGAAGGCTTCCAAGGAGAGATAGATCTGAAAAAGCCTGGAAGGATAACAGGATGCTTTTATAGGCTCTAGACCAGGACTCTCCTCTGAGCACTAGACTACCATATCTAGTTACATATTTTCCATCTCTGTTGGGATAATGTATTGGGGTTGAAACTCTTGATCTCCTTCCCTGGCTCCCCTCAGCCTCCTCTCAGGGTCTGCCTTTGCCATTACACTGTAAGCACTATGAGAACAAGGTGTGTCTTTTCACTGTAGACTAACCCAATGTCTGTCCAGTAGGCAGGGGAGAAGGATTGTGATAGGGTGAGCATGGATGGTGTCTGTCAAGAGTCTCAGAAGTTTGGGCCACCGGGGGAAATACAGCATGAATCACAGAGGAAGTTTAACGATCACATCAAGTTATTTTATTCCATTACTCGTCAGGAGTCCGAGTTAGTGCTTCCGTGATCTTGTCTCCTGTTGGTCAGTCAGTTGTGACCCTCAGGACGCTGTGTCTTACCATTCTGTACTTCACCCTTCTCCTGCCCTGCAGGCAGCACAGAACAGTGCAGGGAGCACTGGAGGAGGTAGAACACCGGTGGGACGGTGTGGTGTGAGGGGCCAAGATCTTGGTGATGATCTTTCTCACTTCACTGTGTCCTGGGAGGCAAGGTGCCACAGTGGTCCAGAACACGGCCTCTTGGGGCTCACAGAGCTGTATTTGAATCCTAGCCCTGCCACTTACTGGCTGTGAGAGCTTCACCTCTCTGAGTCTTAGTTTCTTTATCTGTAGAATGGGATAAAAATACCTACGTTTTCTGGTTGTATGGATTACAGTAAGATATTATAGGTAAAGTGCTTCACTTGGTGACTGGTACATAGCTGGTGCTCCGTAAAGAATAGCTATTAATGAGGGCATGTGTGTTCATGGTTGTGTAAATATGGACTTTTGAATCTTACGGTTTGAACAATAAGGGCTGTGGGAATGCAGAAGAAAGTGGGGTCAGAGAAGACTAGAGTTTGCAGAAGAGGTGGGTGTTATCAGTCAGGAATCTTAGTTGCAACAGAAGAACACCCAAATCAAACTGACCTAAGTAGAAAAAAGAATTTATTGGCTCATGTAATTACAAAATACAGAGGTATTGGCTTCCGGCATTCCAGCATGGCTGGATCCAGGAGCTCAGAGGGTGTCTGCAAGAAGCTGGCTTTTTTGTTTGTTTGTTTTGTTTTGTTTTGTTTTGCATCTTTGGGCTTTGCTTTTCAGACTGTTGCTCCATTCTCAGGCAGGATTCCACTTTTTGGTGACAAGATGGCTGCGTTTTGTGTTCTATGTATACACTCTTCTGTTAGTAAATCCAACAGAAAGAGCTTCTTTCCCCACAATCCCCCCAACAGAAGTCCTGGTCAGACTCTTGTCATCCTAAAATAGGCCCAGTGCCCGTCCCTGCACTAATCACAGAAGTCAGGGGTAAAAGACGGCAGGACATTGTCTCTATTCAAACCACATACACTTGGGTCAGGAGATATGGGTGAAGGTGGCCAAACTTCCAATTTAAAAAAGAAAAAAGTCATGGGGCGATAATGTACAACACAGTGACCAGGTGACTATAGTTAATGATACTGTATTGCCAATTTGAAAGTTGCTAAGAGAGATCTTAAAAGTTCTCATCACAAGGAAAAAAACAAAAACTTTTTTTGTGAGTGTATGGTGATGGATGTTGACTAGACTTATTGTGGCAATCACTTTGCAATATAAACAAATATCAAGTCATTATGTTGTGCACCTGAAATTAACATAATGTTACATATCAATTACATCTCAGTTAAAAACAAACGAACTCACAAACTCGAAATGGGTGGTGGGGGTCATGATTCCCTGAGGAAAATTTGGATGCTATCACAGAAATAGGGTGAGCACAGGCTGAAACAAGTACCCTCTAAGTGGGCCTTGGAAAACAGATATGAATTGGGCAGACAGTGGGGAGGGAGGAAGACACCCCGGAGATTCCCTGCCAAGCGAAAGGGAGAAGAGGGGAATAATGTGCTGTGAGCAGGACTCACACCTTTGAGGCAGGGAGAGCAGGCTTGTTCTGTGCAGCCCTGGAGAGAAGACCTGGGACCAAGTGGGCTTGGGGCCGGGGGAGTCACAGGACCCAGATCTCCGCTCACAGGCTGTCTCCGGCGGGAATGGGCTTCTTTGTCAGAGTGGCTATCAGAGAAGCAGTCTAGATGGGCTCTGAGACCCTTTGCAGTCCCCAAATCTGAAATTCTATAGCCGGGAAATCAGCTCTCCCCACACCCATCCTGGTCCCCACCCCTTCTCTCTCTTAAACTCTTCCCTAAGGGGGATGCTACATCTTTCTCACTGATATGTTTATGGGAGTCTGAGACTGTCTGGATTTTAATCCTGGCTCCTACAGCAAACGTGGGACCCTAGGGGAACCGCTTATCCTGCCAGCTCTGCCAAAGACTCCTGGGGAGGGATAGGACACAGGACACACCAAAGTCCTCCGGCCACCCAGGTGTGTTGGCTCTTCAGGGTCTCAAAAGCACCTTCACACTTGCTGTCTGGTTGAGCCTTTCACCTGACCTGTGGGGAAAGCAGAGCGGGAGTCTGTTTAATGCACAGCTTTGGGGGGTGCTGTTGAATGCACAAGGCCAAAGCCAAGGACCTGCCTCTAACTACATGAACTTGGGCAAATCTTCACCTGAGCTGATTTCCTCTTCTGAAACTATAGTCAGTAATTCAGCCTTGTAGGTTTGGTATTTGCTGTGAAGATTAAATAACGTACGTAAAGCACTTAGAACCACTGTGCACCCTCGTGAGTTGGGCTGGAGAGGGGTGAGTGTGGTGGAGTTGAGCTAAGCTGGATAAGAGTAGCTCGCAGCAAGCACCCTGCATTTCACAGGGTATATATAGCACACCCAGTCCAGCCTCTGCCTGAAGGTTAGGGTCTGTGTCAGCCATGGTTCTGACTGGAAGCAGGTGGCACCTTGAATCTGGGAAATTTGAAGAGAGTGCGGAGGAGGGTTTAGGAAGCCAACAAGGAAGAGTGCAGGTATGCCAGGCTGGCATCAGTGGGGAGGGAAACTACTGCCGGGCTGAGAGGGCAAGGGGCGAAGCGGTTATCCTGGAACCCGGGAGAGGCAAGGACCCCAGTAGAGTCAGTCATTGGTCAAGGCTGTTCGCCAGCACAACCAGCCTGATAAATGGGTGAATAGTTCCCACCCCTTACTCCGTCTCCCCTCCTTAAAGTCCCCAGATAAAATATACAGATGCTCGTAGCTGGAAGTAGGTTTATAGCACTGAAATGGTGTGATGTTGTGATTTATAATAAGGAAAATACAACTGAGTGGCCAGATTATTATGATCTATGAATGCACAATGGTATGGCCACTCAGTGTATATTTGTTTTTGTCCTGTTCCTGGCACAGAGCTCCTAAAACCTTTGGATTTTCCTAAGTGACAAAGGTGTCTTTTGTTATCCTAAAGAGGTGACTTTTGGAAAGCACCCACCTGAGATTTGGTTCCCAGGGGAGCCAACCGTGTGGTTAGAACAGTGGTCGGCAAACCGCAGCTCTCGAGCCACATGCGGCTCTTTGGCCCCTTGAGTGTGGCTCTTCCACAAAAATGCCACA
Source organism: Vespertilio murinus (assembly GCA_963924515.1). Taxonomy (NCBI): domain Eukaryota; kingdom Metazoa; phylum Chordata; class Mammalia; order Chiroptera; family Vespertilionidae; genus Vespertilio; species Vespertilio murinus. The sequence continues at coordinate 129,821,605 of OZ004709.1, read as the reverse complement.
GCCTCAGTGAGTCTATTTTGAAGAAGTGGCGTTAGAAGAAGTTTAAATTTAAAAAATGTGGCTCTCAAAAGAAACTTCAATCCTTGTACTGTTGATGTTTAGCTCTGTTGACTAATGAGTTTGCCGACCACTGGGTTAGAAGTTTAGAACTTTTTTCTTTTTTTAAAAATATACTTTATTGATTTTTTACAGAGAGGGAGAGTTAGAAACATCGATGAAAGGGAGAAACATCGATCAGCTGCCTCTTGCACACCCCCTACTGGGGATGTGCCTGCAACCAAGGTACATGCCCTTGACTGGAATCGAACCTGGGACCTTTCAGTCCAGAGGCCAATGCTCTATCCACTGAGCCAAACCGGTTTCGGCAGGTTAGAACTTTTAGTCCTAACCCCCTCTTCATCTCTATCCCCTCCAACCTCCAAAAAAACCATACCTGGGTCAAACCAAGCATGAGAATCTACCTTTCAATCTACAGGAAATATAGGAGAAAACAATCTTTAAAAAGATGGAGAGGAAACCTACAGATGAAAAGAGACTATGAGGCATTTCTTTTTTTAAAATATATATTTTATTGATTTTTTACAGAAAGGAAGAGAGAGGGATAGAGAATTAGAAACATTGATGAGAGAGACTCATCGATTAGCTGCCTCTTGCACACCCCCCACTAGGGATGTGTCCGCAACCAAGGTACATGCCCTTGACCAGAATCGAACCCGGGACCTTTCAGTTCGCAGGCCGACGCTCTATCCACTAAGCCAAACCGGTTTTGGCTATGAGGCATTTCTAAGACACATGAACCAAACACAGTGTGCAGACCTTGTTTGGATCCTGATTTAAATAAACCAACAAAAATTGGAGGACTATGAATATTAACTGAATATTTGTTGATATTGAATAAACATTTTTTCTGTATGATAATGATATTATGATTATGGTTATGCTTTTTAATTTTTTTTATTAATTCTTACCCAAGGATATTTTTCCCAATGATTTTTTAAGAGCGAGAGTAAGAGAGGGAGGGAAGGAAGAAAAGAGAGAGAGAGAGAGAGAGAGAGAGAGAGAGAGAGAGAGACTGAGAGATTAGAGAGAGAAATATTGATGAGAGAAGAATTGACTGGTTGTCTCCCATAAGCACCCCCACTGGCATCTGTGCTCCGACTGGGAATTGGACCCCCAATCTTTTGGTGCATGGGAGGATGCTTCAATCAACTGAGCCACCTGACCAGGGCAAGATACAGACTATTTAAAAAAAAATAAGCAGCCCTGGCCAGTGTGTTCTGTGGTTAGAGCGTTGGCCCATGCACTGAAGGCTTGTGGGTTTGATTCCAGGTCAAGGGCATGAGTCTGGGTTGCAGGTTTGATTCCTGGTCATGATCAGGGTGCATGCAGGAGACAACCAATCAATGTGTCTCTCTCACATCAAAGTTTTTCTCTCCTCCCTCCCTTCTACTCGCTCTAAAAAGGAATGGGTGAGGATTAACAAAAATAATAAAATAAAATAAATGAAAATAAATAGTCCTTATCTTTTGGGAATACATATTGAAATACTTATCAATGAGATAATGTGGTATCTGTGATTTGCTTTACAATAATCCAGAGAGGAAGTAGGAAGTGGGTACTGGTCTAGATAAACGAAGATTGACTATGAGTTGATGATTGTTTTAGCCACATGACTGATACACAGGGGTTCATTGTTATACGGTTAAAAGATTTTACCTTGAGAACATTAAGCTAGGTGAAGTAAGTTAGAAAAAGCTAAGAACTATATGATTTCACTCATAAGAGGGATATAAAACTGAAACTCATGGACACAAACAGCACAGTGGGGATTGCCAGACAGAAGCGGGTGGGGGGAAGAAGGGGTGACAGGAGAAGATGTGACTTTGAATGGTGGGCACAGGGTGCAATATACAGACTTACAACATAGAAACCCACACCTGAACTCTATATATTCATGTTGACCAATGTCACCCCAATAAATTTTATACAAAATAAAATAAAGTTTCATTAAAGTTAAAAACATATTTATAATAAAAAACTTTTTAAATTAAACAACAACAACACTAAGATGTGGGAATATTAAAACCCAGGCATCTCAGTTTGGCTCAGTGAATAGAGCGTCAGCCTGCAGACTGAAAGGTCTCAGGTTTGATTCCGGTCAAGGGCATGTACCTTGGTTGCAGGCACATCCCCAGTAGGGGGTGTGCACAAGGCAGCTGATCGATGATTCCCTCTCATTGATGTTTCTAAGTCTCTATCCCTCTCTCTTCCTCTCTGTAAAAAATAGATAAAATATGTTAAAATCCAGGCATCTTCCTAGTAGATTGCTGATGGGTGTATAAATTGGAATAACTTTTGGTAGGCAATATGACACTATCTACATAAAAATGCACATACCCTTTAACTCAGAAAATAACTTCCAGAAATGCAATCTCTGTACTCACTGTGTATCATAGAACACACACACACACACACATGCACATACATATTTTTCTGTATATGAATCCTCATTGCAGCCTTGTTTGTAAAAGGAAAAGATTAGTAGTAACCTAAATGCCCTCAACAGGGTACTAGTTAAATAAGTCAGGGTCAATTCACTGACTGGAATACTCCATAGTCATTTTTTAAAATGAGGATGCTGTCTACATACTGATCTGAAACAATCTCCAAAGTGCAGTGCTGTCTGTATAGTAGGCAACTATATAAAAAGGAATATATAGTCCTGGCTGGTTAGAGCATCCACCCATGGACTGAAGAGCCATGGGTTCGATTCCTGGTCAAGGGCACATTCCTCAGTTGAAGGTTCTTCCACATGTGGGAGGAACCAATGGATGTATCTCTCTCACGTTGATGTTTCTCTTTCTCCCTTTCTTCCCTCCCTTCCATCTCTTTCTTCCCCTCTTGCCTCCCTTCCAATTTCTCTAGAAATCAGTGAGGATTAAAAAGTATATACATATATAATCTTGTATGCTTATATATGCATAAACTATCTCTAAAGTATATTGAAAAAGACATTTACTATCATTTAGGCCTCCAGGAAAGGGAAGTAGATTTACAGGGAAAAGGGATAGGAACAAGACTTACATTTCAATGCCACCATTTTGTATCTTCTTAATTTTATTCCATGTACATGCATTACCCATACAAAAACACACACGATCTAAATTTTAAAAGAAATAAAAATTAACATATTAAAATATAAAGACAATATGGGAAAATATCTATAATACCGTAGGTATGCTTTAAAGAGTATACAAAATTTTGCCCACATGATAATTAAATATACATACAACATGTCTGTTCATGATCAACAACTAGATAACACACACAAATGAAAGGGATGTATTGTTAGTTGGGAGTGCAAATGCTGTTTTTTAAAACACTTTATAGATGTTATAATAGGACATGTTAATAACGTATGGTAAATTGTAACTTGGTTTAAAAAAAATCTGATTTAGATCACAAACATCTAATTTCCTTAGAGTTCTCAGAGAGAGGCTTTTTCCACGAAGCGAGGTGCACCTGGCCACACTGCCAGAGCTGGTTCTGTTTGGTTTCCTGTGAGCCTCGCCTTGCCGAGGAACAAGATGCTGGGCCAGTTACTGCGGTTGGTGACACCCTCACACTCAGCACTGGTCCACCTGACCCTGGACAATCTGTTTATTTCTGGAGACAAGGCTCTGCACAAACAAGAGGCTTTCTGGAGGCGGGAAAGCCAGAGTGTTCAATATCCTCCTTCAGATGTCAGCTTCCTTCCTGGAGTAAGGGCTCCCGTGGGAAACCGGAGGTGGGCTCTATCCAGGCAGGAAGAGGAGTCAGCCAAACTCCGGCCTTCTGCTCTGCATCCTCCCGGCCCTGCCAACCCACGCTCCACCTGTTCTTGGAGGCATGTCTCTTCCAGGATGCCCGTCCCTCTCACCCTTCAGAGGCAGCTGTGGGAGAATGGGGAGACCCAGATTGGGAGTTGGGGATCAACTCTGCCCCTAAGGGCATGACCTTATACAACTCACTTAGCCTCCCTGAGCCTCAGTTTTCTCATCCATAAAATGATCCTACTATCTCACCATGCTGCCGGAGAGTAACTGAGATTGCCATGTTGTTTTATTCGAGGCTCCACGTTATTTTTCTGCCTACTGCTTCTCGGTCTCCTTGACCTGATCCTCCTCAGATTATGGGTCACATTTATCAGTTCTCTGCCCTTCTTTCTCCTTGGGCTCCCAAACCTAACCCATCCCTCACACACACCCATGCTCCACATCCACACACCCAACGGATCCTCTCCACTTGTAACTCCCACAAGCATCTCAACTTTATCTAAACTTGAACTCTCTTCCTCTCCAAACTTGGTCCTTGTGTTCCTAGCAATACTTGTAGCATCCACTCAATTGCTCAAGCCAGCAACCTAGGGATATTTCTTGTCTCTATGCCAACACTCATGGATAACAGCAGCAGCACCCATCGTCCACCATGTTGCCTAGGAAACAGAAAACTAATGGAAGCAAGAAAAAAAATGAAGCAAACATACCAAGAAGCCTGGAAGATACTAGGAGAGAAAAGATTATCAGGGTTCATAAAAGGCTACATGCTCTAATTCTGTTCTTGAGTCTTTGCCTAAGTTAGTTGAAGTTGGGTTTCTACACGTGCAAATAGGAGAGTCCTAACTAATATAAACATTGTCAATCAGAATAGGCAAGGTTATGCCGTGGTGATGAACAACCCCCACATTTTGGTGGCTTAATTTCACCACATATAGCTCAGGTAGCTCTGCTCATTGCAGTCCCTCGGAAAGTAGCCACCATCTTGAATGTTGCTGGTCACTGTTTCAGAAAGAAACTATAAAGGGGTCTGATACCAGCAATTCACTGTTCCAGTTCAGAGGTGGCATGTCACCACCATTCCTAACTCATTGACCAGAACAAGTTACCTGGCCACGAGGGGGCCACAAAGCACAATCCTGCCGTGTACCTGAAATATTTGGTTAATTACCTTAATAGCTACCATGTAATTCCTGGGAGAAGCCAGTTGTTGGGTCCTGAGGATATTTCAGTGGCCATTATGGAGTGGCCCACATGGCGAATAACTGAGGCTTCCTATCAATAACCAGCACCAACCATGTGAGTGAACCGTCTTGGAAGCTCATCCTTCAGCCCATCAAGCCTTCAGATGACAGCGGCCCCAGATGACATCTTGACTACAACTCATGAGAGACCTTGATCCAGAACTACCCAGCTAAGTTTCCCCCAAATTCCTGACCCATTCTATCGCATATATAGACTATATACGAGATAATGTTGAATGATTTATGTTTTGGGGTGATTTGTTATGCAACAATAAATAATACATAACTTGGTATACTTAAGAGATCTCAAATAGGCAATCTTCTATCTTTGGGGAATGTTCTTATCTTCCCCTAGGCTTTGGCCTAGTTTAGGTTACCTAACTAAAAGCAGCTGTCAGGCTTGGGAAGTCTAACCCAGGAAGACAGGATCCTGTTCTGTAAAGGTTTCCCTTTATTACAGAAAGCACCACGTCACATCACCTTCCCCTGGGTCAACCCGAGGCATGACTCCTACAAATACAAAGGAACGGGAAGCCTAGAATTGCCCAATTAAATACAATATTGAGGAAGTAATAACTGAGAAATGACACTGTAAGCTTAGAAAGTGGTATTAACAATAGTGCTAATGTACTGTATTCATTTTTAAAATATATTTTTATTTCAGAGAGGAATGAAGGAGAGAGATAGAAACACCAATAATGAGAATCGTTGATCAGCTGCCTCCTGCATGCCCCACACTGGGGATCGAGGTGGCAACCTGGGCATATGCCCTGGCCAGGAATCGAACCATCACCCCCTGGTTCACAGGTCAACCCTCAACCACTGAGCCACGCAGCCTGGGCTAATACATTGTATTGAATAAGCATGTGTTACTTTTCAAGTTTCCACTTCTATATCTGAGGTAGGTGGGGAAGATATAAATAAACCAGGTTACATATTAAAACAATGGCTAAGAGCTCCTGATTCTTCCATAGTCTCATGGTGAGTGAATAACAGGATCACATCCAGAATCTGGGTTTCAGGGTTTCAATGTCTCAGTGTCAGGCTTGGTGCTTTCCAAGGTAGGACCTCCTGGCTGGTAACATGAATGCCTTTCAGTTAGAACCGTCCTCTGCGACCAAGGCGCACTTGTAGGTCTCCTTGAAGGCCTCCAGGAAAGGCGGTATGACTTCGTCCACAGTGAGGTGCCTCTGGAGCTCCTCGCTCAGGGAAGTGACGCCTGTCCCCACCAGCCCGCAGGGCACAATGTGCTCAAACCACGTGAGATCGGTACAACAGTTCAGAGCCAGGCCGTGGGACGTGATGTGCCTTCCACAGCGGACTCCTGCAAGACAAGACAAAGGCTGTTAGAGGCCACACGCTCCCTCCCCGGGCTGCAGGATCCCACTCAGTGTGTTTAGGGAACTGGGCTGGGTCCCTGATTTTCCAACTGCGTCTGGAGCACCCAAGGGGGTGTGTGTGCACAGATCAGGGGTGCAAAATGAGGGAAGTGGTATGCTGCACTTATTATGGCGATCTCAGAAAATGTCTTCAACACGGAGATGGTTGCTTTAAAAAAAAAAAAAGCGTGATAGCTAAGTGCCCTTATGGTCCTGACACGGTGAAGCAACCTGGCAATTCACTCCTCCTGTCTCTCCATTTGGAAAGTTGTACAAGATGACCTCTAAGGGCCCTATGAATACATCAGTGAAGAGGCCTAAAAACCCTTCAAAACTCTTCAGCTGCCGAAACCGGTTTGGCTCAGTGGATAGAGCGTCGGCCTGCGGACTGAAGGGTCCCAGGTTCGATTCCGGTCAAGGGCATGTACCTTGGTTGCGGGCACATCCCCAGAGAGGGGGGCGTGCAAGAGGCAGCTGATCGATGACTCTCTCTCATCGATGTTTCTAACTATCTCTCTCCCTTCCTCTCTGTAAAAAAATCAATAAAATATATATATTTTTAAAAAACCCCAAAAACCAAAACTCTTCAGCTAGACTCCAGACACGCCTCCATGGGCCCCGCCCCGCCAGGCCCGGCCCCCGGGGACGCTCACCGATGGCGCAGATCTTGCGCTCCCCGAGCCACACGCCGGTGTAGGGCGCCGGCCGCGCGCGGGCGCCCCGCAGGCCGTGCAGCCCGCACAGGCGCACGGCGCACGCCTCCAGCGCCGCCACGTGGGCGCGCAGGCGCAGGCGCAGGCGCCGCAGGTCGAGCACCGGGTGGCAGAGCAGCTGGCCGGGGCCGTGGAAGGTGGCCAGGCCGCCGCGGCCGGTGCTGTGCACCTCGGCGCCCAGGGCCCGCAGCCGCGCCGCCTCCGCGGGCGTCAGGCCGCCGCGCAGCCCGGCCGTGTACACGGGCCCCGCGGGCTCGCAGAGCAGGAGCGCGCCCGCCTCCGTCCGCGGCGGGTCCTCGGCGCCCGGCTCCGCCTGCAGCCGCTGCAGCCAGCGCTCCTGCAGCGCCAGGAGCTCGGAATACGGCACCCGGCCCAGCCGCACCAGCCGGACGGCGGGGAGCTGCATGGTGCCCGCCGGCGCCCGCGCGGCCCCGCCTCTCGCCGGGGGGCGGGGGCGCGCCCGGAGGCGGGGCCTGGGGAGCTGGGCGGGCTGCAGCTCCAAAGTGCTGGTCTCAGGCTCTGGAGAGACTCTGATCCCAAGATCCAGTAAGGCGTGTCTCTCCCATATTGAGGGCCCGCGTGTGCCACAGGCCCTTGATACCGTGGTGCACAGTGAACGAGGAGAAAAGAAAAGATCTGTCTTGGGGAAGCTTACATTCTTACAGCAGACAGTAAGCAAGCAAGCAAGCAAGCATTAAAGCATGGAAAAACAACAACAACTCACCCATAAAATGTAATGTGTCATTCCCGAGAAAGAGTCTCAAAAGGAGGTTAATGTACAGGAGGTGTTTTTTTTCTTTTGGGGGGAGGTTAGGTGGGGGCTGGGGGAGATACTTTCCAGACCACGTGTGTGAAGAGCTGCGTAGAAGCAGAATTAGGCGGAGGGAGAAGCTGAATCTCAGCAGGGGCTCAGAGAGTGTTGCTCAGTGATTGAGCCACCCAGGAACCAAGAGGTCAGGGTTTGATTCTTGATCAGGGCACATGCCCGAGGGTCAGGCTTTGATCCCCAGTAGGGGTGTGCATTGATGATATTCCTCTTTCGTGTTTCCCTTTCCCTCTCCTCTCCCTCTAAAAGTCAATTAAGGACATCTTTTAAACACACACACACACACACACACACACACACACACACACGCACAATCTCAGCATAGGCTTCAGCCTATCCCAAAGAATGCTCCGAGCCTGGGAGGACCTTTCAGAGCTATTCCGACTTAAAGGAGGGGCCGGAAATTTATGTTTTTGTATTGATCCGTGATAGATAGGGGCTATATCTGGAGAGGCACTCTAATTGAGGATGGCGGTTTTCTCCTGTGGAGGACAATTCCCAGAAAGGAGTTATGAACCATGAGCAATCTACTCCCGGAAATTGGGGGAAGGACTGGCTAAGTCCTGAGGGTAGACAGTATTCATGATGTTGTACTGGAGTGCTATTTTAAATGACAGGTCTGAATTCACTCAATAACTTACTGGGTACCAATGATGTGTGAGGCCCATTGCTCCGTGTTTCCCCGAAAATAAGACATCCTCCGAAAATAAGACCTACTTCATGGAAACAATACATTCCCTGAAAATAAGACCTAGCACATCTTTGGGAGCAAAAATTAATATAAGACACTGTCTTATTTTCGGGGAAACAGGGTAGGTGAAGAGGATACACAAGGCCATCCCACCCCTGTAATCCTAATAGAACCCAGTTTTTTTTTTTTTTAAAGAGTCACTGCATTTAAAAATATATATATTGTTATTGATTTGAGAGAGGAAGGAAGGAGAGAGAGATAGAAACATCAATGATGAGAGAGAATTATTGATCAATTGCCTCCTGCATGCCCTCCACTGGAGACCGAGCCGGCAACCTGGGCATGTGCCCTTGACCGGAATCAAACCCAGGACCCTTCAGTCCACAGGCCGACACTCTATCCACTGAGCCAAACCACCTAAGGGCATACATACAGGTAATTTTTTTAATTGAATTTTTTATTTTGAGAAAATTGTAGACTCACAGTGCAATTGTAAGAAATAATACAGAGAAATCTCGTGTACCCTTTACCCAGGTTCCCCCAAAGGTAGTGTCTTGCCCATGCCACAATTAGATATTGATGTCGACACAGTCAAGACACAGAACATTGACACCATCACAAGCATCCCTCTTGTTACTCTTTTATGTCACACTCCTACTTAACTCCTGGCAAACACCAATCTCTGTTATATAAAATGAATTATGCAGTAGGTATAATTTTGGAATTGGAATTTTTTTATTCAGCATAATTCTCTGTAGACTCATCCAGTTGTCACACATTTTAGTAGTTAATTTATTTTTAACTATTGATGAGTAGTGTCCTATGGTATGCATTTACCACAATTTGTTTAAACGTGCATCCACTGAAGAATAATTAGGTTACTTCCAGTTTTCAAATATTCTGAATAAACGAACATTCATGTACAGGTATTTGATATGAAGATGCATTTTTATTTTTCTGAAATGAATGCCCAGGAGTGCATTTATTGTATTGTATATGATAGGGTCATATAGTAACTACATGTTTAGTTTTTCAAAAAACTGCCAAACTGCTCTATAGAAGAGCTGTACCATTTTACATTCCCACCAGCAATGTCCATATATGTCCATATATATATGATCCAGTTTCTCTGCATTCTCACCAGCATTTGGCATTGTCATTTTAAAAATTTTTATTTTAGACATTTTGATAGGTGTATAGTGACATTTTATTGTGATTTTAATTTGTATTTCCCTAATGGGTAATCTGTTGATTATCTTTTCATCTGTATGTCCTCTTCAATGAAATGTCTGTTCATGTCAGTTTTCTAATTGATTGTGTGTGTTTTTGTTGTTGTTTTCTAATTTTGAGTTATATTCTAAAACTGGTCCTTTGACAGATATGTGGTTTGTAAATAGTTTCTCCCACTCAATGGCTTGTATTTCTATCCTCTTAACAGGGTCTTTTGCAGAGCAAAAGAATGTAACTTTGATCAAGTCTAATTTATCCACTTTTGCTTTTATGGATCATGCTTTTGGTCTAAGAAGTTTTTGCCTCACCTTAGATCCTAAAGACTTTCTCCTGTGTTTTTCCCTAAGTTCTGAGACTTTGTTTCCCCTCTCCCCCCTTCCATGGATGTCCCTTTGCTCCAGTACTATTTGTTCAAAAGGCTGTGTTTCTCTGTTTAATTGCTTTTACACCTTTGTCAAAAACCAGTAGAGCCAAAACCTGTTTGGCTCAGTGGATAGAGTGTCGGCCTGCGGACTGAAAGGTCCTGGGTTCGATTCTGGTCAAGGGCTTGTATCTTGGTTGCGGGCACATCCCCAATAGGGGGTGTGCAAGAGGCAGCTGATCAATGATTCTCTCTCATCGATGTTTCTAACTCTCTATCCCTCCCTCTTCCTCTCTGTTAAAAATCAATAAAATATATTTTAAAAAAAACAATTACAGGGCTATTCAAATAATTTTTTATTGGATGAGTTATAGTAGTTTGTGCTTTTCAAGGAATTGGTTCCTTATGTCTAAATTGTAAAGTTTATGTGTAGAGAGTATGGAACAGACTGATGAATTTCAGAGGAAAGGTGGGGTAGTGAGATGGGAGGAAGAGATTTACTAGGGAATTTATATACATACTAGTGGCTCAGTGCATGGATTCATGCACATTGAAAAGAAATTAATTAGAAGAAATATTTTAATATCGCTGTTCACCCTTTCTCTATAATAGAAGTATCAGAGATGAAAGAAAATTAGTAAAATGTATATGAAAATAATATATAAATAATTATTAATTAATTAATTGATTAATAAATAAACAATAACATGACATAACAACAAAGTCATGATATAAAAACAATAAAAACAACATTGATAAAAACAATGTCTGATAAATTGATTAAACTTATTCTAATATTTCCCTGTATACATGCAATTGGCACCAGTGAGAGCTTTATATGTATTGCACATGTGTGAGTCAATGTTTTTTTTAAATTTCCAGTGCACATATGTACCAGCCAGCCAGTCAACCAGCTGGGTGGTCATCACTTAGCCTTTTATATATATAGCTATGCATAGCCCAGGGACACAGACAACTGACTGGCAAAGGTTTGGGAGGGGCGGGGGCAAGGTGGAGGGTATCAATGGGGAAAAAAACAAAAACAGAGCCAACATCTATAGTATTATCAACAATAAATAGCCCTAACTGGTTTGGCTCAGTGGATAGAGTGTCAGCCTGGGAACTAAATGGTCCCAGGTTCAATTCTGGTCAAGGGCATGCACCTTGGTTGCAGGCACATCCCCAGTAGTGGGTGTGCAGGAGGCAGCTGATCGATGTTTCTCTCTCATCGATGTTTCTAACTGTCTACCCCTCTCCCTTCTCTGTAAAAAATAATAAAATATATTTAAAAAAACATTTAAGATACATTTAAAATATTTTTTAAACAAGTCATCACCAAACTTAAAAAAAAGAGCTGTTTATAGTATTCACTTATTATCCTCTCTTTTTAAAAATTTCTTCCTTGATTAAGGTATCACATATTTGTCCTCAACTCCCCCATTCCAGTCTCCCATCCATCCCCACTCACGCCCCCACCCCCCCATTGTCCTTGACCACTGGTTAGGCTCATATGTGTGCACACAAGTCCTTTGGTTGGTCTCTCCCATTTATCCTCACCCTCCCTCTGAGGTCCAACAGTCTGACCCATGGCTCCTTATCTGTGGGTCTGTTCTTGTTCATCAGTTTATGTTGTTCATCGTTTTCCCTTTATTATCCTCTTGATGTTTACATTGTCTATAGCAATGTCCTTTTTGTTATTTCTGATGTTGCTTTTTTAAATCTCTCTGTCTTTTTTTTTTTTAAATACATTTTTTATTGATTTTTTTTTTTTTTTTACAGAGAGAAAGGTAGAGGGATAGAGTGTTAGAAACATCAATGAGAGCGAAACATCGATCAGCTGCCTCCTTCACGCTCCCTACTGGAGATGTGCCCGCAACCAAGGTACATGCCCTTGACTTGAATCAAACCCAGGACCCTTCAGTCCACAGGCCAACACTCTATTCACTGAGCCAAATCTATCAGGGTTCTTTATCAGTCTTGCTGGAGCTTTGTCAATTTTTAAAAATTTTCTTCAGAGAATCAGTTCTTTGTTTCATTGTTCCTCTTGCTTTAATGTTTTTTAATTTCTGCTCCTATCTTTATTATTTCCTTCCTTCTGCTTGCTTTGAGTTTATTTTGTTTGTCTTTATCTATGTTTTATTAATGGCAGCTTAGATAATTGATTTGCGGTATTTCCTCTTTGCTATCATATGTATTTAGTGCCATAAAAATTTCCTGCTCGGTATGACTTTATCTATATACCACAAAGTTTGATATGTTCTGAGTTTACATTTAATTAATGTATTTTTTATTTCCCTCAAGATTTCCTCTTTGACCCTTGGATTATTTTTAAGTATGTTGTAATTTTTATTTCAAACTGATTTCTAGTTTGAAAATACATTGTTCAATTTCAATTCTCTTAAAAAATGTTAATGGCTCAGTATATGGTATATGTACTGTGAATACTTTATTTTTTTAAATGCTTTTTATTGATTTTAGAGAGAAGAAAGGAGAGGGATAGAGAGCTAGAAACATGGATGAGAAACATTGATCAGCTGTGTCCTGCACACCGACACTGGGGATTGAGCCCCCAACCTGGGCATGTGATCTGACTGGGAATCACACGGGAACCTCTTCGTTCATTGGTCAATGCTCAACCACTGAGCAACACTGGCTGGTCTGTGAACACTTTGAAAGAATGTGTACTCTGCTGTTGTTTGGTGCTGTGTTCAAGAAATGCTAATTAGAATATGTCGGTTGATGGTGTTGGTGAGTTCTACATACTTGCTGATTTTCTCTCTAGTTGTTCTACCAGTTGCTCATAGAAGGGAGGGTGTTGAGGTCTCTAACCATAGTTGTGGACTTTGTTATTTCTCCTTTAAGTTCTATCAGTTTTTGCTTTGCATATTTTGCAGCTCTCTTGTTTGGTACATATCCGTTAGTTCCCAACAAGACTGTCCTCACTTCAGATGCCACCTGAACTTTGGGGTGTCCCCTGGCTGCCTGAATTTCTGTCAACTGGCTACAAATTCCTGGGTTCCCATGATCCCTTGGGTTCAATAATTTTCTAGAACTCAGGAAATCATTATATTTGCAATTGCTGTGTTATTATAAAGAATACAAATCAGGACCAGTTATATGAAGAGACTCACTGCTGGGGCCTGGGAGGGTTCTGGATGCAGAGCTTCCTTGGCCTCTCCCTGTGAAATCAGGGTATATCACCCTCTGGCACATCAGATGTCTCCTCCAACCAGGAAGCGCTAGTGAGTGTTGGTGTCCAGAGTTTTTATTGGGATTTAATCAAATAGGCATGATTGATTGAATCATTAGCCATGTTATTAAACTCAGCCTCTAGTCCTCCTCTCCCTGAAGGTCAGGCTGGCTCAAAGTCCCAACCCTCTAATTGTGGGGTTGGTCTTTCTGGCGACCAGTCCCTGACCTGAGTCATCTCATCTCTTAGCAGAAATTCATGTTTATGATGTAAATAGCACATGATAACAAAGACACTCTTATAATTTTGGGAAATTCTAAGGATTTAAATTCACCTTCCCAGGAATAGGAATTAGGGACAAAATCCATTCTTTATTGCATAAGAGATATGTATTATTATTGCCCTGTTTGACAGGTAAGAAGACATCTACAGAGGCTGCTCAAAGTCACACAACCAGTAGCTAGCAGATTGAGGACTCAGATCTAGGTGTGTCTGACACAATCTTAATACTCTTCTCCACTCTATATATTATCTGAAAGTAACTGCTTGCTATTTACTGGATGAATAAGTTGCTAAGAAAACATCAGAGATGATTCTGAAATTTCTAGCTTGGGGGATGAAGAATGATCAAGACGTTTCTAAGAATTTCTTGGCTTTAGATATGTATATTTTATAGGTCCTATCCAATATTAGACTGTTTCCATATTCATATCAACTATTATTTCTCTGCTAAAAATATTGGAAAGGATTTTCTTTTATTCTTGCCTGAGGATATGTTTATTGATTTGAGAGAGAGAGAGAGAGAGAGAGAGAGAGAGAGAGAGAGAGATTGGTCGCATCCTGTATGCACCCCAACCAGGAATCAAACCCACAATCTAGGTATGGGCTCTGACCGGGAATTGAACCTGCAACCTTTTGGTGTACAGGACGATGCTCCAACCAACTGAGCCACCTGGCCATGGCTGGAAAGGATTTTTAAAATTTTTACTTTGAAATAATTTGGCTATGTCTACTTAAATTATGGCAGTATTTGATTTCTTTTTAAAATATATATATTTTATTGATTTTTTTTTACAGAGAGGAAGAGAGAGGGATATAGAGTTAGAGACATCGATGAGAGAGAGACATCGATCAGCTGCCTCTTGCACCCCCCCCCCCCCCACCGGGGATGTGCCCGCAACCAAGATTCATGCCCTTGATGGAACCGAACCTGGGATCCTTCAGTCCGCAGGCTGACGCTCCATCCACTGAGCCAAACTGGTTTCGGCAGTATTTGATTTCTTGGCAATCACAATCCGCACATATCATGTTCACAAAGTGAGAAAAATCAGACTCCCAGATTATTTTTAATTGTGAAAAAAATGTTTATGGATACCAGCTCTAGCTCTGTCTTAAGGTCTGCATCACAGCGAGGGGCAGGGCCACCACATCACACTGCACAATGGCAGGGAGCACTGTTCACCTAGGTTACAATTCAGGTGTGCTTCCTGGAGTTGTCCAGGGCAACAGCCCTCCCCAGTGTGCAAGGGCAAAGAAGAGTCCACATTCCCTGCACAACCAGGGATAGCAGGTGTCATGTGGATTCACATCCCATGTCTAGAACTTAAGCATACGACCACATCTAGCTTCATACATCAAATGAAGGACTGCATTACTGGCTGCGTCTGTTGGTAAAACCACTGCTGCCCTAAGTCCCTTGCTCCCTCCTGCCCCTCCCTCCCTCACGTGCCCCCAACCTTCCCCCCTTTCCCAATCCTCCAGCTGCCTGGATTTTCCCCTGGGATCCTCAGATCCTCCAACTCTCCAGCAACTAAAGGGTTAATGCCTGACACAGTGATGAGCCTTGGGATGCTGATCCCAAACCCTGGGGACCTGTTTGTGTTTGCGCCCTAAATATTTCGAATATCATTGCTGATGGGATTGGGCAAGAAAGCATGTCATTCAGGGGTCATTTGGGGAAGTACGAAGTTTGAGATGACTGTAAGACATCCGAGGGGAATTGTGAACGTACTATTACATATATGGATGGAAGTTGAGAGGACAGGCCTGGGCTAGAGATGGAGATATGGAGACTGTTGGCTCCCCATTGCCTGCAGAGTAAACTCCCTTGGCTGGCTGTTAGGCCTCCACCAACCAGCCCCCAACTGGGCTGTCAGCTGCTCCCACTCAGGACCGTGTCTGGTAGCTCCCTGGCCCAGCAGATGCCCTTAGATGGAAGAATTTTCCCGGAAATATTGAAGGAATGGATGGTAAAACACAGAGTCTGACTGTGTTTACCACATC
This sequence comes from Vespertilio murinus, assembly GCA_963924515.1. Taxonomy (NCBI): domain Eukaryota; kingdom Metazoa; phylum Chordata; class Mammalia; order Chiroptera; family Vespertilionidae; genus Vespertilio; species Vespertilio murinus. The sequence continues at coordinate 129,805,873 of OZ004709.1, read as the reverse complement.
ACCCATCCTCACTCCATAGCCTCTTGTGCTTGTGGAGTCACGAATTTAGACACACTAAACTTGGTCTTCCAGAAAGAACAGGGCTCTTAAAGGCAAAGGCCACTCCTTCCACATCACTTCTCACTGCCTCCCAGCCCGAGGCAGAGCGCACAAAGGGGAAGAGCAAAGGAGCCTGGCCAGACAGAATTGAGGCTCCGCATGGACTGAGCCGAGTGGTGTGTGTGAAAGTGTTCGGTGGACACCAGGGGCTGGGAGGAGGGGGAGTGGAAGTTATTAGCGGGTCCAGGGGTCCAGTTTGGTATGATAAGGTTTTTGAGATGGAGAGTGGTGATGTTTGTGCAACAATTCACATGTCCTTAATGCCACTGAGCTGTACACTTAAAAATTGGTAAGAAGGTAAAATTTGTTATATGTATTTTACCACAATAAAAACATGCAAATATTCTGAGTAAAAAAAACCAAAACAAACCAAACAGCCCCTTCTTCCCCCACCCAAAAAAGCCTGGTCCCAGGTACTCAGTGGATCAGTCATGTGTCTGAATTCCCTTTTTTCTTCCTTCTAGATTTCTCTTTACCTGGGGTCCGGGGCCTTGGCCAAGAGGCAGGATGAGGGAGAACAGGATGGGTGTCGAAAGGGGAAGTGATTAAATGCTGAACGACAATCCGGTGGCTGCGGGGTCGAAGCCAGGCCGGCCAGCTGGGAAGACCCGGCACGAGGAGGGGGGCTGCCTCCCAGTCCGGAGGGAAGAAGGATGTCCGGGGTCAGGGGTGGCAGTGGTGTTTGTGGCCATGGGAAAGAAGTGAGGAAAAGGGGTGGGAGATGCAGGATGTCCATATTGGCCGGTGTTGCAAAAATAAATGCTTCTGGAAGTCAATACCTACGTAAACAAATAAGGACCGATTTTTTTTTAAAGCCCTCAGGTCCACTTTCTTGGTCCACTTGACTAAGGACGAGGGCAGCATGATAAGCTGTGGAGGGAGACAAAGAGACTTTAGATTCTGGCCGCGATGGGGAAATTACAAATGAGTCTGATGCTATCTCTGCTGCTTTTCCATTATGAAAAACACCTTGCCCGCCATGGGCACTCTGCCACCATTGGGAGAACCGTGAGAATCCAGTTTGTTCCCAAAGCACTGCCGTGGGGAGGGGAGGTCACAGGGAACTAGCTTTCCCTCAAGACAGCCCTAGCCAAGAATGAAGAAATGATAAATAAATAATGTCTTGGAAGAAATCCTGAAATGGGAATCAGACAGAGGACCTGGCCTCTGGTCTGGTGTTTTCACATCCTGGGGCAAGTCAGCTCCCCTCTCTGCATGTTAACTGTAGTCATCACATAGGGCTCTTCGATCTCTAATATTTTATGAGTCACTCTAGGCCAGCCGTGGGCAAACTACGGCCCTTGGGCCGGATCTGGTCCGTTCTGGCTGTTCTATCCGGCCCGCGGAGCAGAAAGAGCAGAGGGTTCTCTTGCTCTCCCCTCCGCTCCTTCACCAGCAGCCCAAGATGAGAGTGCCAGCACAGTCAGGTTGCTTTTTTTCCGGCCCTCCCATCCAGTTTGAGAACCCATTGTGGCCCTCGAGTCAAAAAGTTTGCCCACCCCTGGATTAGGCTCACCCCTGACCCGTTCGGCTGTTCTATCCAGCCCGCGGAGTCGAAAGAGCGGAGGGTTCTCTTGCTCTCCCCTCCTCCCCTTCACCAGCAGCCCAAGATGAGAGTCCCAGCATGGTCAAGTTGCTTTTGTTCCGGCCCTCCGGTCCAGTTTAAGAACCCGTTGTGGCCCTCGAGCCAAAAAGTTTGCCCACCCTTGCTCTAGGCTGTCCTTTTTTCAAGCCCTTGTAGAGAGCAACAGTGGGAGTTGGAGAGAGGAAAGAAAACGCTGTTCTGGATGGTGGAGCTGAATATCCCAGACCTAGAAGAGAGGCCACCTAACTTCATCCATCCATCCATCTATCCATCCATCCATCATCCATCCATCCATCCAGAATTCTTCTTTGAGCAAATACCTGGTGCCTGGCCTTGTGTGGGGAAGCGAGGACCAGAAATGGATCAGATTCAGTTCCTACCTTCCCCGAGCTTGCAGTCTAAGGGGTAGAGGGGATAATCTGGAGTGAGATAAGAGAGTAAATGAATGATTTTACTCTCCAGGCTATAGGGCTGGGGACTGAGTGCACAGGGCATCGTAGGGGTGCAGAGTAGATGAGACATGCTTAGCTTGCAGAGGCCAGTAAGGCTTCCAGAGGAAGAATTCACTCAAAGGGCAAGGAGAAAGCCACCAGGCAGATAAAGGGGGAGCCGAAGAGCAGCCTATGCACAACTGTGCAACCCAGTCATTCCCGTCCAGGGAGAGGATGCTCCTGTGCCAAGTGGGAGTCAGGTGGAGCCCTGATGCTCTGCCAACATGGTTTTCCGGGAGCGAGCCCAGAGGAGCGTGGCGGGACTGCCCGCTGTACACAGTGCTGAGTGGTGCCCTGGGCAGGTTCCAAATGTGACCGCCTGCCACATTAAATTGAAGTTTTATTGGAATTTATAGGTTTAGTGGTTTTGCTTATTTTCTGTTTGTCTTGGCTTAGAGTTGTAAAAGAGTTGTAAGCACAGGAATATATATATGCTGAATTTTGCACTTATAATTTTGTAAATGGTATTTAAAATAATTCAAGTCATCTTCGGTGTGAGTCTGTGGGAATTTTAAATGGGGGCCCATCTATTACTTGAGTTTGAGAAACATTCTGTTAGCTACTTGGAACCATTCTCATTAAGAATTTCTTCTTTGGCCAAAACCAGTTTGGCTCAGTGGATGGAGCACCGGTCTGTGGACTGAAGGGTCCCAGGTTCGATTCCGGTCAAGGGCATGTACATTGGTTGCAGGCATATCCCCAGTAGGGGTTGTGTAGGAGGCAGCTGATCGATGTTTCTCTCTCATCGATGTTTCTAGCTCTCTATCTCTCTCCCTTCCTCTCTGTAAAAAAAATCAATAATTATATATATATATATATATATATATATATATATATATATATATTTTTTTTTTTTTTTTTTTTTTTTTTTAAGAATTTCTTCTTTGCCCTAACCGGTTTGGTTCAGTGGATAGAGCATCCGCTTGTGGACTGAAGGATCTCAGGTTCAGTTCCAGTCAAGGGCATGTACCTTGGTTGCGAGCACATCCCCAGTAGGGAGTGTGCAGGAGGCAGCAGATCGATGTTTCTAACTCTCTATCCCTCTCTCTCTCCTTCTCCCTTCCTTTCTGTAAAAAATTAATAATATCTATCTATCTATCTATCTATATAGATATAGATATAGATATAGATATAGATATAGATATAGATATATTTAAAAATATATCTTTCTGTAAAAAATTAATAATATCTATCTATCCACCTATCTATCTAGATAGATAGATAGGTGGATAGATAGATAGATATAGATATATTTAAAATAATTTCTTCTTTGAGGGTTGGGGGGCAATGGGGTGATAAGGACTCATGTAATACCTTAACCAATAAAGAAAAAAATAATTAAAATAAAATGCAGGATGATCCTATAAAAAAATAAAAAATGAGCTCTTAAAAATGATATACTCTTTATAATCTTAGTAAATTACTATGTTGTAATTGATCCTTCTGCATTGTGTTTATTAATGTTTTAATATGTGACAGTTTAATTATTTCCAGTCCTGCAAGTTATTTGCCATAAAATTAAAAAAGAAAGAAAGAAAGAAAGAAAGAAAGAAAGAAAGAAAAGAAGACAAACAACAACAACAAAAGAATTTCTTTTTGAGTCAGGGGAGTCTGGCCACCTGAAATCAAAATGACTTCCAAAAAGATGAACCATAACCTATTATTATTTAGTTCAGAAAAAGGTGCACAGGGTTCTGTGCTGTGCATATAACATTTACTTGGCATTTTCTGCTGTTCCCTAATGTTACCTTCTGCTGTAGCCATGCCAAAGAGGTTGACAACGTAGCAGTATTTCCTAAGTAATTTGGGTAAAGACCTTAGTTTCTCCAAGCTCAAGGTCCCTAATCTGAAATACATTCATGCTAATAAAACTTTACATCTCGGGCCTATTGTGAGGATTAATTGGACAAAGGCCTGGAATACAATAATAATAGTTCTAATAGTCACCATTAATGCTAAACACATTTCCTGTTTTATCTCAGTCTTCCCAACAAGTCTGCATAAAGATAGTTTACCTCAATTTTATAGCTCAAGAATCACTTATATATGGAATCTAAAACGGCTGAATTCATAGAAACAGAGAAGGATTGTGGTTCCAAGGACTGGTGTGTGTGTGTGTGTGTGTGTGTGTGTGTGTGTGTGTGTGTGTGAGGAAATGGGAAAATGTTGGTCAAAGGGTACAAACTTCCAGTTATAAGATGAGTAAGTTATTTAAATATGAGTGTTATTCTTTAGTGCTTTATTGAGGTACAATTGATAAAGCATAGTGACTATAGTTAACAACACTGCATTATATATTTGAAAGTTTCTAAGGGAGTAAATCTTAAATGTTCTCACCACAATCCTACATAATAAAGATGTAATATGCAAATGGTCAGGACTAAATGGGCAGTCAGACATCCCTCTCACAATCCAGGACTGCTGGCTCCCAACTTCTTGCCTGCCTGCCTGCCTTCCTGATTGCCTCTAACTGCTTCTGCCTACCATCCTGATCACCCCCTAACTACTCCCATGCCAGCCTGATTGATGTCTAACTGCTCCCCTGCCAGCCTGTTTGCCCCCAACTTCCTTCCTCTGCTGGCCTGGTCACCCCTAACTGCCCTCCCCTACAGGGTTGATCACCTCCAATTGCCTTCCCAACTTGGTCCCTCCCAACTACCTTCCCCTGCTGGCCATCTCGTGGTGGCCATCTTGTATCCACATAGGGGCAGGATCTTTGACCACATGGCACAGCCATCTTGTGTGTTGGAATGATGGTCAATCTGCATATTACTCTTTTATTGATAGGATAGAGGCCTGGTGCACGGGAGGGGGCCAGCTGGTTTTCCCTGAAGGGTGTCCTGGATCAGGGTGGGGTTCCCTTTGGGTATGGGGTGGCCTGAGTGAGGGGCCTGTGGTGGTTTGCAGGCCAGCCACACCCTTCTGTGACCCAAGCAGAAGCCCTGGTGTCTGGAATTTATTTACTTTCTACAATTGAAACTTTGTAGCCTGGAGTGGAGCCAAGCCTTCTGCTCATCAGCAGCCATTTATGTTGGAATTTATGTATCTTCTATAAGTGAAACGTTGTAGCCTTCAGTAGAGGCATGGGGTGGCCAGGGTGTGCAGAAAGCTTTGCTTCCTCCATTGCTGGGGGCAACCCTAGCCTCCTGCTGTTTCCAGCTCTGTGGCTACTGCCATTTCTGTTTGGATTTATTTATCTTCTATAATTGAAACTTTGTATCCTTGAGTGGAGGCTTAGGCCGGCAAAGGCAGATGGAAAGCTTGGCTTCCTCCATTGCCTGGGAAACCCAAGCCTCCCTCCTGCTCTCTGTGGATGTAGCCATCTTGGGTTTATTTGCATACTCACTCTGATTGGCTGGTGGGTATAGCAGAGTGATGGTTAATTTGCATATTGCTCTTTTATTTTTATTATATATCAGTAAAGCTGGGGGAAATCCTTGAAGAAAGAAAAAGAGAGAGAGAGAGAAAGGAAGAAAGAAAGAAGCTCAGAGAGGTGAATGGAATTTACTCAAATGACTAAGCTGGGATTCAAACCTTAACTCTCAACCGTGCAAATGGCCTTTGCTTGTGACCATTACCCCAAATACTCACACCCTGACAGCTCCACCTATGGAAATCCTGCCGGCCTTTTAACAATTCTTACCCGAATGAAACTCTCCTCCTGACTGTTTGGCCACTTTTGCTTGGCCTCTCGGATTACAGGAATTTAATCTAGCTTTCTATCATACAGGATCAGTTTAACCAGGACACACCCACGGAGGTGGGGGGTGGGGACAGATTATCTGGGATCTGGGAACAATCAAATGTTCTCTGGCTCTCAGCTCACACCCAGTGAAGTCACCTCCATCCAGAGCCCCTTCCTAGAAAACCCCACCACTCCTTTTCCTCGGCCGGGTTCCCAGGGGCTCGCTCAAGTGTTTGTCCTATTGAATGGCACTGGATGGAGTCAGGGGAGTTGGGCTCCAGCCCCTGACCTACCACGACAGAGTCCTATTCAGACAAGTCATTGGAACTATCTGGGCCTCACACTCTGTAAAAGGGGGTGGAGATGTGTGGGATGGCGCTTGGTGAAATCCTACCTGTCTTTAACATTCTGTGCTTCTACGGTTGTAGCCGGAATATTGACATGAGACCTGTGGCTGGATTAAGTTTCTCAGAGCAGGGCATTTCCTGAGATTATATTTATTGTAGAGCACTTTTATAAATTAAAGCAAGAAGGGGGAAAATATGGACATTGAAGACAAAACTTCCCATAATCACCTTTGCCTTCTAGTGACTGCTATATTCATCGTTAGAGACAAGACTTTATTTGTTGGCAAACTGCGGCTCGCGAGCCGCATGCGGCTCTTTGGCCCCTTGAGTGTGGCTCTTCCACAAAATACCATGGCCTGGGTGAGTCTGTTTTGTAGAAGTGGCATTAGAAGAAGTTTTAAGTTTTAAAAATTTGGCTCTCTGCCAAAACCGGTTTGGCTCAGTGGATAGAGCGTCGGTCTGCGGACTGAAAGGTCCCGGGTTCGATTCCGGTCAGGGGCATGTACATTGGTTGCGGGCACATCCCCGGTAGGGGGTGTGCAAGAGGCAGCTGGTCAGTGTTTCTCTCTCATCGACGTTTCTAGCTCTCTGTCTCTCTCCCTTCCTCTCTGTGAAATATCAATAAAATATTTAATAAATAAATAAATAAATAAAAAAAATTTGGCTCTCAAAAGAAATTTCAATCGTTGTACTGTTGATATTTGGCTCTGTTGACTAGTGACTAACCACTGGGATCAGCCTTTTTGGGTGTGAAAGGTAAACCTTTCTTTCATACCCCTTGAATGGGTATGATCTGGAGGTGGAGGGCAAAACAAAGAAAGGTAAACATTATTTCTCGGTGTACCTTTTTTGTTTTGCCCTCCCCCTCATTAGTCAACAGAGCCAAATATCAACAGAGAATAATGGGAGCCTAGGCATCCTTGATGTGAGCTTGACCAACTAGAAGGTAAGAAGCTTAAGAACAGAGAGTGGAGAGTTATATAAGTTTTAAAGAGGGAGAAAGATGTAGCCTGTGGGGAAATCTTTCTGACAGGAGGTGGCTAATAAATCTTCAGGAAAGTAATATTTGGCATTCCATTTCTTTCTTGTCTGTGATGTAATCACTCTCCCTCACCTGCAACTCTTCAGGAATAGCCTTGCGTTAGTGCCACTTTGGGAAAAAGGAGGAGAGAGGTGGGGGGCGGGCAGTGGGGAGCTGGGTGTGGTGTCCAGTGAGGAGCAAAGGGGGTGAGAGACAGAGGACAGCAGGGACCAAGGCAATGGTCAGAAACGGGACACAGCAGAGCTGCTGCAACAACTCAGTGCAACCTGGATTGGCTAGAAGTAGGTAAAATACCTTCTGAACCCTTAGAGATATTGGAGAGGGCTCAGAATTGTTCATTTTACTTTTTAGTCTTTAATGCTTTATTGAGGTATAACTGACGTATAATAAACTGTGAACACACCTGTGAAACCATCATTGCAATCATGTTAATGAACATTGCTGCTACCCCAATAGTTTCCTTATGCCCCTTGGGAATCCCTTCCTCTGACTCCTTCAATCATTCCCCGAGGAGAGTGGCTATAGTGTTTGGTCAGGTTCAAGCCCTGGATTAATGAGAGGGCACAGTCCTCTCGTGGCCATGTGTAAGTCCCAGCTTGGAGGGCAGAGCCCTCTCAGCACAATTATAGCCAACAGCTATAGTTGTAAGCTTGAACCCATGGTCCGAACACATGGCCCCACGTGTCTTAGTGATGTGGGTTTGATAGAGTTCTGGTGCATGTAATTGAATAGGACCGAAACCCACGAGAATGTTTTAAACATCTTGAACACACCTTTACTTTGCCTCGTGGCATCTGGCTGTAAAATAAAGACATGGCTTGCAGTCCGTGGTGCTGTCGCTAGCTCTCCATCAGAAGGGACAGCGTCCCACCCAGACCCAGCTTTCATTCTCTTGTCTGTCTTTTCTCCATCCTTCACCTTCCCCACTCAGGTTCACCCTTGGCCGTGCTGGTGTGGCACAATTCCCAAGCAAGCACTAACCAGCTTCCTATAGATTAGTTTGCATTTTTAAGAATTGTATATAGACGGATTCATGCAGTATGTATGATTTTTGTATGGCTTCTTTCACTCCTCTGGCAGGACTAAGGGGAAGGTATACGGTAATGGGAAACTCCCACCAGGACTGCATGGTGGGCAGAAAAGAGAGGCAACCAAATAAAACAATATAGGTGTGGTAAGTGCTGTGACATAGGGAACATCTGGGGACTGTGGGAGTATAAAGGATGATACCTAATCCAGTTGGGAGAGTTAAAACATGACTTCTTTCAAAGGAGGTAATTCTTTAAAAAATGTTTTTATTGATTTCAGAGAGAGGAAGAGAGAGAATCATTAATCAGCTGCCTCCTGCATGCTTCCTACTGAAGATCGAACTGTGACCACTGAGCCACACTGGCTGGGCCAAAGGAGGTGATTCTTGAACTGAGTCTTTAAAGACATGGAAAGTTAAGCATTGGGAAAAGGCTGAATGCTAATAAGATCATGGAACTTAAAATGCAAAGTACTGAGAAAGGCAGGGGAGGTATCAGCTAAGGAAGTAAAAATAATATGGCCACTCACATGTGCTCTGGTGTTAAAATACTTTATGATGCAGACAGTAGTGAACTGATTCTCAAAGCTGACTGTGTGCGTACTAGTAGTTTGATATTGGCCCTTGATTTCAATATATACTATTGAAATCAGCTAAACTACAAATGAGGGCTTTTTTTTCTTCTTAGAGATAAGTTAAACTTTAACCAGTCCACTGGTCCCAGGATAGAAAGACCTGAAGACGACTATTATATTTTTTCCTGATGTTCTCTCATGGAGGCCGAAGACTTTTTGTGTGTGACAGTTTTCTCTTACATATTCTGTTTCAGGCCTTGAATTATTTTCCCTCCAACTGCCATGCATTCATTCGTTTCACAAACCTGTCTATATGGTGCCACCCTTGTGTTGAGTTATGTAGATATGACAGCGCCAAAAATTGTTGCGCCTGCCTTCAGTTACTCCCGGGAGTCCACGGCCAATGCCCCTTTTCTTGTCTAGACTTTGCAGAGCATTTTATGAGGAACTAAAGTAGGCAGATTGTTATCAGGAAAGACAGATTCCTTAGCCTGTGAGATTGTTTTAAAAATAATATTAATTCATTAACATCGATGGAGTCATAGCTGGCTCCAGGGTAACTCCTGTCTGACTCCCACAGGAAATTACAATAGGTGTTGGCAAAGTCTCCCAAGTCCTCTAGTAAGTCCATGTATAACCATCCCCCTATGAGAAGCTTTCGTTCCCTGCAGTGTTGTGTCCACAGACTATCTTCACTATCAACAATTATTTATCAATTATCACTGAATGAACCATGCTAAAATGATTGAGACCCATTTCCTGCCCTCGAGAGTCAGAACCTGCTCATAAATATATAAAGAAAAAGCAAAACAATAATAAGAATGGTACTCACATTATAAAATCATAGGAGTGGGAGGAACTATTTGATGCCTCCATTCTGTGTGTTGGGTTTTCAATTTCTTGATGATATCCTTTGAAGGACAGGCATTTTCAATCTTGATGATGGCCAGTTTATTTTTTCTTTTGTTGTTTTAGCTTTCATGTCTTATCTAAGAAATATGAGTATTGCTCAATACAATTGCTTTTAAAATCAGTTATAAGAGGTAATAATTACCTTTACTAGTGCTCTTTGTTTTTGTTTTGGTCTTTTTTAAAAAAAAGTGGATTTGAATTACCATCTGGGTGAGAGTTGCTTTCAAGCTAAAAACTTACTTGAGAATGTCTTGTAAGGTGGCTCTGATAGTTAAAATTTCTCTCAGCTTTTATTTTTTCTGGGAATGTTTCTAGTTCACCTTCATTTATAAAAGATTGGAGTCCCGGTGCACGAAATTTGTGCAAGTTGCGGGGGTGGGGGAGTGTCCCTCAGCCCTGCCTGTGCTGTCTCATAGCCTGGGATCCCTTGCTCCTTACCCCACCTGCTCGCTCCTTACCACTTACTTGATGCTCCTTAGTGCAGGCTCCTTACAACTTGGCTCACTGCTTCTTAGCACTGCTATGGAGGTGGGAGAGGCTCCTGCCACTGCAGTCTTCAGTTGTAAGCCTGGCTTCTGGCTGAGCACCGCTCCCCGAGCACCGCTCCCCCTGTGGGAGCACACTGATCATCAGGGGCACTCCTACATCGAGTGTCTGCCCCTGGTGGTCAGTGAGCATCATAGCAACCGGTCGTTCCTCCATAATGGTCACTTAGGCTTTTATTATATAGATAGTTTTTCTGGATATAAGTTCTTGGTAGACAGTTTTTTAGTTTTAGCCCTTTGAACATGCCATTCCACTGACTTCTGGCTTCCATTAAATCTTACAAGGAGTCAACTGTTAATCTTCCCAGGATCTTTTTGTCTTTCAGCATTTTCTTTTTTCTGTGATAAATCTGAGTGTGGATCTCTTTCTATTTGCCCTTCTTAGGATTCACTTGGGCTACTTGGCTGTGTAGATGAATGTTTTTGATCTAATACGTGATCTTTTCAGCCATTATTTCTTCAATTTTTTGTTGTTGTTGTTGCTCTTTTATCTCCTTCTGGTACTCCATAAATGTTGGTATAAGTAATAGCGTCCCACATTTCTCTGAAGATCTGTTCACTTTTCCTTATTCTTCTTTCTCTTTGTCCTTCAAATTGCATAATCCCTTTAAATCAGTCATTCTTGTGTCCATTCAAATCTACTGTTGATCCAATCTCATGAATTTTTCATTTCATTTATTGTACTTTTCAACCCAGGAATTTCCATTTGGTTATTTTTTATAATTTCTTTCTCTTTGTTAACAGTTTCAATGTGATGAGACTGTCATTGCTTTTCCTTTGCTTCTTTAAGCAGGTTTCTTTTGAGTTCTTTGAACATTGAATGCTGAGTATTGAGTCTATGCAACATAAGAGCTTCTTTGAAGTCTTATTATATCTGACATGTAGACCTTCTCAGAGGCAATCTCTGTTGGCTGCTTTAAAAATAAAACAGTGTATAAACTACACTTTCCTGTTTCTTTGCAGGTCTCATAATTTTTTGTTGAAGTATAATGATATACCTCCACCAGCAATGTATAATGATATCAATTTCCTTACTTGTTAACAAGGGCTGGGTATTGTCAAACATTTATTTTATTGTCATATATATGTCGACAAACTAACCTTTTTTAAAAATTTTTTTGCATTTTCCTGACAAATAATTGTTTGAGCATCTTCTTTTTTAGTTTTTTGAAAAAAATATATCTTATTGGTTTTTTTACAGAGAGGAAAGGAGAGGGAGAGTTAGAAACATCGATGAGAGAGAAACATCAATCAGCTGCCTCCTGCACACCCCCTACTAGGGATGTGCCTGCAACCGAGGCACATGCCCTTGACCAATATCAAACCTGGGACCCTTGAGTCCGCAGGCCGACGCTCTACCCACTGAGCCAAACTGGTTAGGGAGAGCATTTTTTCATATGTTTATTGTTCATTTGCATTTCCTCTTCTATCAATTGCCTGTTTGCATTATTGTCATCTGTCTTTTTTTGTCTGTAGGTGGTTTGTCTTGTATATATTCCACACTGCAACTGAAGTGGTCAGTAAAGAATCAAGACTACAGTCCCATCTCCCAACTTCCAGTCTGAAAATTCCTCTCCCAGAGAAAATTCTTAAACTATTAACGTTTCTGTCATTATGCTGTGAACTTATGTTATTGTATTTGTACCTCCTCTGTTACAAGGTAAGTATAACTAGTTTGTTGAATGACCTGGGCTCATACTGTTGCAGGTAGATACCTTATTTTTCCTACCAGTTTCTAAAATTCAAGTTACTAAATAGGACTTCCCTTGCCACTAGATGAAGTCTTGGGCAAATTCCCTAAGTTTTTGGTCTGTTTATTTTGTTTGTTCTATTGTTCAGTTAATGAAATTTCTCCAATTCCTATTAGGTGTTAAAAAGAAGATAAAGGCAAAGAGATGTACTCTGTCTGGTCTGGAAGAAAGCAAACATTTGTGTTAGGAACTGAATGGGGAGGGACTTAGTCAGCTCAGGCTGTTGTAGAAAAATACCACAGACTGAGGGGTTCACACACAGAAATTTATTTTCTTATTGATTTGGAGGCTGAAAGTCTGAGATCAGGGTGTTGGAATGGTCAATTTTGGGTGAGAACTCTCTTTGTGGCTTTTTGATGACTACTTTTCTCTATATGCTTTTCTCTGTATGCTCATATGGCCCACAGAGCATGCTAAGATGTCTCTTCTTATAAGGATGCTAGAGGCCTGGTCTCCGCAGGCCAGGCCGAGGGACCCCACCAGTACACGAATCTGTGCACCAGGCCTCTAGTATGCATATAAGATCTTTGGTTAATCTCTTCCCTCCCTCTCTCCTCAGCCCTTCCCTCTGAGATTCATCAGTCTGTTCCATGTTTTCATGCCTGTGCTTTGAGCATCTGCCCCCTGGTGGTCAGTACACATCATAGCTACTGGTTGAACAGCAGAATGGTTACTTAGGCTTTTATATATATAGACTATTTCTGTTGGTCCCCACCTTTATGACCTCACTTAACCTTAATTTTAACTTCCAAAGGACCCATTTCCAAATACCATTCACATTGGGGTTAGGACTTCAACATATAAATTTGGAGAGGGTGGGACACAAATATTCAGTCTATAACAAGGGGCCACATGGCAAAGCATTGTGAGTGGTCTATGGAATCCTAGAGGGGTCTTCCGCTGATAGCCAGTTGGAAAATAGGGACCTCCAACCTCCAAACACAAGGAACTGAATTTTGCCAATAACCAGCGAGCTTGAAAGAAGATCCTGAGCCCCAGACCAGCCTCAAGAGACCCTGACAGAGAATTGAGTAATGCCACGTCCAGACTTAAGATCCCAGGTCACCTCCCTTCTTGTAGGTCCACATCAGTCCTTAGGTCACATTTATATTTTCCCTCTGGTCAGTGGGAGAACAGTTGGTTCTCAGCTCAATCATCTCTCTGTCCTACAAAATTTTATCAGTCTCTCATCCTGAAGTTCCTCCAACATGTGTCAAGCTCTGTGTCTATGATCCCCAAACTTCAAGGTGACATGTCAAGCTCTCTGAGTGGTTTTCTAGAAGTCCCCTAATCTCCTTTGCACGGATTGTCATGCAGTAAAAAGAACATTGGTGTGGAATTCAGCTCTCTCCTGGGCTCTGATACTAACTCGGTGTGTCCTTGGGACACTTTCTTTTCCATTCTGGGCCTTTCTTCCCTGTTAAATGAAAGTGCTGGACTAGATTCACTCGTTTATTGAGTAAATGTTTATTGAGCCTTTATCATGTGTTGTTAACTGTTCTGGGCACTGGGAATCCACAGAGAACAAACTAGAAGAACTCTGAGGTACCTTCCAACTTCACATTCTCTGATGTTTTCTCCCCTGCACAGTTACCATTCACCTCACCCCTAAAATGCATAGTCATGTGACCATTTTTTTGACCCCAGCAGTGTGCACAGCCTCCTCCTGCTGGGACCTTTGGTGGAACTAGGGATGAGCCACCTCTGCAGGCTGTGTTGCCGTCTTTCCCGCTTACTGCCCATTAACCTGGCCTGTCAGGCTGAAAGGACAGCCTCACCGACGACAATGGAAAGGTTTATTTGTTGAGGTCAGGAAATCCCCCATGACCTCTCTCCATCCACCTCTGGGACAGGAAGCCCCAGGAGGAAAAAACAAAAGATGAAATGCTGGCGGACTTCCCAGCTTCCAAGGATTCAGCAAGACTCTGGTCTGGAGGGTTCCTTCTGCCCAGTGGACAGTGACCTCCCTCCGCAACTCCTTCCTTGTCGTCGGGCCCCGGGCCCCCAGTTCCTTTCCAGGCAACCCAGAAGGCCTTGGGTGACGCAAAAGGGGTAAAAGAAATGAAGACTGACTCTCTGGGAAAGGATGCAGGATGCCTCGTCCTAAACTAAGCCTGTGTATTGGGGAGGGAGGGAGGCTGGATTCACAGAGTGGGGGGAAATATTCTCAGAGGGTAAGGAAGTAGGTGACTCATCTGCTCTGACCTTCATCTATGCCTTCCCACGGCCAGGGTGATATCAAGGAGTGTGTGGTGATGGGAGAGATGTTCAAGCTTCAATATTTGCTTCCTGGGTCAATGGGCACCTTAACACAACAGCTTAGCTAACCCGCCTGGGAGAAAATTAACACCGAGAGGATATGACCTGGGAACATGCCCAGGGCCCTGTGCTGAGAAGGGTCTCATGCTTGGCTTAATGCTCCGCTGTGGCCATCTTGAAATTCTTGGTAATTTCTGAACCGAAAGCCCACATTTATTTTTTATTTTTTTATTTTTAAAATACATTTTATTGATATTTTACAGAGAGGAAGGGAGAGAGAGAGAGAGAGCTAGAAACGTCAATGAGAGAGAAACATCAACCAGCTGCCTCTTGCACACTCCCTACTGGGGATGTGCCCACAACCATGTACATGCCTTTGACCAGAATCGAACTCAGGACCTTTCAGTCCGCACACCGATGCTTTACCACTGAGCCAAATCGGTTTCGGCCCACATTTTTATTTCACACTGGGCCCTGTGAATTCACATAGCTGGTCCTGATTTAGAGTGTCCCAGGCATTAGGATCTAACTCAGCCAGGTATTTGACATACTTATGTCATTCCTGCCTCTAACTGTGCTGAGCTAGGGACTAGTAGGTCTTTGTTGCCATTGATGAGAACTAGGTCCACGTCAATAACTTGCTGAAGGTCCCATACCAACTACAGAGTGGGGCCGTGGTTCAAGCCCAAGCCTAACCCTGGTTGTAGTGCTCATTCCGGTCCACGGTGCTGTCTCACCAAGTGAAATGCTCCTGCTTCCCACTCGGTGGGAGAGCTAAGTCTGGAAAAGCAATTCAGGTGAGTCAGGCCAGGCTGGGGTGAAGAACTTTCACCAGGGCTGGAATGCTAAGCCATGCCCCGAGTTGTCTGTATTTTTGAGAACCACCTACGTGCACATTCACAGCCACGCACACTTACACTGACATCCTCACACACACCTACACTTTCAGATAGTGAATTGATAGTCACATCCACTCACACACTCCACTTAGCCTCGAGGCTGCCCTCGGAAGCAGTTCCATTGTGTGTGTCATTACAGGGTTCTAGATAAGAACCCCTAGGGAAGCACCTAATCTGATCATCTGATTCCTTCGTCTGACAGGAGAAAACTGAGGCTCAGAGAGGAAAGACTTGTGTAGGTCATGCCCTCATTCATTTCAGAGATAGGGGCCAAACACCAGCCTCCGGACTCTCAATTCAACAGTGCAACATAAGGATGAATTGACAGATGGTTAGATGAGGCAACTGCAGGTTTATCTGAGCAGAAAGGAAGCTCGATCCCAAGGTTAAGAGACTTTAATCTCTCCTGCCACCTTGCCTTTGCAACCCAAGTAAATCGTATCCATCTGCGTCTGAGAAATACTTTTGTTTCTGACGCTGGTTGGGCACAGATTTCCCCCCATATATAAATATAAATATTTATAGTAATGTTATTGTTCAGGACCCAAAAACACCCGCTTTAAGGAGTCAAGCAATTTAAAAAATATTTTTTTATTGATTTCAGAGAGGGAGAGATAGAAACATCAATGATGAGAATCATTGATTGGCTGCCTCCTGCACGCCCCCTACTGGGGATTGAGCCCGCAACCCAAGCTGTGCTCTTGACTGGAATTGAACCTGGGACGATTCGGTCCGCAGGCCAAGGCGCCATCCACTGAGCCAAACCAGCTAGGGTGAGTCAAGCAATTTGAATTAGTGAGGCTGAACTGTTCTTTCATTGGTAAGCAAAACAAAACACAAAGGCAAAATATAAACAGGATGAGGCATGAGCGTTTAATGACCTTATAGAAACAGGAGAGTTTCTGTGAAGAAACAAAACCAAGCACCAAGATCTGCCAGGGACCGCGCTGGAAGGGTAGGTGATGGGAGGGGGGGGGGGGCGCTGGGCTCAGCTTTGGGCTTCTCCGGGCAACCTCCCAATGCCAGCCAGCCGCCAAGACCAAGCTGGGCCTGAGATGAGAATCACGTGGCTAAAAAGAGCAGGGTTTTGCTGAAACAGGTTTGGCTCAGTGGATAGAACGTTGGCCTGCGGACTGAAAGGTCCCAAGTTCGATTCCGGTCAAGGGCATGTACCTTGGTTGCGGGCACATCCCCGGTAGGGGGTATGCAAGAGGCAGCTGATCGATGATTCTCTCTCATCGATGTTTCTAACTCTCTATCCCTCTCTCTTCCTCTCTGTAAAAAATCAATAAAATATATTTAAAAAAATAATAAATAAATAAAAAGAGCAGGGTTGTGATACTCTCCAGGCTTCATCTGAAAGATTCTATTTTCCCCCACGTTCCCTCCTAGACAGACCTGAGTTCAAACTTTGACTGTATACTTCACTACATATGATTTTGAACATGTTGCATAATCTCTCTAAGTCTCCGTTTCCTCATCTGTAAAATGGGTATGACACTCAAACCAATGTTCAGGTCTGGGATGTGGGACTTTCAGCGCTAAACATAGGAGAGTCCTATGCAAACTGGAAAAGTTGGTCACTTTAGACCAGCGGTCGGCAAACTCGTTAGTCAACGGAGCCAAATATCAACAGTATAATTGAAATTTATTTTGAGAGCCGAAATCCGACTTCTGCGCATTGGGCCACGAAGTTTCAAAAGCGCCACACGTGGCTCGCTGAGCCGCAGTTTGCCGACCATTGCTTTAGACTGTTGGGAAAATAATGTTGGTAAAGCATTTAGCATGATGGTTGACACCGTAATTGCTCCAAAAATAATTGTTATTCCTTTTTTTCTTACTTCAAACATTTAAAGAGCACCTTCCTTTTAGGCGCTGTGAAGATAAATTACAAGCAGCAGCAGTAGAGCTCATGCTATAGCTCAAAGCCTTTCCATACCTATTCTCTCATCTCATCTCTACACCAGCCCCAGGAGCGCTCTCCCCGCCTCTGCCGCCACCCTGGCTCTCCCCTGCCACCTCATGTCAGACCACGGCAGCAGCCCACTAACTGACCTTTGCCAGCCTCCCCTTCAGTTCATCCCTACACAGCATCAAAACAATGTTTCAAAAACAGCACATCCTTCCGTGGCTTGCAGTGTTTTCCAAAGTGTGGTACGCGTACCCCCAGGGGTACAGGAAGAGATTGGTGGGGGTCCGCGTTGCACCGGAGTTTGGTGGGGATATGCACTGCCCCGTGCTTAGCTGCGCCTAATTCTACGTTCTCATGAGTCAAGTCAATTTCATCCTTCTCATTGATCCAAATAAATGCTATTTGTAATACAACTTTCATTTATATTTTATTATGAGTAATTTTATTTTCGTTTATTATTATTTTGTGTATGTACCAAAAAAATAAAAAATAAATATATTTTGATTGTTATTAAAATACATCCCTTTTTTATGAGGGGTACTCAGCGTTATGAAAATTATAGAAGGGGTACACATATGTCAAAAGTTTGGGAAACACTGGCTTAGAGGGAAGCCCACACTAGACTGAGCAAGGCAGCCCTTCATGGTCTGGCCCCGGTGACCTCTCCAGCCCCGTTCTTGCTGTGCCCCAGCTCACACCCAAGCTTCCATCACAGTCGCACCCCCCCCCCCCCCTGCACGTGGCTGGTCCACGCCCCTGTTTTCTCTCTCTGCCTAGCAAAGCACCAACGCTCCTTGTAAGATTCTCCTCAGTCTTCTTCTCTGTAAAGACTTCCATCCTCCTCCCCAAGGAGAACCAGTCCTTTGCTTGTGCCTCTTTATACTCCTTACACTTTTAGCCTTGGATCCAAAACACTCTTTTTTTTCCTCCCGCTCACTGTGAGCTCCTTGAGGGTTCTGTTTCTGACTCCACGGGGCTTAGCACCCGGCTGGCAGAGAGTGTTTAGGTACTTACAGTGCTTACAGTGATTTCAGGCATACATGACTGGATGGGCGTTGGAAAGACAGGTTAATCTGAAATATGTGCATTTTAACTGGAATTATAGTATACATGCATAAAGACCAGGGTTTTTGTTGTTGTTGTTGTTGCTTGGTTGATTTGCTCACTTTCCCAATATCTAAACCACTTTCTTATAATTGGAG
The DNA here is from genome assembly GCA_963924515.1 of Vespertilio murinus. Classification (NCBI taxonomy): domain Eukaryota; kingdom Metazoa; phylum Chordata; class Mammalia; order Chiroptera; family Vespertilionidae; genus Vespertilio; species Vespertilio murinus. The sequence continues at coordinate 129,787,542 of OZ004709.1, read as the reverse complement.
AATTCTCCACCACATGAGTCTCAGAGGGAGACAGAGCTTGTCTTCCATTATAGAAGTGAAAGGGTCAGGTATTGGCTTTCTCAGCCCTCCCTTGCAGCTTGCGTATGCACATATGATCTAGGCTCTATCAATCAGGCACGTTCTCCCAGAGCTTCGAATGTGACACTTGTGTTGCAAAGAAGCAGGGACCATGGAGAGAGCTTCCTTTGGCAGTGGTAGGGCAGTGGCCGTAACCCCTCGGTTTCTTGGCAGCAATGCCAGCAAAGTGAGCGGTGGCCTCTGGGTCCGGGGGTCAGGGCAGGGGTAGAGGTGGCGGGGGTGTAATTATTGAACTGGTTCTGTAGCATGATTTGGGCTGAGATTGTACCTGCCATGCCTCCCTTTGTTTCTGCCAGTTTTTATTTTTATTTTTTAAAAATATATTTTATTGATTTTTTACAGAGAGAAAGGGAGAGGGATAGAAAGTCAGGAACATTGATGAGAGAGAAACATCAATCAGCTGCCTCTTGCACACCCCCTACCGGGGATGTGCCCGCAACCAAGGCACATGCCCCTGACCGAAATTGAACCCGGGACCCTTGAGTCTGCAGGCTGACGCTCCATCCACTGAGCTAAACCGGTTTCAGCTGTTTCTGCCAGTTTTTAAAACCGCTTTGCACATTGAGATCTATAGTTCACACACCATACAATTCACCCACTTAAAATATACAATTCACTTTTTAGTATATTCATCGGTATGTGCAATCATCACCAAAAAATTTTACAACATTTTTATTGTCTAAAAAAGAAACCCTATACCTGTATTATTCCCCCACCTCCTCACCCCTCCCTAGTCCTGAGAAAACAACTAATCTACTTTCTGGCTACACTTTTATCTGTTCTGGATTTATATATGACTAGAATCATATAGTATGTAATCATTGGTAACTGGATTATTACATTTAGTATAATGTTTTCAAGGTTCCTCTACAGTGTAGCTTGTGTCAGTACTTAATTCCTTTTTATGGCCAGATAACCGTCCATTGTTTACCAAATTTTGTTTCTCCATTTGTCTGTTGGTGGGCATTTGGGTGTCTTCCACATTTTTCTTATTATGACTCATACTGTTGTAACATTTGTGTCTAAGTGTGTGGATAAATGCTTTCACTTTCTGCCCATTTTTTAAAATGGGCTTTCTGGTGATTTGGTGAGATACAGAGGATAACAGATATATTTCTTATTCAAGTCAGCCGAAGTTGATTTCTGTTCTTTATAACCTTGAGGGCTTTTCACCTTTCCCTTGGGGCCAAGTTCTTCAACCCAAAACAAAAGGCCTATAATTGGCTAATGTGAGAAACTTCCCAGTTAACCTTCAAAATCTTGAGTTTTGCTTTCTCCCTACTTTGGTTTTTCATTACAGAATGAGATCCCGAGAGGGTAAGTGACTTGCCCAAGGTCACACAGCCAGTCAGTGGTACAGCGAGGACTAGAATCTAGGACTCTCCATCACAATTTAGTATTCTTTCTCCTACACTATACTTCCTCTCATCAACTGAACTAATGCTTGTCAAGCTCCATCTCCTCTGTGTGTATGGATAAGCAGAGGATATAGTGTGAGACAGTGACACCTATGTAGGGTGTTACTGTTTCACCTATTCTATTCTATTCTATTCTATTCTATTCTATTCACTTATAATCTATTCCATTAAGTTATAGTTTATAACAGAAACATTTGTGTTCAAAAGAATAGTTCCTGTGGAGATTTTAATCCTTTCTTTCATGTTGTTGCTTTTCCTCTCACATCTTTCCATAGTCTTCTTCTTAGTTCTTACTGTGCTTGCTTTTCATAATGGCTTATTAGGTTGTGTTGTTTCAACAGTCAAAAGATGGGTTCTTCTTCCCTCCCCTTTAAAAAAAAATTGTGGTCCTGCCTAAACCGGTTTGGCTTGGTGGATAGAGCATTGGCCTGCGGACTGACGGGTCCCATATTCAATTCCGGTCAAGGGCATGTACCTTGGTTTAGGGCACATCCCCAGTAGGAGGTGTGCAAGAGGCAGCTGATCAATGTTTCTCTCTCATCGATGTTTCTAACTCTCTATCCATTTCCCTTCCTCTCTGTAAAAAATTAATAAAATATATTTTTAAAAAAAACAACTTGTGGTCCTCTCAACCTAGCTCTTTTGTTTTGAAGACAAGGTCAAGAAATATTTCACCTACAAGAAAAAGGTTTAAGGAAAATAACAATATGACTCCTTTGACCAGTGACAAAGTATTGGGGAGACCATAGGGGATGAGTGATAAGGACTAAAGGCCACAGTATAGCACATGTCTTAGCAAAAGATAACAGCTGGATGTTGGATTAGTAAACAAAGCCTGAAACATGATTTTAATGTGAAACCCCCTATTCTTTAAATCCAGACAATCAATTCAATTAATGTTGGGTCCAGAAAGTGTTTTCTATTGGTTGTTGAGGTCCTATGTTCATTGCTATTCTGCCTGTGAGAAGGAGCACCAGCAGCTAACAGGAAGATGACAAAAGGAGAGGCGAATCTGCCCTCTGCTGCTCATTGATGGTATATACCTGCCAATCATTTCTTAGGGCTCAGGCGCCACCCTCTGTCTGAAAGGGCTAGATCTGGAAGGCCTTGTGGGCCCCTTATTTTATGGATGAGGTGTCTGACACATGGAAATCTTTCATCCCAAAGATTTCATCTACCCAGCTGCTGAGTAGAGCCCATGAGCAAACATGTCCTCTGGTGAGCATCAGAAATGTGCTGGCACAAAGCCCAAAATGTGTCTAGAAAAGGGTGTGGGAGAATAGAAAGGATTGGCATGGGAGACACCAAAGGAGGCGGGAGGCTGTTGCAGAGCTCCAGGAGTGTGGCAAGGGCTAGGTAAGAAAATGCAGAGAAAAGAGCCAGCCAGAGACTGTCCATCACTAAATACGGGAGGGAGGCCCTGCTGGGTCCTCCAGCCACGACTCAACTTGACAGCTGGCCGCAGACTCATGAGGGACCCAGGGTAGGTCAGCTGAACTGACCAAGAGTAGACAGCCCACAGAATTGTGAGCGAAGTTGTGAGAAACAGTAGAGAAAGACAACAGACTTGGGGAGACCTGGGATCCAGAGATTGAAGGAGTGGGACTTCCAGTGCCTTCCAATGAGGTGTACTTTGTGCTACCAGAGAAGTGGGTAGCATTATACCAAACACATGGTAAGCTCAGTCATTTAGTAAGTTCAGACTTATTAAATGACCGAGGCATTCATTCAGCTATTCACTCAAAACATTTACTGAACACCAACTATGTCAAAACTAACACACCATCCCTTCCCTTAAGAACTCTTTACTTAGTAAAAGAAACAGTCAAACTGACATTACAATGTCCTTTGATAGAGAGATGCTTTAAAATTATGGGATCGAAGAGAAAAAGTACTAAACTGTTTCTGGAGTCAGAAAAGACACCTTTCTTTTCTCTCTCTCTCTCTCTCTCTCTCTCTCTCTCTCTCTCTCTCTCTCTCTCTCTCTCAGAACATTTATTGGGTAAAGTACAGAGGTAGAAAAGGTAATTCCTAGAAGAAATGGGCTTAGTGAGCAAATTCTAGAGGTAAAGGAAGGGCCCTTGGAGCTAATGGTAATGTGCCTGGGGAGGAAGGAGGGAAAGGAAAATGGAGAAGAAAGAGAAAGGCATGGGTGTGCTCCCTGGAGGGAGAGAGCACTGGGCCCTCCATCCTAAGGGTTTTAAGGGCAGACATTTTAGGAGAGGTCCCAGGGAAATACCTTAATAGAATATTCAGCAGTTTTCCAGGTGTGCCCATTCGGGGTTGTGGTTTCTAGTGACTGATTGGCTGGCACCAGGGTAAGAGGTCATTTATTCAGTACAGCTGCTGGGCTGGGGTTTGAGTGGAAGGTAACATCATCATATCTTTTAGAAGCACCATCCTGGAACTGGTGTTAAAGATGAATGGGTGTGGGGTGGTGGCAGCGGATTGGAACAGAGAAGATAAAGGTGAGCATGAATTTCCTTTATAAGAAGAAAAATGTGTGTGTGTGTTTTTTTTAAGACTGCTAATGAGCATCTGAAATAGGGCAAGTAGTGAGTGATCAGGGGTGTGGCGAAGGCATCTCTTTGTTGGACTGAGAAAGGGGAAGTGAAAAGAACCGGTTTAGGGAAAGTCTACCAACTGATTTTATCTTTTACTCCAAAGTCTTGGAAGAAAATATTCAAAGTTAAGATAATTCAAATTAGTCAAATGCACGGAGTGTTTACAGCTAAAATACTGAGTGTTAAGGTTGTGCCTGTGGGATGCCTGAAGCCTCCCTTTGGAGTTTCCAGCAACAGTGCTCCTTGCCTTTCTCAAGTCTGTTTAGGACCTGGGCTTGGTCCGAACTTTTGTCTATAAAAGGTCCCCCCCTGTCCCCCCATTAATCACTGGGCCTTTGAAGATAGCTGTATTTCCCTGGTTTAGCTTATCATTAATGCTCATGCTGATAACAGACTATGCAATAAGTTCAGTGGTGGAATGAAAGGTAGACAACGCCTTCCACAAACACTGTTCTGTAGATCAACAAAAGGGATTATAGAGGAGGAAAAAAATTAATTCAATGTCATTCATCCATTCATTCAGTTTATTCAGCCATTCAGTTATCCAGTCAACAAATAGTTGCCAAGGGCCTACCCACCCATGCCAGCTATGGCCACAATGGGAGCTGGGAATCCAGGGATGAAAAGTCTTCGAAGAACTTCCATTCCCTGGGAACTGAGGATCTACTACATGCCTTCCGCCTGCAGAGGCTGGCCCGCAGGTTCTGAAGCATCCCCGATTGAGGACATTCTCGAAGGAAAAGACCCGAATGGCTGTCAGACTGTTTTCTAAAACCAACGCCCATCATCACCTCCCACTCCTATTGCTTAGGCAGACTTATGTTGTGAAGGTCATGACCGTCCTCGCTGCCACCCACTTCTCCATTTCCGCATAATTCATTCGCCAGCGTGGGGCTCTGCCTTCTATTTTCAGTTCCTCTTCTCACTCTTCCTTACTCCTTAACTCACTGCAGTCCGGTGTTTATACCTCTCACTCCTTAGGTCAGTGTCACCAGAGGCCTCCCAATTGCCACATTCGATGCATTTCTCCCAATCCCTACCCAACACCATTTTCCACAGTCCGTAACTCCCTCCTTGAAACTTGCTTCTCCTTTTGTTTCCACACCAGCCCCTCCCGGTGCTGCTGCTTCTTCTCAGTTCCCTCTTGAGGCCTTTTCTCTCTCTCTGTCTCTCTCTCTCTCTCTTTTTTATTAAGGTATTATATGTATACATAGCTTACCATTGCCCGCCCCCCCCCCCCCACCTCCCATTCATGCCCACAGAGTTCTGTGTTCGTTGGTTGTACTTATATTCATTGTGTCCCAGGGGGCCGTGTGCCCCGGGCGAGCTGTGTGTCCCAGGGGAAGCAGTGGGACCCAGGGGGAGGGGCGATGAGAACCAGAGGAGGAGCGGACTCTATTAGTGTGGTCCTGAGGCCTTTTCTCTTGTGCTTGTTCCTTGTGATGTTCCCTCGGGTCCTGCCTTCAACTGTGTCCCTGAGTGATCTGGTCTCCTCCAATGGCCTCAGTTACCATCTGTATGCTGTGGACACCCGATCAAACTCTTCATCTGAGCACAGACCCTTCCCACAACCTAGTGGGCATCTCTAGTGGGTGCATCTTGTTATAACCTGACCGTGTAACTGTGAACTTACCTGTTTCTAATCAGCACCCTACGTATCATACTTTCCTGTGTCTCACACATATAGTGAGTTAGTAGAAGGAACTCCATGAACAATTAATGAATGAACGAGCACCTATCCTTGAGAAACCTGCCCACTGGCCACTCAGTATGCCGAAATAGGTATTCATAGTCTGAGATTTAAAAAGCCAAAAACCCGAGATAAGCTGAGCAAATCAGGTCCAACCATTCAGGAATTTCAAAATGAGGAATTATTGAGACAATCTGCAGTGACAGGGCAAAAGACAGAGGGAGTGGTAGAGATGAGCCATGGCGACCTGTGACTTGTTTTTAAACTAAAATTATGAAGAAGTTGGAACTATGATTAAGACAGAAGAAAACAGAATAGTCCTTGAGATGCAGTAGAGAGACGATGAGGCAAAAAGAGCTGCCCACTCCATCAAGACTGTGTCTGGCAGGGCCTCCACCCCTTCCTTCCGGGATACTAAACCTGAGGCCACATGCCATTTTCTCGGGAGTCTTCACAACCAGCAGGGCTGGCAGCCAGAGAGCAACGAACGGTCTCTGAGCAAAGGACCGTACGTATGCTTCTTTCCAGCCCTGAATGCCAGCACCCCAGACCCCAACCCTCAATGTTAATAATTTAGAAGTTGTGTGTTTGCTTAAGATAAAACTTCTCATGACCGGTTTCCAATCATCTTCACTTTTCCCCTCACCTCTCCAAAACACCCTTCCAGCCCCCCAAGGGAATGGAGAAAGGAGAACAACATACAAAGCTACTGGAAGATGGGGGAGGTCACTGCTCTTTTTTCTGAATGTCCAAGGCAGCGAAGGTAGCAGAGTGCACCCCTGTGACTGAGCTGAGGAAGAATATACAGATGGGGTGTGAGTTGAGCGTGGGTGGCAGTGGGGTGGCGGTGGGTATGAAACGGGAAGCAGTGGTTGCCTGCTCTCCTGGCCCACCCACTTTGTTTCAGTAACTGTTTTAATACTAATGTTTATAGAGTTGATAAGGTGTTTTAGAACGGCTACCTCCTGCATGGCTCCTCCTGGGGATCGAGCCTACCACCTGGGCATGTGCCCTGACCGGGAATCAAACTTATCTCAACTTTCCTTGGACTCCTGCCTCCCCGGCTGTCAGGAAGGTTGACATGTCCTGGCCTTGGTGGCTGTACATTCTACAAGATAGTGTGCCTTGTGTCTACAAGTGTCTGTGCAAGGTACACATAGTCTCATACAACAGCTTTATCATTAATTATTTATTAATTGATTAAATGTATTTTATTGATTTTTTTTTACAGAGAGGAAGGGAGAGGGATAGAGAGTTAGAAACAGCAATGAGAGGGAAACATTGATCAGCTGCCTCCTGCAGCACCCCCTAATGGGGATGTGCCCACAACCAAGGTACATGCCCTTGACCGGAATCACACTTGGGACCCTTCAGTTGCAGGCCAAAGCTCTATCCACAGAGCCAAACCGGTTAGGGCTCATACAACAGCTTTAAAAAAAAAAAAAAGAGGAAATAATGACATGTGTGTTGTGTACTTTGTTATATATTTTGCATAAAGTGAAAGAAGGGAATACATGGAACCTAGTCCTGGAACCCGAGTCCAGTTCCCCTCACATTTCCTCTGACCCTCAGGCTGGTTGCCTCCGTTGGGTTCCCATGTATTCTGCGCTTCCCTCGCACTGTATTGCTGTTGACTCCACACAGACAAAATTCCCAGGCATGAAAACCATGCTGTGCTCCCAATAGTCGGTCATGTAGGGTCTGGTAGACAAAGAGGCCTTGAGTAATGTTTGATGAATGAATGTCTGAAAGATATAGTGCTAAACACCACTTACCAAGTCTGGAGATCCTGACTGCATATAGGTTGACCTCATTCTTTCCGAATATTGAGTTCCATCCATATTTTCCATCCCATGTCCTGTCAGAATGATTAGACTCTCCGGTGTCAGTTACTTCTGGGATATCAGCCTTCTATTTATTTATTTTTTAAATATATTGATTTTTTACAGAGAGGAAGGGAGGAGGATAGAGAGTTAGAAACATCGATGAGAGAGAAACATTGATCAGCTGCCTCTTGCACACCCCCTACGGGGGATGTGCCCACAACCAAGGTACATGCCCTTGACGGGAATCGAACCTGGGACCTTTCAGTCCGCAGGCCGATGCTCTATCCACTAAGCCAAACCGGTTTCGGCAGCTTTCTACTTATTTTTTTAAAAATAAGTTTTTATTGATTTCAGAGAGAAGAAGGAAGAGGGAGAGAGGGATAGAAACATCAATGATGAGAAAGAATCATTAATCGGCTACCTCCTGCATGGCTCCTACTGGGGGCTGAGCCCACAACCTGGGCATGTGCCCTGACCGGGAATCAAACTGTGACCTCCTGGTTCATGGGTTAACGCTGAATACTGGGCCACACCGGCCGGCCTAAACACATTCTTTCTAACACTTGCACCAATTTTCTTGGTTTAAGAAGGCTTGGCACAATAGTTAAGATTATTTAACTACTCAAACTTCTTATTGGTGTGAACATACATATAGAAAACTATAGTTGTCAGAGTGTACATTAAAGTCATTTTCACAAACTCAACATACCATGAGCCCAGCACCCAGATGGAGAACCAGAATGTTACCCTTTTCCCAGAAGCCTTTCAGTTTCTACCCTCCCAAGGGTAACCACTAATCTGGCCTCTAGAAATCATGCAATTAAAAAAAAAATGTTTTATTTATTTTTACAGAGAGGAAGAGAGAGGGATAGAGAGAAACATCGATGAGAGAGAATCATCGATCAGCTGCCTCCTGCATACCCCCCACTGGGGATGTGCCCGCAACCAAGGTACATGCCCTTGACCGGAATTGAACCCAGGACCTTTCAGTCCACAGGCTGACGCTCTATCCACTGAGCCAAACTGTTTTCGGCAATCATGCAATTTTTTAAAATAGTGGTGATTTAGAACCAAGTTGGGCCAGGTACTCTATACTGTGTTATCTGCTTCTGTTGATGTGGGGGATAGTATTGAGACTCTGGTCAATTAACTTGACTTACTAGTATATTCCACTCCTGTGGAGCAATGACAGGAAATGAGTTTCAGTCCCAGCATTACCACCTTAGCCTGTGACCTTAAAAATCCACGTCTCCTCTCTTAAACCGTGGCAACCTAGTTTATGAAATATGGACAAACACAGTCCATTTGCAGTGTTGCTATGGGGATTAAATGAAATTTTACTCTCAAAGCACCTGGTGCAGTGTGCATGGCTATAGCAATGTATAACTGTTACTGATTTTTATTGTGTGCAGTCATGATGTGAAAGTTTTACGTATATTATCTTGTTTACTAGAGGCCCGATGCACAAAATTTGTGCAGTGGAGGAGGGGTTCCCCTCAGCCCAGTTTGCACCCTCTCCAATCTGAGACTCCTCAATGGATGTCTGACTGCCAGCTTTGGCCCAATTCTGGGGATCGGGCCAAAAACGGCAGTTGGACATCTCTCTCACAGTCCTGGATTGCTGGCTCCTAATTGCTCACCTGTTTGCCTGCCAGCCAGGTCACCCCAACTGCCCCCTCCTTGCTTGCCTGGTCGCTCCTAACTTCCCCCCTTCTCCCACTGGCCTAGTCACTCCTCATTGCCCTCTACTGCCAGCCTAATTGACCCCAACTGCCTCCCCCCTCCCCCGCCAGCCTGGTTGCTTCCAACTGCACCCCCATTGGCCTGGTCTGCCCCCTGCTGACCTGCTTTGCCCCCAACTGTCCCCCCTGTCAACCTGGTCACCCCCAACTGCCTCCCCCCCCCCCCCGCCCCGCTGGCATTTGGTTGTCCCTCACTAACCCCTCTGTTGCCTGGTTGCCCCACACAGCCTGTTTGTTCAGTCTTTTGGTCGTCCCTCACTAAATCCCCTGCCAGATTGGCTGTAGGCAGCCATCTTGTGAGGGGGTGGTGGTCAATTTGAATATTACCTCTTTATTATATAGGATAACTCTGGCCAAATAAAATTATTTCCTCACATGTTTTTTCCTTCAGTCTTCCTCATTTCAGCAGTCAAAGGCGTCATCATTTACCTAAAAATTTAGGTTCTAAATCTAGGCATTTTCCTTAATTCCTGTCATTCCTACATTCGACTCAACTAATTTATCAGCAGGTTTTGCTGGCTCTAAAAAGAAAATCCAAATCACTAGATTCTCTCAGTTTTTACCCCCATTTTCCTATGTTAAGCCACTACCATACCTCACTGAAGTATCTTCACAAGAACGTGAGCTCCACGTGTCCAGGCTCCCAGTATTACTGATCACAGCTGTATGCCCAGCTCCCAGTACCCAAATCAGTGCCTGGCTCTTAGGCTTCTGCTGTGACTTGAATGCAACAAACTTCTGAAGTGGGTACTATTTTTATTTCCATTGTATAGACAGGGAAATGGGCTTGCAGTGATTAAATAGCTTACTTAAGGTCACAACAAATAAATATAAAGATCAGATTCAATTCCAGGGACTAATTCTAGAGCCTGCTTGAGTATCCACTCTGTGGCCCTATGGAACTACAGTGGCTTATTTTGAAGTAAATTATTAAGGGATTTTTGGCGGACATTAAGAGAAATTTTAGTTGAAATTCCCCAATCTGAAAACTTTTCCTTAGCATAAAGTTCCTATGTCCTTTCACACAGCCTTGTCAGCGTCTGTCTCCCAAGTCTCATCTCTCCTCATTGGTCTCTTCTGCCAACATTTCAATCAACATCTCTCCTCATTGGTCTCTTCTGCCAACATTTCAATCAATAATGATCTCTTTTTCTCTTCCCAGCAAATGCTCCCGCCTCTAGGAACCACTGCCCCTCCCACCCCCTCTGGAAAACCCTTTCCTAATTTTGTAATTCTTAGGGATTTATAACAAGCAGTGTTTATCCCAGCTGGCATCACTCTACTAAAATTTACTTGTTTATTTCCTTATGGTTCACTGTCCCCTTTGCCTAGGAAGTGCCTGGACTAGAATAGGAAACTTGACAAATATTTGTTTAATAAAGATAGGAAAGGTCAAGGATTATTCTGCCAATTTATAGGTAGGGAGACTGCGGCTCGTTGAGGTCAGGTGTTTTGCTCTGGGTCAGTCACCAAGTGGCCCAGGTGAGACTGGAAACCAGGGCTCCACCCACAAACTCTCCGGACCACGCCCATTTTCGTAGCTCCTCCCCCGTCCGCTCCCACCGGGCCCCGCCCACTTCTCCTGCGCCGCCTCCGAGACGAGACTAGTTTGACCCTCGGTCGGCCACCGTAGCGCGTCGCCCCGGTTGCCTGGGGAAACGACCCGGGGATCCGGGTGGGAGGAAAGACGTTTCCCGCCGGCGGGAGCTGCGTTTTGTGGCGGCGGCGGCGGCGTTGGGGAGCTCAGGACCATGGCGGACCAGCTTTATCTGGAAAACATAGACGAGTTCGTCACGGACCAGAACAAGATCGTGAGGAGCTGGGGCTGGGGGACGCGGGCGCGCGCCTGGGGGGGGGGGGAGGCGGTGGTCCTGGGCCCAGCGAGGGTGGCGGCGGGACCTGAGCCCCCTCTGCGTGGGGTCTCGTGGGGGCGGGACGGGGGAGACAGGTCCCCAAGCCTGGTGCCCCCCGGGAGAGCGAGAGCTCGCGGGAGAGGGAGGTCGTGGGGTCCGCCCGCCAGCCCTCGTCCCTCGCTCGGGTGGCCGCGCTGGGCCGGGGAGGGAGGGGCGTGGGCTGTGGATGTTTCTCCGGCATCCGTCCGCACCCCGGTCTGATGAGGTGGTGGGCGTCCACAGCCCCGGTTTGAGGAGCTTGTACCCGGGTTTGAGTGGTGAGTTGTATAACCTCCGGGCCGCCGGTTTCCTCCTGCTGGAAATTTGGTGTGGATCCCGGCTGGACCTGCCTCACGGGGAAGGAAGGAGAGTACAGACCAACTGAGACAATGTACGTGAACGCCCTGCATGATCCTCACTCACATCGTTGCGTTTATGGGCAGCGACCCGCCCAGAGGTTCGGTAGAAAAGGCAGCTGAAGCAGGCAGAGGGGCCAAACAACTCCTTTTATTTGTGGTTGGTAACGGACGGGCAGTTTCCCAGTCGAGGTCTTGTCTCTGGCTGATGCTTTCTCTCACACCTCACACTAACCTGTGCAGCACTCTTAATTAGTGGAAACTCGACATTTAGAGCGGGAAGACTGAGAGAGAGAAGAGTGACGGGAGAGTTCAAGGAAGGGTGGAAGGAGGAGCTAGTCTTGAGGCCAGGGGTTCCCAATCGAATCTCATCCGCCTCATTCATTCCCCGACCCCTGCGCCACCTGTGTGTGCCCTGTGATGTCTGTCTGTAAGGCTGCCGTTGTCCTTAGAGGTTTTTCTGAGTCCTGCACTTCAAAGCAATCTAGCTTCTGGGTGACTTTTCGTATAGGTTTCCGTGGAGGTCCTCAGAAAGGACAGAATATGTAAAGGGCCTTCCTAAAACAAGGTGTAAGGAAAATAAGAGCTTTTTCCTTGATGTACATTCGGCATTTCTTTTTATATTCTTTACGTTAGTTGGTCTGTGAAACAAACTTCGTAGTATTTGTAAGGTAAATATCTCGGTCCTGCCTGCCCAGATGGATGGTTCTTGGCAAAACTGGGGTGGCACTAATTACAATTGATAAGGCATAATCATCTAAGACTAGGAGTCTTTAGGAGCCTTTAGCTGGAGTTACTTAAATGTTTAAAAAAGTCCTTCTCTTTGCAGGTGACATACAAATGGCTGAGCTATACACTAGGAGTTCATGTTAACCAGGCTAAACAGTAAGTCCAGTTAACTACTAATTTTAATCATGTTGGAGTTTTTTGTTTGTTTTGTGTATAGCCTCATGGATAACCTCTAGGTCAGAACTATTTTTTCCCCCTGGAAGATGAGAAAGAATACTGTTTTTACTACTTTTGTCTATTATTTAGGAGACAGGTATACCTGTATACAGATGTGTAGTAATAAATTTACTGAATTTATTCGTAGTTTTACTCTCTGGTTAATGTCACTTCATTATTTTAGATTTATTAAGTGGGCTAGCTAATTCTGTCTACCTCTCAGATTCATATGTCTATTATCTTACATCTTCACTACAATTTCACACATGCTCCTTAGGCCCAGCGCTGGGTGTTACTGAAATACCTCCAGAATGAGGTCAACAGGTGTTTGACACAAGCTGTCTGACAATAGAAGATGGGGGAGAACCTTTTAAGGGAAACTAGAACAGAGATGTTTAGAGTGGCGCAGAGCAGAGCCCTTCTTGGATTTTGCTGTTTTATCTTTCCTTGCTGAAAAGGGAAAAAGCAAGCTTTTGAATTAACTTCAAAACTTTCTGACTTGCCAATGTTGTCTATGACCCGCTTCGTCACACACCACTCTCTACATCTCATATTTTAGCCATATTGCCTTTCTGCTCCTCAAATATGCCAAGCGCATTCTCACCCTAGGCCGTGTACACCGTTCCCTCTGTCTGGAATACTCTGCTCCCAGGTGCCCTCATCCTTCAGGTTTCAGCTGGCATTTCACACATGACTTCTTGGAACAGCTCTCCCCGAATGCTGTGTTTCAGGTATCCCCACCCCTCTCTCCCTCTCTGTCACATGTATTTATTTTGTACTTTTAAAAAATACATAAACTTTATTGAGGTAGAATTCACATGCCATACAATTCATCCACTGAAAACATATAATTTAGTGGTTTTTAGTATATCCAAAGAGTTGTACAGTTAACTTTAGAACATTTTCATCAGCCCCAAAAGGAATCCTGTATTCATTTAGCAGTCACTCACCATTTCCCTGCAATTTTGCCTGCCTCCTCTTCCCCCAGTTCTAGGCAACTACTAATATATGTATATTTCTGTCTGTAGATTTGCTTATTTGCATTTCATATAAGTGAAACCATGTAATATGTAAACTTGTATGCTTGGTTTCTTTCACTTAGCATAATGTTTTCAAGGTCTGACCATGTTGTAGCATAGAACCTTAAGTCCTCACTTAACATCATCTGAAATGGCTTCTAACGAAACTAGTTTCACCATAGACTAAATGATATAATAAACAAGAGTTAAGTTCCTACAGTATGTCATCAATATGATAATAAAATGACCTTAGTAGATTGAAGACCTGCTGTACTTCATTCCTTTTTATGGCTGAATTATTCCATTATATGGTGTTACTAGTTTCTTAGGGCTGCTATACCAAAAGCACTACAAACTTGGTGGTTTAAAATCACAGAATTATGTTGTCCCACAGTTCTGAAGGTTAGAATTCCAAAATTAAGATGTCAGCAGGGCCACACTCTCTCTGAAACCTGTAGGGAAGGATCCTTCCTTGCCTCTTTCTAACTTTTGGTGGCTTGCTGGCAATCTTTAGCATTCTTGGCTGCATGACCCCAGTCTCTGCCTTTATTGTCACATGGCATTTGTTGTCCCTCTGAGTTTGCTTCCTCACATGGCCAGTTTATAAGGATACCACCCTCCTCTAGTATGACCTCATCTCAACTGATTATATCTGCAAAAATCCCATTTTCAAGTAAGGTCACATTGTGAGGTACTGGTGGTTAGGAGGTCAACATAACTTTTTTTGGGGAACACAATTCAACCCAGAACATAAGGATGAACCATATTTTGTTTATCCATTCATCAGATGATGTGCATTTAGGCTGTTTCCACATTTGGGTGTTACAAATAATGTTACCATAAACATTTGAGTACAAGTTTTTGTGGAGACATGTACTCTCAGTTCTCCTAAGATTGGAATTCCTGGATCAGATGACAAATCTATATTTAACATTTTGAAGAACTGACTGTTTCCAAAGTGGTTATGCTATTTAATAATTCCACCAGCAATGTTTGAGGATTCCAATTTCTCCATATTCTTTTCAACTCTTGATGATCTGTCTTTTTTAATTTTAGTCATTCTAATGGGTGTGAATCAGCATCATGGTTTTGATTTGCAATTCCCTAATGACTAATGGTGTTGATCATCTTTTCATGTTCTTAGCTATTTGTTTATCTTTGGGGAAATATTTATTCTGATCCTGTGCCCATTTTTTCATTGGGTTATTTGTGGGGTTTTTTAAAAATTGTTGAGTTGTAAGAGTTTTTTTTATATGTTCTGGACACTACACCCTGATCAGATACATGATTTGCAAAAAATTTCTTCCATTCTATGGGTTGTCTTTGTACTTTGTTGATGGTGTTCTTTGAAACACAAAAGTTTTTATTGTTGAAGAAGTCCAATATATTGTGTTTTTTTTCTTCTGTTGCTTGTGTTTTCTTATAGTGTCAAAGAAGGCTTTACCTAATACAAGGTCAAGAAGATTTACTTCTGTTTTATTCGAAGAGTTTTGTAGTTTTAGTTCTTACACCAATAATTATCACTATATTTAAGGTTTTTGTGTATCAAGTGCTTGTTAACATGTTAAAAATGCCTCAGTCCTCACAATAAGGCTACTCTGTCGTTTTCAAGTTAGTGGTGTACAGTGAGAATAACTTATCTCTGCTCCATGATGTCTGGTGCCTCAGTTGAGAATCCTCAGTGTGTGGAGCTCTGTCATCTTAGGCTTCTTTGTGCCTAGAGTTGATGCTGGCCTTTGGATGAGGCTGTTGACCAGGCATCGCATGTGGTCTGTTTATCCGGCCTGGGCTTCCATCACAGCATGGTGTCTCTGGCTAGTCGGACTTCTAATCAGCAGCTTGGGACTGTAAAAGCTAGTGTTCCAGCACAAGGCAGACGTTGACTGTCTCAAAAGTCAAGCAGTTTCATGTCTACTTTATTCTTTTGGTTAAAATGAATCACTAGCCCTCTCAGATTCAAGAGGAGGGGATGGAGTCCACCTCTTTTGGGTGGACATAGAAGAGCATGTGGGATGGGCGACATTGTTGTAGACATTTTTGGAAAAAAACAGTATGTCATATTGTTTCTTTAGTGCTTGGCACATAATAGGCACTAGTAAATATTTGTTGAATACTAAGAATTATGCTAGATGTTTTCACACATATTTATCTCACATAATCTCATTAACAAGCCAATGTAATGCATGTTATCAATCTCTCCTAACAGTTGAGAAAATTGAGACTTGAGTGTCCTGTCACCTTTTCTTATTTTACCTATAGTATAAGTAGTTATTTTTAACATTTGAAATAGTCTCATTTTATTTTTTAAATTTTTATTGAATTTATAGGAGTTACATTGATTAATAAGATGATATAGGTTTCAGGTGTACATTGTATTGTCTGTTTACCACCCAAAGTCAAGTCTCCTGTTACTATTTATCCCCCCTTTATCCTCTACTGCCTACCTGCTTCCCCATGGAAGCTGCCAGTCTATTCTCTGTACCTATGAGTCTATTTCTTTTTTAAAATATATTTTATTGATATTTTACAGAGAGGAAGGGAGAGAGATAGAGAGCTAGAAATGTCGATGAGAAAGAAACATCGACCAGCTGCCTCTTGCACACCCCCTACTGGGGATGTGCCCGCAACCAATGTACACGCCCTTGACCGGAATCAAACCCGGGACCTTTCAGTCCGCAGACCAATGCTCTACCACTGAGCCAAACCGGTTTTGGCCCTATGAGTCTATTTCTATTTTGCTTGTTATTTTATTTGGTTCATTAGATCCCACATATGAGTGAAATCATATGGTATTTGCCTTTCTCCGATTGGCTTTTTCTATAGTGGAAGCATGTAAAGTATCATTGCTGGCAATGAAGGCAATGGTTGGGCCCGATTGATACTGATTTGCTTGGATTTGTTAAAGAACTATTTTTTTTTCTTTCAGTTCTTACTATATATTTAGTATTATTTTAGGCTCTGTCATAAAACAGCAAACCTGATAGACAAGGTCCTTTCCATCGTTGATTTATACAAGATAATTTCAAGTTGTAAAAATACTGTGAAGGAATTAAATTGGGTTAGGGGAGGCAGTATCCCTATATAGTGTATTTGTCCTGGGAAAAATTATGGGTGGGACTGATCAGGAGGGAAAATAAATAAATTAAAATGAGATGATACAGTTAATCATATCTGTAGGAAGGGCATCTTATAAGAATTCATATATATTTTCACTCATTTAAGATTATTTTGCATATTTTGGTAAAATGTTTTGTGTAATCAAATTAGATAAACATGTTTTAGAGAAAGTCTGAAGAATGACATTTTTCAAAAAGAGTTTGTGCAATTTTCACCTCCCTGTTAAAGAACTGGAGTTGATTTGGAGAGAGAAATACTTAGAGGATGTTTGTCATGGTAGGGTTGTAGATAAAAGATTTAGTCAGCAAGTTTGAGAGCATCTTGGGCATGGTACCTGTCCATCATTTCTTCTATTAGATGGTCCTACTAGCATAAGTAAACCAAAATATTCATGAATTTGTGTCACCTTATTTTCCCTAATGCACTTGTTGCATGGAAGGAAACACTAGAGAGAACAAGATAGAGCTATCAATAAAAATGCTAAATATGGTACAATTTTGTCCTTAAGGAGCTTGTAGCCTACTAGGGATGGCAGATATATAAACAGTTAGAAAACAGTGGGTAAGTGCTCTAGTAACAGATATGGGATAGACTCTGTTAGAGCTTAGATGGCAGGGGTGTCCTGCTGGCCGGGCTTTAGGGAAGGCTTCACATAGGAGGTGATAGTTGAGCTGCTGCCTGGATAAGGAATTAGGTGGGTGAGGTCTGGGCAGAGCATTGCAGGCAGAAGAAAGGGAATACAAAGGAGCAATGGGAACTGCAGAATGTTTCATGATGTTACTGGGCAGGGGACCTGGCCCTGAACATGTCTGCCTGCCAGGGCCAGCCTGTAGTGTGGGTTCCTGACTTTGTGCAGTAAAAATTTCACAACACGAGTCCAGGTGACTATGAGGATACATTTGGTGAAGCTGAGAGCAGTGAGATAAGGAAGAGCATAGCATAGAAAAAGCAACAGGAGAGCCCAGGCTGGGCTGCTCTAGCTCTCTGGGAAGTCAGAGAAAAGGGGGCTTTGGAGACAGGCTCGGGTTAGCCCGGAGCAAACTGCCATTTCCCATTACTTACCTGGTTACAAGTCCTTTGGGGACCCTTAGGAGATGTGTGCCTCTTGGGGAAGAAGAGGAGAAAGGGGAAGGCGAGGGGGTGCTCCCCAAAGGGAGAGCATGAGCTGGGTCCTTTGTCTTGAGGGTTTTTCTCTCTGTTGTAGGTGTGCTTTATGAGGGTCACGTTCTTACTGGTTGGTCAGTACCAGGGCAGGCGGTTGTTAGTCATTACAATTGGTCCTGGTGTCATTCACCTCGTTTTGCTGCTTTCTAGGCTTGGAGCTGAAATACACCTGAGGCCTAAATGTTATCCCTAGGAAGGTGACCTTCTGTATCTGGCTGTAAATTGCTTGCCCAGTTTGTTCAGCTACCTGCCTTAGTTTACCCACTCTACTTGCCAAGGAATCTTCCTAGCTCCTTACTATGCTGCCTCAGTAAGGCTGAAAATAATGTGATTGTGAGAGAATGGTGAGAGATAGGGGGTCCAGAACAAGAATCGTCTTGCTGGGGAGTTGGAGTTGATCCTTATGGGATGTAGAGCTACTGAAAAATTTTGATGAAAGTATAATACTAAAGGCAAGAATATCAACTACTTTTTCAACATCACGTAATGACTAACTGACATCTGAGACTTAACAAGCCCCAAAAGCTAACTCCTGATTTCTGCCTCCAACATTTACTTCTGCTTTTCTACATCTCAAAGAATAACAACTTTATTCTTTGAGCTAGTTAGTTCAATCATTCATAACTACTTTTTCTCTTATACTCATCAGGAAGTACTGTTGTTTTTCCCTTTATGTTCTCCTAGAATTTTCCCACTTTCATTGGGGCATCCTCATCTGAGCCACCATCATCTCCAGCCAGGGTTACTGCAGTGGCCTCCTGACTAGTCTTCCTGCTTCCTTCCTTACCCATCACGAGTGTGTTCACCAGTGTATTTGATACACAGCAGTCAGAGTGGACCCTTCTTAAAAGTGAGGTCATAGTATTTCTGCTCTAAACCTTCTGATGACTTCCTTGCTTCCATTTCTACACAGAGCCACAAAGCCCTGGCACTTGGCTGTCTGCCATCACTATTCTTCCTTACTCTGTTTCAGCACACTTGCCTCCTTTCTGTTCTTCGAACCTTGCCTACATTCTTGCCTCAAAACCTTTGCATATGCTGTTCTCTCTGCCTGGAACATTATTCCCCAAGATATCCATAGTGGTGGCTTCCTCACTTCCTGCAGGGCTCTGCTCATGAGGCCTTTCTTTATTGCTCAGATTATTACAATTGTTTTTCCTTTTTCTCCCCCATAGCTCCCTTCCACCTGATTCCCACCCCTCTCTCTGCGTTTACCTCCTCCCCCCACCATTGTCCTCATCCATTGGTTAGACGATTTTAATCCAGTCTCTTTCTGCACCACCACACCCCTTTCACCCTGATAAGTATCAATCCACTCCCTTTCTTTGCCCCTGATTCTATTATATTCACCAGTTTATTCTATTCCTCAGATTTTTAATTCACTTAATCTTCTTCCTCTTCTTAAGTAATACCTTTCAGCATTTCATATAATACTGGTTTGGTGGTGATGAACTCCTTTAACTTTTTCTTATCTGTGAAGCTCTTTATCTGCCCTTCAATTCTGAATGATAACTTTGCTGGATACAGTAATCTTGGTTGTAGGTTCTTGCTATTCATCACTTTGAATATTTCTTGCCACTCCCTTCTGGCCTGCGTGGTTTCTGTTGAGAAATCAGCTGATAGTCGTATGGGTGCTCCCTTATAGGTAACCAACTGCTTTTCTCTTGCTGCTTGTAAGATCCTCTTTTTGTCTTTTACCCTTGGCATATTGATAATGATGTGTCTCTAAGTATTTTTCTTTGGATTCCTCTTGTTTGGGGTTCTGTGTGCTTCCTGTACTTGTAAGTCTATTTCTTTCACCAGGTGAGGGAAGTTTTCTGATATTATTTCTTCAAATATGTTTTCAGTATTTTGCACTCCCTCTTCTTCTGGCACCCCCATAATTCTGATGTTGGTATGCTTGAGTTGTCCCAGAGGCTCCTTACACTACCTTCAACTTTCTGGATTCTCTTTTCTTCTTGCTTCTCCAGAGGAGTGTTTTTTGGCTCTTTGACCTGATTCTTGTATTCTTCCATTCTGCTGTTGGATCTCTGCATAATATTTTCCAATTTAGTCAGTTTATGTATACTTTTTAGTTGAGTCTCATGAAGATTATTGACCTTTTCTAGGATATTCTTGCATAACCTTAGAACCGTAATTCTGAACTCTATATCCTCCATCTCTTTTGTTTGAGATCTATTTCCTTGTCTCGGCATTTTCGCTATTTTTCAGAGTTGGTAGGATGGCTTTGTGTGTTTGGTGTCCTATATGGCCCAGTGGGTCAGCCTCCTCAGTTACCTGAGGTAGACACTCTTGGTGCTCACCTTTGTGGACTGCATGCACAGCCTTGTTGTAGCTAAGTCTTTATTGTTGTGAATTGACTTTCAAGCCAATTGGATGTGGGTATCAGCTGTGTCTACCCTGGGATAACTTCTGTATTGGAGACAGTCTTATAGGATCAGACTTGAAAAACTGCAGAAGCCTCTGCTCAGCTTGGATGGGGCGGAGTCTCAGGGCTGAATTGACAGTCTTGGCTTCCGCCCTACCCTAGTGCACTCGCCTGAGTTTCCGCCTGACCATCCCAAGTTCCCCATGCAAGAGCGTGGGTGCCCCAGGGGCTCGCCCAGACTTGGGCTGGTCTCTGTAGTCTGGAGCTTCTGATTCCTTCCGCTACAGAGAGGCCGCCACCTCGGTCAGACCTGGAGCTTCTGACTCCTTCCGTTACGGAGAGGCCGGTCAGATCCCTGCGCGTACTCACTCACGCGGGACTGTAGACCCTGCCGGCTGCAGCTCCCCGGTTCCCGGTCTCCCAGTCTCTGAGTCTCTGGGTGCCTTTCTCTACAGTCCAGGCTCCACCCATATGAGCCTGGGTTCAATACAGTCGGAAAGGGTTCCCTGCAAATTGGGAATTCCTCCCCTCCCGCCGCCAGGCAGGCATTGGGGGGGACCTCGCACTTCCTCTCCGCGCGCGAGTGTCTCCCTACCTCAGTGCTTTGTGGCTCCCAGTCCGATCCGTGAGCCTTTCTTAATCACCTTATATAAAACTAGAAGTTCCATGCATGAAGATTCGTGTAAGAATGGGCCTTCCTTTCCCTGGCTGCTGGCACCGCCTTCGCTCTGGCCGGAGCTGCCTTTTTGCTCCTCCTGGAGCCACCTTTCTGCCTTTCCATTCTGCCAGAGGCCAGGAGCGGGTGGGGTGGTGCAGAACCACCCCTGGCCACTGGGTGCCTGTGTATGCAAATTAACCTGCCATCTTTGCTGGGTTTATTTGCATACTCCTGATTGGCTGGTAGGTGTTGGTGTTGCAAAGGTATGGTCATTTAGCATGCTGCTCTTTATTAGTGTAGATAGCAGAAGTTCTTCTCAGGCACTCTCTAATCTTACTTTTCCCTCTATAGATTTGCTACCATTCAATATATATTATTTGTTTGTCTCTCTTTTCTGCAGTGTAAGGTCTAAAAGGTTAGGAACTTTGTTTTGTTATTGCTCTCTCCCTAAGGCACAGAACATGAACTGGCTACTCAGTAAAGTTTTGTTAACCTAATGACTTGATTTGCATTTTCCTGTGGCAGCCTTGTGGATAATGAAGGGGAAGGGGTGCAGAATTGACACTTGGAATTGAAATAGTCCAGTCAAGAGATTTAAAGGGCACGGAATCAAGAATTACTTGGGAAGGAGAACTGACTAGATTTGGCAACTCACTGGAAAGGGAGAAGTGAAGGGTAATGACTCCCAGATTTCTGGCTTGGGTGGCTTAGGCAGATGTTGTTGTCAGGAATTAGTGAAGCCATGGGATGAATGAAATAGACCAATCATCCTGGTTGGCCCAAGACTGTTGATTTTAGCACCAGAAGTCTATGCCCCAGGAAACCTCTCAAATCCAGGCAAACCCAGATGATTGGTCACTAATATACAGAGTGAAAGAATAGCTAAACACAGAGCCCTAACTACTATGGAAAAGGAGGAGGTAATCAAGGCTGTGTGGGAAATGGAGCAGGGCAGTTTGAGGGGTGGGTAGCAGGGGACTCATTCGGGCATAGGATCATGGAAGCTGAGAGAGCAGATGCTTGAAGAAGAGAGTTCAATCAAACAGGATAGGGTTGAGTTTCCCTTGGAATTTTTGAGTTTGAGTTTCTAGCTGTTCTTGGCAGAAGTATGACGTATTATAGAGACTCTGTATATATTTCTTGAAATAAAAGATAGAAATGATATATCTCTTGTTGTTTTTGTTAATCTGTGAATTGCTGAGGGGAGCCAACCTCTGATACTTGTTGGATCATAAGGATAAAATGAATTTAGGGATGTTACTGAAAGCAACATTATTTCTACATCAAGTGTTTGACAGTCTCCGTTTAATGGATACTCTGAGCACTGGGCAGTGGGAGTAAGCTGTTCATTCTGCAGTTCTGAAAGAGCATTGAATCAGTGATTATAAAACTGGAATTTCAAAGCTGGACATTCATGATCAGCTTTGAAATTCCAGTTCTTAATGTTTTGGAACCTTCTTGAGAAACTTTTAAGAACCCTGAACTGTCTCCCTGCATAAAGGCACATTTTGCCTCCCAATTTGAGGGGTGGAGGGTTATAGATGGCCATTGAATCCCATGGTGAAAGAATCACTAATCTGTTTAGTACCCTCCTATTTATACCTCAGGATATTAAGAGGCCTAGAAAAATTAACTTATCCAGAATCACATAGTGACTGAACTTATTCTTGGTTGAGTGTTCTATTCATTATATGTTACTGGTTTATTGCAGGTTCACTCTCTCTGGGCCTACTACTAAATTTCTTTTATTTCAGTTATGAACTGGGTCACTGTGCCAACTCAGTAAATGACCCCAGTCTAACTCTCTGACCATAGACTGAGCAAAAATTCTGTAGAAAATTTGATGAACTGCCAGATTTAATATACCTAACATTCAAGTCACAAATTAAAAGTTGATGAGGTAAAAAAAAAAAAACCTCTTACTAATGGCTTTATTGTGCCTTTTGTTTGGTACAGGATGCTGTATGATTATGTTGAAAGGAAGCGAAAGGAAAATTCAGGAGCCCAACTGCATGTCACCTATTTAGTATCTGGCAGTCTTGTTCAGAATGGACATTTGGTAAGTTCTCAGAATCTTATAATGAGCTTAAATGTGTTTGAGCTATCAACTGTTAAATAACATGGAGTGGGGGAAAGGGAAACACACTTTTAGTATTACAGAAGTTTATAAAAGCTACCTGTAGGTGATTATTTTGAAATTTTAGACTAAATTTAAAATTCTGAGTAGTTTTGGTAATATCTTGGCTGTGATGCAGAGGCTATAACATTATTAGCAATTTTTCTAGGCAGCAAGACATTAGGAGACTGCTTCTGTTACTTCTCTTTTTTCCTCTTGAAGATGTACTAGGGCAGTGGTCGGCAAACCGTGGCTCGTGAGCCACATGCGGCTCTTTGGCCCCTTTAATGTTCCAATGCCACTTCTTCAAAATAGACTCACCCAGGCCGAAAACCGACTTCTGCACGTGGGCCATGAAGTTTCAATCGCGCTGTACATGAGCGCCTGCATGTGGTATTTTGTGGAAGGGCCACATGTTGCTCGCGAGCTGTGGTTTGCTGACCACTGTATTAGGGGAAAATTGTAAGTGTTCACATATCTTCTGGAGCAGGCTATAAGGTTAAGAATTTATGTTTTAAGATCAAGTTTTAGATTTTTTTTTCTAAGACACTTAAGCAGAGGTTCTTAAGTTGGGAACTTTGCATGGTCTTTGGGATTCAGGAGATGCCTGGAAAAACCCCTGAAAGTGCATTTACTAGTAGATTGTGTTCCTCGGTGCATTTTTTGAGGCCATTTTTCAAAATGATGTGTAACCGATATCAGTTAAAAAACTTCTATGCTGTGGCTTGCTTATAAAGGCCTTTTATTTTTAAATTTAAGATGGAATTTAAGTTCTGCCAATATTTTTTTTAAGCAGCAGAATACTTTCAAATGAAATCTTTAGAATCCTAATATAAAAAACATACTGAGAGTAGGGTGCCATAGTGGAAGTGATTGTGAGGATTTTGAAGCCCTGTCTGTACTCACCCCCCTCAGCCCCACAGGGCAGCTCTGTGGAACCCTTAGAATGACTTACCACGTGTGGATGATGTTACCTTTTTTTTTTTTTCCTAAAGAGAGCCCTCCTATGGAAAGGCAGAATAGTAAGCATAATTTCAGGTTTTGTTCTTTTTAATTTCTTCTTTAAGGTTTCAGTGTTTCCAGAAAGAAAAAGATACATTAGAGACTTTGTATGGATTTTTAACAATACTGTTTACTTTTCCAGTGACCGTGATTATTGTAAAAAATGTTTAATGATACATAGAAAGTAAAAGCCTCCTTGTAATCTCATCCCAGAGAGTCGCCTTTTGCGTATTTCAGTGGGACATTTGGTTGGTTCTTTTTGTGTTGTTAGAGGTTGTCACCCTGATCTATCATTTATGAGATTCCATACTAGCTTTTTTCATCTAATGATTTTTGCTGAGATTGGATTTTTATTATTGCCTAGAGCATTAATTCACAAAATGGTGGTACTCTACTTCTGTCATTCTTTCTGGCTGGAATTTTTCTATAAAGAAGAACTTGTTCTCACTAACCAGCCATATTTTTCCTTTTTTTCTAACTGCAAAAAAGCAAGTGGGCTTACCCTCAGCCAGGCTCTGGGTTTGTGAATACTGAACTTACTCCTGTGTCCCCCTTTTAACAGGAACCAACTGAATTGGGGCTCTACTCCGGTGTGTTTTGTTTTAGCATCTGAAAGCTGGCATTTCCACTGAGTTGTTGTTATGCATTTCAGTATCCCGTGAAGCAGCAGATTGCCACACTGAGCTCCCTGGGTTGTCCACATTTTTTCCTCAGGGTAGAAATTAACTTAGGGCTCTTACTACAAAGTTGCATAGGTTTGAGTGGTTAGTTTCTAATGCTTTTTTTCTCTTAAGCTCTGTAATTTTTATTATACAGCTTTGCAGAATATGACATTGTTAAGAATGCCTGTTTTGTTCAGATTTATAATTACATTTTTTTTAAAAAAAAAGGCTATTTGAGTTTATATTGCTCTTTTATGATGTGAATTTTGGTGGTTCCTACATTAACATAAATATCTGTCCGCTTTAGCTAAATATCATCTGATTTAGAAAAGCAAAACCAATATTTTTAGTAACAATACAATTACTGAAAATGGTTTCACTTCTTTGTAGTTGTTACTGTCTGTAGGCTGTATCCTACTAGAGATGAACAGTCTATGTTTCAGAATCACTTGAAATAATTCCTCTCTGTAGTTAAACCACCAACTAGTTATATTCATATTACCCCCCTTTTTAAAACAATTTTCATACATTACATCGTATTTTGCACTTTGCTTTTTTTACTTAATAGTAGATCCTGAGTGTCACTCCATAATAGTTACAGAAATACTCTGCATTCTTTTTACAGCCACATGATTCTACATCCTATATAATAAAAGCCTAATATGCAAATTGTCCTCTCGACTGGGAGTTCAACCAGGAGGCGTGGTCAGCAGCAGTGGTGGCAGGCAGCCAGGGGAAGGGAAGCAAATTTTGTGCACTGGGCCTCTAGTTAATAGATATTCCTTAGTTCAGTGGTCGGCAAACTCATTAGTCAACAGAGCCAAATATCAATAGTACAACAATTGAAATTTCTTTTGAGAACCAAATTTTTTAAACTTAAACTTCTTCTAAGCCATTTCTTCAAAATAAACTCACCCAGGTCGTGGTATTTTGTGGAAGAGCCACACTCAAGAGGCCAAAGAGCCGTGTGGCTCACGAGCCACAGTTTGCCGACCACGGCCTTAGTTTATTCAGCTGTCCCTTATTGATAGTTATTTGAGTTATTTATAATCTTTGGCTATTACTAATAGTGCTATAGTGAATAGCTCAGTGTGTATGTGTTCTCTATATTTTTTGCCAGTATGTTTAAAGGTTACATTCCTAGAAGTAGGATGTTTATGTACTTTGTTGGATATTGCCAAATACCTCTCCATTCCCAGCAGCAGTGTTACGTGAATGCCTGTTTCCACACAGCACTTGTCATATGTTTCGGGGTTATTTGCATTTCTTTTTCTGTGAACTGTCTGTTCATACATCATGCTCATTTTTTAAAGGATTGCTAGTCTTTGTTTTCTCTATTTTAGAAGCCATATATTAATCCTTCGTGATGTAACTTGCAGACATTTTTTTCTACTTTATCATTTGTCTTTGTACTTTGGTTAAAGTTTTTATCTAAAAGTTGGTTGTCAATTTTTCTGGATTATTTTAATTATTTTTGAGTTATAGTTAGGAAAATTCTCCATTTTCAGATTGTATTAGTTTATTGAAGAATTCATTCATATTTTCTTCTAGTGTTTATATAATTTCATTCATTCATTTGTTTGTTTTGTTTTTAATCCTCAGCCAATCATATTTTTCCATTGATTTTGCTAGAGAGAGTGGAAGAGAGGGAAAGACACAGAGAAATATCGATGTGAGAGAAACACATCGATTAGTTGCCTCTGGAATGTGCCCCAACCAGGGCCGGGGCCGGGGAAGAGCCTGCAACCGAGGTGCATGCCCTTGACCAGAATCGAACCCTGGATCCTTCGATCTGCATGCTGACGCTCTAGCCACTAAGCCAAACTGACTAGGGCTGGTGTCATTTTTTACATTTAGATCTCAGATCCATTAAGAATTTATTGTTTGTTTGTTTGGTGTGAGAGACATCCAATTGTTATTGGGTTCCATGTGATTAAACTAATTTTCATTACATTATCTATTAAAAAGTTCTCTTTGCACTGATTTGAGATGCTGAGGGTTTTTAAAAAATTGTATTGATATTTATATTGTCACTTTTCTTAACCTCATTGAGAAGTTTTAATATAAGCAAGTTAAAATGAGTATAACTATTAAACTGTAACAATATATCTTCAGGGGTACTTAATGTTCTTAATTTTACATCCAAGCGCAATTGAATTTTTGGCTAGGAAACTTTAAAATTGCAAGTTGCACTTAACATTAATGAAGTGTTATTTCCTTATAGTGCCACAAGGTTGCAGTAGTGAGAGAAGATAAATTGGAAGGTAAGTGTTTTAGCAATTTAGCAAGTTTTTACTCTTATGGCATTAATGTAGGTACACTAAAAAGAAAAAAATCTGTCCCTAACATTTGCATGCAATATAATTAGCTATTTAACTGAAGATCTGTATATGCTTTTTATAAGTAGTTTCTGAAACTATACTAAAATATACTACATCTGCCTAACTTCCCACTTTTAAGGTCAAGCTGCTAACATTTAATCACAGCATTTCAAAACTCGTGATAGACATACAAAAAAACTTTCATGAATACCATATGGAGCACCTCATCAACTGTAAAAAGACAGTAGTCTCTAAATGTGTTGTGTTCTATAACAGTTATTTTTGATAGAAAAAAATCTTTTCTAAAATCAGAAAGACTTAATATAATTTCTAAATTAAATTTGTCTACCTGTTTCAAAACTGTGCTATTGTTCTATTTTTTAAAAACTCAATTCAGAGGAATTGTATAACAGTCAATGGGCTCCACATGATCTTGGACTTATGCCTCAAGACAAAAGCAGCATTATTGTACTTTAAAAAAAATTATTATTTAAAAAAAATTGGTACTCAAGAATGTTTTTTCAGTTGATTTTTAGAGAGAGTGAAAGGGGGTGTGGAGGAGGAGGGAGAGAGGAAAGGAGGGGGGAGGGAGAGGAGAAAGGAGGGAGGAGGGAAAGAGAGACAGAAAAAGAGAAAGAAACATCCATGTGAGGGGGACTATTGATTGGTTGCCTCCCACATACGCCCAGATTGGGGGGGGGCGGGGGGCGGGAGGGGACCTGGGAGGGAACCCACAGCAGAGGCACATGCCCTTGATATGGAATTGAACCCTCAACACTTGGGTCCACAGGCTGACACTCCAACCACTGAGCCAAACCAGCCAGGGCTACACAATTATACTTTATAAAATAGGACTCATGCTGGTGGAGTCGTTTTATTACAAATTAATATATATGCAGGGTGGTAGAGTTGTCTACTTGTTTCTTTCTGAGTTCCCACGTTGGGAGGCAAAGCAAGATTCATTCAGTTGATACATAGTGAGTGTATACTCTGTGTCAAGCTCTGGGCTAGTCACTAGAGACTTGAAACAAGTTAGGCAAAGTCCCTTCCTTTATGGAACCTCAAGTTTGTTCCTATGATGTTCTTTTGTGTTTTTCCTTTGCATACTCACCTGGTCAGTAGTATTTGTTATAGAGTTGCTTTCTTGTTATATGCTAGAGTGTAAGACTCTTGCCTGACTGAAAAAAAAAAAATCATGGTCATCATCAATCATTCATTAGTATTTACCGAGTGTCCACTGGATGAGTGATACCCTCACAGGTGCTGTGCTTACAACTGACTCACCACCACCACCTACCTTGTCATAATGTCCCTGTTGGAGACAGAAGAGGTGATGTTATACTGTATACTAGTATGTGGCTATTTGGCCTTTTAGAGCTTTTTGGACCACCACAGTTTGTAAATGGTTTTAATGCAGAAGGGTTTCTTGTTAAAGTTCCCACATGCTATGAAGGTTGTGTGTTAACAGTCTGCTTTTCCTGTTGACTTGTAGCAGTGAAGTCCAAGCTAGCTGTGACTGCCAGCGTCCATGTGTACAGCATCCAGAAAGCCATGCTAAAGGACAGTGGGCCTCTGTTCAATACCGACTATGACATCCTTAAAAGCAACTTGCAGAACTGCAGCAAGTGAGCTCCTTAATGTTCCTTGTGGGCTTCTTTACGAATTGATTTTGTAAGATGTTTACACAGTGGCTGCCTCTTAAGAGGGAATGCCAAGTCTAGTAAAACCCCATTTATCTTGCAGTAGGACACATGCCTGGTTTTATTAGTACATCATAAGGTGAAAAATAGCAGCCACAACCCATATTGAAAACCCCAGTAGACTTCCCATAAATCTATTTCTCATGTATTTATCCTGTCACTGTCACCAGAAATGTTTGTTGTGCCCCCTCAGTACTCCCTTACCCTCGTCTCTGCTGGTCTAAATTCTGCCTATCTTTTAAGCACCAGTTCAAATGTTTTCCTTCAAAAAACTATTCCTAATTTGATATCCCCCTACCTTCCACCCAAGAGCAATTGATCCTCCGTAGCCAGTATTGATCTTGTTCATCTTTGATATCCTTCATAGCACAGGGAAGTGATGGACTATAATGCATGTGGGTTTTGAGAATTGGTGGTCCTGAGCTTCAGTTGTGGCTTTGCTGCTTCATACTCCTCCATGGCTTTGGACAAATTACTTAAACGCTTTGAGGTTTGGTTTCTTCGTCTTTAAATTAGATACAGTAATGCCTACTTTGTGGGGTTATATTGAGGGTTCAGGTCAGTTCCCCAGATATATGTTGAATGCCTACTACTTGGATAGACGCTAAGAAAGACAACTTAAATTCATTCAATGAAGATCTGATGTGTACCTACAATATGTTCCACTCTATAGAGTGTATATGGCCCAGTGCCTGCTTAATGCTCTGGTCAAATGGGATGAAGATAGAGATTTTGGAATCAGAGAAAATAGGTAATTAATTGGGTAGACATAGTCACACAGAGAGAATGTATAGAATGATAGGAGGACAGAAAGTAAAACTCTACATCATAATTACTAGCTGTGTTACCTTAGGCATATTAACCTCTCTGTGCTTCAGTTTCCTCATCAGCAAAATGAAGCTAAACAACCTGACAATGTAGAGCATGAAGTGAATTAATGTATGTACAGTGCTTAGTACTGTGCTTGGAACATAGTAAGTACTTTTTAAGTGATAGCCATTTTTAACGGATTCTCAGAAAAAAAGGGGGCCTGAGAGGGAGCAACTAGAAATAAGAGGAAAATTACAAGAGTATGTGGAATTCTAAAGGCTAAGGAAAGAGTTTCAAGGAGGAGGGACTGGTTGATAAAATTAAGTAAAATAGGAACTGAAAAATGTTCACTGGATTTAGTGATGGTCTTGGAAAGCGCATTTTCAGTGAAGTGACCAGATTTTGGTCAGCTGAGTTAATATAGATAACTCTTTCTAGAAAATATGACTACCAGTAAAAAATGGGAAAAGAGGGAGGAATTGAGACTAAGGAAAGACATATACAGTTTTAAAGTTGAGAGTGCCTTGAACTCGTATTGTTAGGAAAGAGCCATAAAAGAGGAAATGGTTGAAAATACTAGGGAGATGAGATAACTGATAGAGGACAACTAGAGATAGAATTGCCAAGCACAATTTTTGTAATTTCTGTGAAAATCAGGAACGTGTTTATTTTGTTAACCACTCTCTACCCACAATGGTGCCTGGCAGATGATAAGCATTCAGTAAATAATTGTTGAATGAACTAATGTTTAAACATTAGTTCTTTTCCTTTAATTTAGAATCTTCAGTGTAATAGGCATACAAATATGTGTTAAATATGTAACTGAAGAACAATAATTTATAAGTTTGTGTCTTCTAGGGAAAGATTATAGGAAACAATACCTGGCACATTTATGTAAATTATATTAGATTTCAAAAATAGTCTATTAAAATCCAGTCATGGTATGTCAAGCTCTAGAAATTATTTCTTCTGTTGTATCTAGCAAGTAAGCAAACAAGAATAAGGGTGACTCAGAGGTCCAAAAAAATTGCACAGGGACCTCTAAAATAAAGATGGCAAGTAGAAATGTGGTAATAGCAAGCACTTTAATGAAACTTTACTTCAATACTTAAAGTAGCTTTGGTAAAAATGTGAAGAATTTATCTCCAATAAAGAAGTTTAGTATTTGGTCCTGAGAATTATGGGCCAACTGAGATCTGACTCATTGTTTCATGTGTTTTTAAGAAGTGCTGTGACAGGAAGAAAGTTGAAATTTTAGGATTGAGCAGATTCTTCTCTCTTCGGACAAGTTCCCAGCTTAGTTTGGTCTCTTCCTCTTTGCCAATTCCTGGTCCTGACCCTAAGGTGTGGAATGTAGACCAAATGGAGAAAGAGTTGTCTTGGGGCCAACTTTAGATGTTGACGGTGAAATAAAACATCGCTCTTTTCCTTGTACATGGAAGCACTGCAAGGCCAGAGACGTAGAGCTGTGGGTGAAAGGAAATGATTTCCGTCTGTTCATAATTCTGATGCACAAAATATTTGTGTTAATGTAGGGTTTACTAATGTGGACCACAATAAATCAGTGGAAGATTTTTGGAACTGTAAATTCTAGCTTTGGGGCTGTTCAATCTGAAGTTACTTTTGAAATTAAATGATTTATCAGGGTTGTTTTTTCCCCCCTTAGGCCAGTTATTCTAGCAGTTAATCTTAAATCTGTGCCTGGTTGATCTCTAAGATAATTGCTTTCACCACATAGTTTAACCTCCATCTTCTCCCACCCCAACTTGAGGTGAAGACGGGAGAGAAGCCAGAAGCCTCACTTTCAGTGGCTTAAATAATCATTCTTTCAGTATATATTTCCTGACACTTTTATATGCCAGGTCTTAAACTGAGTACCTGAAATACAAATGATGAATAGTACATTTCCCTAACTTCAAGGAGCTCTTACATACCCACAATAAGCAAAAGACTGGGAAATAAAATGTTCTTTGTTAGGAAAAGTTGGGGAACTTTGCTTTTTAAGTATAGCCATTTGAGAAGGCTAGATCAGTTATCCATTCACAATGTGGAATATTACATTATGGATTTGTGCGAAACAGGCATATCTACAATGAATGTTCCCTTTAATATCTATTCAAACAGTTCCAAATTTATTCACTTGGCTTTGGACATACTTTGCTGGTGCTGTTAGTTGGTATTATTAGAAATTATTAACAACCAATTGTTAAGGATCTCAGGTCATAAGAGGCAATGGCTGTGTTCCCAGCTTCTTCCATGTTTTATTTTTATTTAAAACATTTTTTTTGTTTATTGATTTGAGAGAGAGAGGCGGGGGGGCGGGGTTGGTGTTCCATCTATTGGTGCATTCACTGGTTGTGATTGCTTCTTATATGTGCCCCGACCAGAGATCAAACATGTACCTTAGCGAATGTGGGTGATGTTCTAAACAATTGAATGATGTGGGCAGGTGCTTCTTTCATATTTTTTCCCCCTTAATATGTTTTTATTGGTTTCAGAGAGGAAGGGAGACAGAGAGAGAAACATCAATGATAAGGGAATCATTGATTGACTGCCTTCTTCACACTCCCTACTGGGGATCAAACCTGCAACCCTGGCATGTGCCCTTGACCAGAATTGAACCTGGTACTCTTGAGTCTGCAGGCTGATGCTCTATCCACTGAGCCAGACTAGGGTCTTCTTACATGTGGTTTTTTTTTTCTTCTTAAAAATATTTTTATTGATTTCAGAGAAGAAGGAAGAGGGAGATAGAAACATCAGTGATGAGAGAGAACCATTGATTGGCTGCCTCCTGCATGCCCCCTACTGGGGATCGAGCCCATATCCCAGGCATGTGGCCTTGAGTAGAATCAAACTCGGGACCCTTTAGTTCACAGACCAACGCTCCATCCATTGAGTCAAACCAGCTATGCTTCTTACATGTTTTAATCATGACCCAGTCTGGCCAGGAGAGTTGTCAGGAAATTTGTTAATATTTGGAGCTCTTAATTTTGAATCAGTCAATATTTATTGCATGCAGTAAATATTAAAAATGAGGATTATTATAATTTGGTTTCCCAAGTATGATGAAACTACTAATCTTTTATTATTGTTTGGTATATTCTTACTATTTAGAATTAGGATGCTTTTTCTTTTTCTTTAAAAAAAAATGTATTTTGTTAATTACATTTGTACAGAGAGGAAGGGAGAGGAATAGAGAGCCGGAAACATTAACAAGAGAGAAATATCGACCAGTTGCTTCCTGTACACCCCCTACTGGGGATGTGCCTGCAACCAAGGTAGATGCTCTTGACCTTGGAATTGAACCTGGGACCTTTCAGTCCATAGGCCAATGCTCTATCCACTGAGCCAAACTGGTTTCAGCAGGATGCTTTTTTCAAAAGAAGAATATTTAATGCTAGACTCCATATCCTAGGGTTTTTTGTTTTGTTTCGATTTTTATAAGAATTTTTTTGAACCAAATTGACAACATGCTGAGGAGCAAGATCTCAAATCCTCCTCTATTCTGCTTTTGATTCCAAACTTAGTCTTATTACTGGCTTCTCTCTAATATTTATTTGAATAAGTGTTCTGCTCAAAATAATTTCTAAAATTCATTCTAGTTCTCATATTTTCTCCTTTAATAGTGTTAAGCTTAAAAAGTATTACACTGAAGAAGCAAGAGTTTGAAAATAAGGTTCAGTATTGACATTAATGTAACATTTCTGTCTCAGGTTTAGTGCCATACAGTGTGCAGCTGCAGTTCCTAGAGCTTCTGAAACCTCATCTTCTGAAAAGTTTGAGCAATCAAATCTTCAGGTATCAAGTGAAGCCACTAATGAGTTGACTGCCAATGGTCATGGCCCACCTACTTCCAAACAGATTTCCCACCAACCTAAAGGAATTATGGGAATGTTTGCCTCTAAAGCTGCTTCTAAAAACCAAGATACCAACAAAGAAACCAAAACGGAAGCTAAAGAGGTAACAAATGTAAGTCTTCTGTAAAGGTATGCCTTTCAGCTCAGATGGGTAACTAGAAAAGCAATAGTAGTTCCAGTGGTAGTAGTTTGATTATATAAGGGTCTGATATTTAGTTCTGCTTTTTGTACTTCAGCTTGAATCCTTAATTCTTGATATATTCATATGAAACAGTCTTTTTCTCTTGATAATGCTTCTCACTAAGCCTTGAGCTACTAAGTTATGGAACCAGCATCAAATCCACATCTGATGATTACAAATGTAATGTTTTTCCCTATCACGTACCATACTGCCTCTGACCTATTTTAATTTTGTCAGACTAAGTGGTTTTTATATCCACTCAAAATTTTAGACACATTTATGCATAATCCTATCTAATAAAGAGGGAATATGCTAATTGATTCTCATGTTGTCACAAAGATGGCAGTGCCCACAGCCACTAAGGAGGGAATATGCTAATGACTGTCCCACCCTCAAAGATGACTGTGCCTAGTCCCCTCAGCCCCACCAGGGTGGTAGGTGTGCAACATGGCTGCTCCATGCACCTGCCTCTGGAGTCCCCCAGTCCCCTCAGCCACCGAGGCTCAGGCAAGCCTCGGATGTTGGCTGCCCAGCCACCTAGGGTCGGCCTGAGGCACAGGCAAGCCTTGGATGTCAGCTGCACAGCTTCCCAGGGCCACCCGAGGCTCAGGTAACCAGGGCCGGCTGAGGCTTGCGCTGCCAGCAGTGGCAGCAGCAGAGGTGTGATGGGGGCATCGCCTTCTCCTGATCACCAGGTCACCTCCCACCCCTGAGGGCTCTCAGACTGTGAGAGGGGGCGGGCCGGGCTGAGGGACCCCCTCTCCAGTGCATGAATTTTCATGTACCAGGCCTTTAGTAATTTTATAAGAACTGTGAGAACCTAAGATTTGGAGATTAATACTGATACTGGTGGGTCTGGATTTATTCTTATATCTAATGCATACACGTTTGGCATGTTTATATAAACTGAGCCATCATGACAGTGTGCTCTGCTCTTGAGGAAAGTTTATTGGAGACATATTTTGAAGAGCTGCCTAAACACTAAGAAAAAAATTGTGTTTTCTCTTTCTATACTTTTAGGCATCTTCAACAGGCAACAAGGCACCAGGGAAAGGGACTGTGATGAGCAATTTTTTTGGAAAAGCTGCTATGAGTAAGCATGTTTTTACCTTCTTTTTGAATACTAATATATTAACCCTATATAATAAAGATGTAATATGCAAATGTTTGTTACTCTATGAAGCGTAATGACTAACTGCGTAATGACCAGATAACGGGCCTGCACGAAGGTAGGGTAGTGAGCTACAAGTGGGTGTCAGAGAGCAACAGGTCGGGGGCAGGTTAGCAAGCTAAGAGGGGGAGGCCAGGGGGGTAGAGGGAGCTACGGGAGGGCAGCAGCAAGCTATTGGCTACAGGTGGGCAGTGGAGAGCTATAGGAGGAGGCAGGGTAGCAAGCAGTGTGGGGAGGCCAGAGGGAGGGGGCGGTGGGGGGCAGCTACAGGAGGGTGGGGGAGCAGGCAGAGAGCTACTGGCACACATATTTGTGCACAGGGCTATAAGTGTCTCTCTCTCTCTCTCTCTCTCTCTCTCTCTCTCTCTCTATATATATATATATATATATATATATATATATATACGCCTAAGCCACCATTGAAACCTAAGGGATGACTGAACAAGCTTCCATGGGGCGACTACATCGGAGGGGGTTAGTGAGGGGACCACACGACTGGACAGGCTGTGTGGGGGACCAGACCTGCGGGGGGGGGGGGGAGAGTTGGGGGTGACCAGACCTGCGGGGGTGGGGGCAGTAAGGGACAACTAGGCTGGCGGAGGGGGGCAGTTGGGAGCAACCAGGTCAGCGGGGGGCAGAGGCGATCAGGCAGGCAGGGCAGGTGATCAGTTAGGAGCCAGTGGACCCAGGATCGGGCCTAAAACAGCAGTTAGACATCCCCATGAGGTCCCGGATTGGAGAGGGTGCAAGCTGGGGTGAAGTGACCTTCCCTCTACCCCCATGCACAAGTTTGTGTACTGTGCCTCTAGTATTATAAAAATAACTTATCACCTATCTGCGATGAAAGCCTGCTTTACCCATCTGGGACACTACCATGTAGCATTCCTGAATCTTAGCATCAGTTTTCAATATATTGATGAAGTTAACCCAACTGGAATAGTGGATTTTATGGGTGAGTTGCGTTCAGTTTAGATCCTTTGGAGCAGTGGTTGCCAACCTTTCGGACCTACGGACCATCAGTTGGCAACTGCTGGTTTGGAGTGTAGTTTACTATTCCTATTTTTACTTCCTGCCTTGAAAAGAAAAAAATAATTGTTTTATAGAGCTCTTGTAAATGGGAATTAAAACAAAAGGGAGGCTTCCTGGTTAAGTAGTACAGTGTTGAGGTTAATATCTTGGATGCTGGGTACAGTTTGCCTGGTGTGACCATTACTATCCCTGTCTCCCAAGGGGCTGCAGAAACAAAGCTTAGCCTTTCTTTAGTTATTTTTGCAGATTAGACTTCAGTGTGAATTAGAAGTACTTAGATAGAGATCTAAACTGGCCATTTAAAAATTTCTCCTTTATTAAATTTAAAAAAACACAACGATTTCTTTCATATGAAAGGAACCAATAGTCCCATATTTTCATACTTCTTATGTCAAGTAAACATCCCCTGAGTGTATGTGTCAAAATATCAGGAAGAATATAGGAGTCACAGGATAATTATAGCATACTTTTTTGGAGCATCAGTTTTATAAAGATTTTGTGGAGAAGCATTTTATTAGGGGCCTATGCAAGCAAAATTAGTCAGAATTCTGCTTTTCCATGATGGTCAAATTGGTGGTTGGGAGAGGGGTTGGTGTGATAGTTTATTTGTCATAAAAGCTATCCAAGAATATTTTTGTGTTTTGAAAGCACATGGAAAATTTGATACTTTCAGGATATTGGAAAGCACAATTGTATTCTTGCAAGTACACTGAACAAGGAGAGCTCCCTACTTCTATGAAGACACATCATGCTAATGTCGTTAGCTGGTGCGGCTGGTACTGCTCTGCCCACTGTACCCAATTAGATTGTGTGGTTTCTTGGCAGCCTCAAGGAGGTTCACATGTTGTTTGCTTTTTATGCATCTTAACCTTAATAACCAGTGCATTTTTAAAATACCTATTTTTATTTATTTTAGAGAAGAAGGAAGAGGGAAAGAGAGATAGAAACATCAATGATGAGAGAGAATCATTGATTGGCTGCCTCCTGCACACCCTCCTCTGGGGATTGAGCCCAAAACCCAAGCCTATGCCCTGACCAGGAATTGAACCCTGACCTCCTGGTTCATAGGTTGATGCTCATCCACTGAGTCACACTGGCTGGGTGAATTTTTAAATTAGTTTTAAAATACATAAAATGTGAATATTTGCTAATTTATTAAAAAAAAATAAAAATCAGTTGCTTCTCCGAGAAAATACCAAATAGCAAATGATGCTGCTGCTTCGGAAAGACCTGAAAGTGGGGGAAATCAAACTATATAGAAGTATACATTTATTTATTCCTGTGTGTTATTTAGCAAGTATTTACTGACATCTATGTGCTTGGCACTATTATGCATTGGTACTACAATGATCAAAACATATGCAAACAAGATTCCTGCCCTCATGGCCCTTATATTCATTCTCATGGCAGAGACACAAATAAATATAAAAACAATAAAATAGTTAATGATTGTCATTGTTAGGCAGAGAGTAAAAGGTGTTATGATGGGATATAGTAGAAAGAGGAGTAAAACCTAAATAAAATAAAATAATTCAATATCCTATATACTAAAGGGCTAATATGCAAATCAACCAAATGGAACAACCGATTGCTATGATGCACACTGACCACCAGGGGGAAGAAGCTTAACACAGGAGCTTCTCCCTGGTGGTCATTACACTCCCACAGGGGGAACACCACTCAGCCAGAAGCCCTGAGCTGGACTCATGGCTAGCAAGTGCAGTGGCATTGGCGGGAGCCTCTCCCTCCTCCTCAGCAGTTGGACATCCTCCAACGACTCCTGGACTGTAAGAGGGCACAGGCTGGGCTGAGGAACACCCCCCACCCCCAGTACACCAATTTCATGCACTGGGCCTCTAGTTTACCTAATAAAAAGAATGGCTTACAAAGTTGATTATTTAACATTTTTTTTCAAGGCTGAATGTTTAGAGTTAAATTATGAATATTTTATCATATTTAACACATGACAAGGTCATTGCAATGAAAATGAAGCTTGAGAGTTAGATGAGGAGAGGTGACTGTGGGAACTTGAATATTTACAATTTAATGCTTGACAGGCATTGGCAAAGATGTGGAGAAATTGAACACTCATACATTGCTGTGGGGAATGAAAAATGGTGTGCTCGTTTTAAAAAAAAGTATGGCAATACTACAAAAAATTAAAGCTAAAGGTATCCTGCAGTTCCACTGCCAGGTATCTACACAAGAATTAAAACTGTATGTCCACACAAAACTTGTACACAAATGTTCACAGAAGCATTATTCATAATAGCTAAAAAGTAGAAACAACTCCAAGGTCCATAATTTGATGAATGGATATACTGCAGTGGCATAGTCACACAGTGGAATATTATTCAGTCAAAAAAGAATGAAGTACTGATACATGCTATAACATGGATGAACCTTGAAATATGAGAAATGAAAGGAGCCAAAAATAAAAGGCCTCATATTGTCTGATTCCAATTGTAAAAAATGTCCAGAATAGGCAAATCTATAGAGACAGAAAGTAGATTGTTGTTTATCAAAGTCTGGGAGTGATGAAAAGGCTCTAAAATTGGATACTGGTGGTGGTTGCACAAATAAAAGACACTGAATTATACACTTTAAAAGGGTAAATTTTATGATGTGTGATTTATATCTCAATAACCAAAAAATTAATGCCTTTTATGTTAAAACAATTGCAACCTTGATGACAGTCATTGTGTTACTTTTCTTTACTTGAAAAGTGGTTTTATATTCTCTTGAGTATTTTTATATGAGATGCTTTTAATTAGTCAAGATGATACTAGTAACTTGACCATTCAGGTAATGAGAAAATGTGATTAAATGTTTCTTAACAGTTGCCTGAAATTGTTACAATAAACTGCCTTTTTACCAGCTAATTGGCCAATTATAGTTTTATTTATGTACTAGAGGCTCAGTGCACTAAATTTGTGCACTCAGGGGGAGGAGGGCCCTTTAGCTTGGCCTGCACCCTCTTGCAGTCTGGGAGCCCCATGATTGATGGCCCCACACAGGGAGGCCCTGCCCACCGCCGCTGGCCGGGTAGCCTTGGCCTCCCTCATTGGGATGATTGTGGAGCCCCCCGGCCGGCCGGTGGCATGGGCCTCCCTCTGTGGGGCGATCGTGGGATGATGGTGGGGCCCTCCAACCAATTGCATCACACCCACCTTGGTGGTGGCAGTCAGTGCTGGGTTGTGGTATCTGTGACCCAGAAGGGACCAAGAGGTCAGCAGTTCACACACCAGTCCCTGCCCACCCGAGCCTGCTGTGTGTGCAGCCTGGTGTTCAGTCATTCATTTGGTCGTTTTGGACGTTATGGACCCTGGCTCTTTATATATTGGGATAAATTGGAGTTCCCAAAGTGAGGTGAAATCAAAACAATAAAAACTCTGGATGCTGAATCTGTTTGATCAACGGTATTTTAGTTTAGATCAGTTTTCTGAAATTAATATAATAGCTTCTTTTTCTTTAACCCATGAGGTAGGTAGGAAATATTTGGAGGTTTTTCCTCCTAATGATGTAATTTTGAAATAGATAGTAACAAAATAATGTCAATTATATAATAGAATGCAGAATTTGCATAAACTTTAAAGATGCACATGCAGCTTCAGCGAACTTTTTTTGAGTCATGTTTACTTGGAGATACATGTTTACTCTTCTATATAGTTGGGAAAGTTTGAGAAGTATTAATACTTTATAACAGCAGTAGTAAAAATGCAAGAGAGAATAGCACCATGGTAGATTTCAACTTACAGGTGGATTCAACCATATAGATTATCCATTTAAGTTTTCAAAAAATAAAGCATAAGCAGATTGCATGTTACACTTTTATCCATCATCTATTTTTTCAAATAATATACTTTGTAAACTATAATACTAAGCTATGTATAACAGCCAAAAACTAAGATAGCAATATTTTTTTCCTGAAATTTAGATGGTTTAAGCTATTTTATGACTTATAACCAAAACTACTTATTCAAGAGGCTGTTTACAACTTTCTAAGAGTATTGTGTGAATTTTCTTTTTTTAAAAAATCCAACTATTACTGAATATAGCATATAATTTCTGTATATTCTATAATTTCTCAGATGGCAAGGTCCATCCTGCTTAAATTTCTTAGTCTTCTGCACTAAACCGTCGTTGTTTTTGTGTTTTTCATCTTGGTGTAGAACACAAGGGATAAAGACTTTGAGGTGTTAAACTGATTTAGGTTCAAATTCTGGCTCTTCCTTTCCCATCAGTGTTACCTTAAAGTAAATCACTTAATCTCACATGTTGATCTCTTTTATTTCTTAATATAATTTTCTAAATATTACTCCAGTTTTTAAAGAGAAGACTTTTAGTTAAATTAACTTGCTCAGAATGAAGTAGGATTTGAACCAAACTTTTCTGATTCCAAAGTAGTCTTTCAATTATATCATTAAGGTAGTAGGATATAAAAATAGGCAGGCTTAAAAAGATAGACTAATCCTATATAATAAAGAGGTAATAGGCAGCCGAAGTCAGTTTGGCTCAGTGGTAGAGCATCGGTCTGTGGACTGAAGGGTCCCGGGTTCGATTCCAGCCAAGGGCATGTGCATTGGTTGCGGGCACATCCCCGGTAGGGGGTGTGCAAGGGGCAGCTGGTCGATGTTTCTCTCTCATCGACGTTTCTGGCTCTCTATCTGTCTCCCTTCCTCTCTGTAAAATATCAATAAAATATATTTAAAAAAAAAAAAGAGGTAATAGGCAAATTGACCCTCACAAGATGGCTGCCTATGACCTGGTTGGCAGGGGGGTTAGTGAGGGACGACCAAACGACTGAACAGCAGGCTGCATGGGGCAGCCAGGCTGGCAGGGAGGGCAGTTGGGGGCAACCAGGCCATTGGGGGCAGTTAGGGGATGACCAGGTTGGTGGGGGGTGGCAGTTAGGGGCGACCAGGCTAGCAGAGGGGGGCAGTTGGCAGTGGCCAGGCCGGCAGAGGGGGGTCAATAAGAGGCGACCAGGCCAGAGGGGAGGGCCAGTTAATGGCGACCAGGCCAGCCGGGGAGGGGTGCAGTTGGGGACGACCAGGCCAGCAGGGGGGTCCAGGGGCAATCAGGCCAGCATGCAGAGGCAGTTAGGGGCGACCAGGCAGGCAGGTAGGTGAGCAATTAGGAGCCAGCAGTCCAGGATTGTGAGTGGGATGCCCTGCCGATTTAGGCCCGATACCATGGATCTGGCCTAAACCAACAGTTGGATATCCCCTAAGGGGTCCCAGATTGGAGAGGGTGTAGGCTGGGCTGAGGGGACTCCCCCTCCCCATACACGAATTTCATGTCCTGGGCCTCTAGTAGAAAATAAGATCTTAGTACAAATTGCTCTTGTCACTATTTGTAAGCTATGTACTCTTGGGAAACATTTAAGTCCTCTGACTCTTTAATTCCTCTGAGCTAGTTTCCTCATCTAGCTAATGAGAATAATGATGTCTCATTTCTTTCCTAAGCCTTGCTTTTACTATCACTTGCCCTGGGGGCTGTGATATTAATTAGCTGGGGGCAGGAAAGAAAAGAGTAATAGCTAGAGTGGTAATTGGAAAGGAGACATGTTTTCTGACTAGACCATGGGCTCTGTTAGGAAAGGGACTATATTTTCCCCCTTAGCCCCTGCTTTTAACATGTTACCTGACATTTAGTAGGCTGTCAAAGGAATGATAGATTGATACTGCACAATGGGATTGTACATTGTCTGCTATACTTTATTTGTAGATAAACTTAAAGTCAACTTGGATTTAGAACAAGAAGTGAAAGAAGAAAAAGTAGTGGAACAACCTCTACTGTCTGTCACTGAACCAAAGCTGGCAGCCCCTGCAGGTCTGAAGAAATCCAGCAAAAAAGCAGAGCCTGTTAAGGTGCAGCAGAAGGAGAAAAAAAGGTAGGAAAATGTTGCCACTTTTGGGGAAAGTGTGGTTCTTCTAGGGTTGACAAGGTCTCTCTGGGCTTATTGACAGCAGGCAGTTTTCAGTTGAGCACTAAATCCTATTTAATGCCGTCAGGATACAGCTGATAACCAAAGTGAGGGGGGGGGTTTTCAATATCTTATCTAGTGAAGTAGACCTAGAATCTGCATTTTAGATCATTTAAAGCCCAAAGTCTATTTTTTGGACTCCATTGGCCTAAATCAATTGTTTTTTTCTCCTTTATTTTGAATTTATGGACATGGCATAAGTGTGCCTGATGGTGTGTGTGTTTTTCACTTCAAATTGCAAATG
This sequence comes from Vespertilio murinus, assembly GCA_963924515.1. NCBI lineage: Eukaryota > Metazoa > Chordata > Mammalia > Chiroptera > Vespertilionidae > Vespertilio > Vespertilio murinus. Next base: position 129,745,602 of record OZ004709.1, on the reverse strand, counting down.
AAAGGTTACCCTTTCCAGTCAAATTTAAGAGAAAAAGTTCTTTGTTTTCTTTTTATATCAATGAGTTTATTTTTCAAGTGGTAAAATGTAATTAGAAAAGAAAATAAAAGCACACAAGCTGTTAAAAATGGATCCAGGAATTTGAGACACTACCTCATAGTTGGTAGGAATTAGTCTGTTGAAAGAAATTCTAAAGGACACTGTCAGCACTGATAGGCCCAGAAATACTTGACTTTTGTGGCAAGGTTGGGGATACTCTAATAGAAAACATCAACAAAATGCTAAAGTTTCAGAGGGTTAAGGCTCTGTCCAGTTGGCCTCACCTCCTAGGATTAAAATGTCTCAGCATGGGTACATTTGTTCTTGATGGTTATTGACAGGATTGCATTCAGTATTTCAGCACTAAATATAACAACTGTATATTTTTAATAGGTGCCCTTTATTAGATGGAAGAAATTCTGTTCTTAGTTTGCTGGGAGGTTTTATTATGAATGGGTATTGAATTTTGACAGATGGTTTTCCTGCATTTATTGAAATGGTCACACAGTGTTTCTGTTAATGTAGTGTATTACATTGATTGGTTTTCAGATGTTAAACCAACCTTGCATTCTTGGGACAAACTCCAACTTGGTCATGGTCTACTAGTCTTTTTACATTTTGCTGGATTCTACTTAATATTATAAGGATTTTTTTGCCCCTACATTTATAAGGTCTATGGATCTTTTCTAGTAACATTAATCATATTTTAGTATTAGTGTTATGCTGACTTCTTAAAATTAATTGGGAGGAGTTAGTATTCCTCTGTTTTCTATTTGTACATGATATGCATTTCTGTCTTCAAAGTTTGATAAAATTCCCAAGTGAATTTGGGCCTGGAGTTTTCTTTTTGAGAATTTTTTTTAAAAAAGAAATGAATTTTATTTCTTTAAATAGAGCTCTTCAATTTTTTTTGTTCTTTTTGAATCAGTTTGGTTGTGTTTCTAAAGGAATTTATTTCATCTAAGTTGTTGAGCTTATTGGTTAAAGTTGTTCATAATATATCCTTAGTCTTTGAGTATCTGTAGACCATTACAGACTCCTTCATTCTTTATAGTTTTTGTCTTTTTTATCAGTATTGTAAAAGGCTTTTAATTTTATTAATCTTTCCCCCCCAAAATAATGACTTTTAGCTGTGTTAACTTTCTTTACTTCATTGATTTTTGCTCTTATATTTATTATTTCCTTCTATTTATTTTGGGTTTAATTTGTCTTTTTGTATCTTAAGATAGGAAAATAAGTTGATACTTAAAGTTATATAAGAAATAAAATAGTTGTAGATAAAAATTATGTCTCTAACACACAGTGAGCTCTTGAATGAATGAGTAATGTGACGGAGTATCCCGAGGAGCTAAATAATGTCAGGATGGGATGGAGTATAGTTTTTTTATTGTGTTATTAGAATCACCTTGAGCTCTTATGCTTTTGCTCATATTGGTTTTTTTCCCTCTACAAAATATGTACCCCTTTTCTATCTGATGAACTTATACTTTTAAAGTTTTCAAGTAAGACTCATGTCCTATAATATTTGTCTGGAAAAATGATCAGATTGTATTAGTAGTGTTTATATCAGTCTTTCCAGTTAAGGCTCCTTTGAGAACAATATTTTCTTGATCTTTATATCCTCATTGATTAGCAAAGTGCCTCATATATGTAGGCAGTAGCTGCTTATTGAATGCTTGTTGAATTATTGAAAGGCCAATAGGGCAGTAAGAGTTTAGGAAGATGCTTAATAATCTGGTACTAGTTTCCAGTGGTCTTTAGAGAGCTAGAGAAAATTTTTATTCTGGTCATCCCATGAAGTAACCTAGTTGTCGTCAGCCTTAAAAAGAATTCTTATTGACTTTTCTGTCCTCTGGAATTAATGACCATGAGTTATGAAGCAAGACCCATAGTAGCATATGAATACTTATAATTTTATTCCTGTGTAACATGCTTAAATTTTTCCTGGATGGCCACAGGGGGAAGCGAGTGGAGTTCTCTGATGATGAGACAAAAGAAACTGTAAACATGAAGAAAAAGAGGAGAAGACTTAAACTTCCTGAGTCTGATAGCAGTGAAGATGAAGGTGGGTATTGCTATTAATTTTTGGCTAGTAGGATTGTCTGTCAGTTCAGGCTGTTATAACAAAAATACCATAGACTGAGTAGCTTACACAATGGAAATTTATTCCTCACAATTTTGTAGGTTGAGAAGTCCAAAATGAGGATACTGGCTCATTCAGTTCCTAATGAGAGAGCTCTTCCTGGTTTGCAGAAGAACACCTTTTTTGCTCTGTCCTCACATGGAGGAAGAGAAATCCTCTTACGTTTCTAGTACAGGCACTGATCTCATTCATTAGGCCCCATTCGCTTGATTCAGTTACTGCCCAAAATCCAACTAAGAATTGGGGCTTCAACATAGGAATTTTGTGGAAACATAAACATTTAGTCCATAGCAGGGGTGAGTTCGTATTATGATGCTCAAAGAGCTAAAAAGTAACTTAGTATGGGTCACAACTACTCTAGTAATTCTACATTAAGACCACATAGCACCTATTTCTGTTTAAAATCTACTTGGCCTTTTTACCAAAACTACATTTTCTTGTAATTTGCCGAAATAACAGATACAAAGGAAAAGAAAATAAGGACTATTAACATACATCATCAAAGACCTTTTCTTTTTATTTATTTTTAAATTTAATTTTTCAATTGCAGTTTACATTCAGTATTATTCTGTATTAGTTTTAGATGTGTACATAGTGGTTAGATTACAATATACTTTACGAAGTGGTCCCCTGATATTTCAAGTACCCACTTGGAATTGTACATAATTTTTACAATAATGCTATGTTCCCTGTGCTGTACTTATATCTCCAGGACATTTTTATAACTACCAATTTGTAATTATGAATCCCTTCACCTTTTTCACCCAGCCTCATAAACACCACTGCCACCACCACCCTCGCACTGTCCCCCCATCTGTTTGTTTTCTGTATCTGTGAGTCTATTTCTATTTTGTTTGTTCATTTATTTTGCCCTTTAGATTCCACACATAAGTGAAATCATATAGTATTTGTCTTTCTCTGGCTTATTTCACTTAGCATAATACCTTCCAGGTCCACCCATGCTGTTGCAAATGGTAGAATTTCATTCTTTTTTTATGGCCAAATAATATTCCATTGTATATATGTACCAACGCTTTTTTTATTCATTCATTCGTTGATGAGCACATATCTTGGCTATCTGTGTATATAAAAGGCTAATATGCTAAGTGTCTGTCCAGGCAATGACATCACATAGCAATGCCCGGCTTCCTTTCCCTACTGACGACTAGCCTCCTTACAATTTCTTCAGCCCAGGAACACGACTTGCTTTATAGCCAGGCAGAAACATTTTACACTGTAACCAAATATCTGTGAAGCGTTTTCCGTGCCTCATCTCATTTGATCCTCATAGAAGTCCTGGAGTGGGTAGATAGGAGACTCGGTTGAATCCTATTTTCTTTTCATTAGCCGGAAAATGGAGATTTAGAAAGCTTAGAAACTGGACCCAACTGAAAAGAAGTAAGAAATGGTGGACCTTGAAAATAACTTAAGGTTTTCTCACTGCACAGAATATAGTCAAATACTGCTGCAGTTAAATATTTTACTCTTTGTTCTCCCTGTGTGATCTACAGTAATAATCTGCTTCACGTTGATGTTTATTACTGTGTTTCTGACAATTACCTGAAAGAGAAATTGGGGTGTTTCACTGGGCTGCAAAACATTTAGCTACATCAGAAAGCAGGTCTAATTAAACAAATTTGTTCTATATCTATAAAAGGCTAAGTTGATTCGCACATGTGCAGTACATATAAAGCTCTCACTGGCGCCAATCACATGCGTGTGTTTCGATCTGTCATTGTTGATCATGAATTTGGTTGACACCTCTATTATAGAGAAAGGGCAAATAGCAATATTAAGATATTTCTTCTAATTAATTTCCCTTCAGTGTGTACAAATTCATGCACCGGGCCACTAGTTGTAAATGATGCTGCAATGAACATAGGGGTGCATATATTCTTTCATATTAGTATTTTGGATTTTTTTGGATATATACCCAGAGTGGAATTGCTGGGTCATAAGACAATAAGTTCTAGTTTTAATTTTTTGAAGAACCTCCATGCTGTTTTTCATAGTGACTGCACTAATCTGCATTTCCACCAACAGTGCAAAAGAGTCCTCTTTTCTATACATCCTCTCTGACACTTGTTTGTTGATTTGTTGATGATACAGTTTGACAGGTGTGAGATGATATCTCCTCATGGTTTTAATTTGTATCTCTCTGATGATTAATAATGTTGACCATCTTTTCCTATTTCTTTTGGCCATCTGTATGTCCTTTTGGGAGGAGTATCTATTCAGGTCCTCTACCCATTTTTTAAATTGAATTGTTTGGGTTTTTTGGGGGTGTTGTATGAGTTTTATATAAATTTTGAATATTAACCCCTCATTGGATGTATCATTATTGGTGAATAACTTCTCCCATTCAGCAGGTTGTCTTTTCATTTATTGATGGTTTTTTCACTGTGAAAAAACTTTTTAGTTTGATGTAGTTCCATTTGTTTACTTTTTTCTTTTGTTTCCCTTGCCTTAGGAGATATATTGGAAAAAAATATTGCTAAGAGAAATGTCAGATTTTACTGCTTATGTTTTCTTCTAGGAATTTTAGGTTTCGAGTTTTACAATTAAGTCCTTAATTTTGAATTTATTCTTACATATGGTATAAGAAAGTGGTCTAGTTTCATTCATTGCATATTATCTATTTTTCCTAGCACCATTTCTTGACTAGACTGTCTTTACCCTATTGAATGTTCTTGCTATATTATTGGCCATATAGGTGTGGGTTTGTTTCTGGCCTCTATTATGTCCAATGAGCTGTGTGTCTGTTTTTACGCCAGGACCATGCCATTTTATTATAGTCTTGTAGTATAGTTTGATATTAGGAGTGTAATACCTCTGACTTGTTCTTTCTCAAGATTGCTCTGGCTATTCGGGGTCTTCTGTGGTTTCATATAAATTTTTGGATTATTCTAGTTCTGTAAAAATGCCATTTGTATTTTGATAGGGATTGCATGGAATCTACAGATAGCTTTTGGTAATATTGGCATTTTAATTATTTTAATTCTTCCTATCCATAAGCACAGTATATGTTTCCATTTGTTTGTATCTTCTTCAGTTTCTTTCTTCAGTGTCTTAAAATTTTTCCAAATTACCTGTCTTTTACCATCTTGATTAAATGTATTCCTAGGTATTTTATTTTATTTTGATGCAATAGGAATTGGGAATTTTTTCTTAATTTCCCTTTTTGATAATTCAGGGATTTTCAATCTTTATCATCTCATGACACACATAAACTAATTACTAAATTTCTGCGGCACATCAAAAAATACATTTTTTGTCAATCTGAACAAAAAGTAAATCTAATTTTGATTCATTCAAACTGGAGGGCTATTGTTGTATTGGCTGTTGTCATTTTTTTATTTTACAATCTAAGGGAAAAGAGGTCATTGCCCCTGACTAGTTAGGTATTGAATGTTTTAAAAATCCTTGTGGTTTTTTTTTAAGCATACTGGTTGAAATTGTTGTGATAGTTCATTATCTTTATATAAAAGCCTAATATGCAAATTGTCCCTTTGGGAGTTCTGGAGACCAGGAATTCAATTACTTGCTATGACACGTGCTGACCACCAGGGGGTGACACAGAATGAAGGAAGGCCCCGATTGGCCTTGATCGTCGGCCAGGGCTAGGGACCCTACCCATGCATGAATCTTGTGCATGAGGCCTCTAGTTGGTATATAAAAATGCTACCAATTTCTAAATATTTATTTTGTGTCTTGCTGCTTTAATGAATTCATTTATCAGTTCTAGTTTTTTGGTGGAATCTAGGATTTTCTATATACAGTATCATGTTGTTTGCAAATAATGACAGTTTTATTTCTTCCTTTCCAATTTGGATGCCTTTTATATCTTCTTCTTGCCTGATTGCTATGGCTAGGACTTCAAGTGCTATGCTGAATAAGAGTGGTGAAAGTGGATATCCCCATCTAGTTCTTAATCTTAAGGGAAACATTTTTAGTTTTTCCCCACTGAGTACAATGTTAGTTGTGGGTTTATCATATATACTAGAGGCCCGGTGCATGAAATTTGTGCACAGGGTGGGGAGTGTCCCTCAGCCCAGCTTGTACCCTTTCCAATCTGGGATCCCTCGAGGGATGTCTGACTGCCCATTTAGACCTGATGTCTGACTACTCATTTAGGCCTGATCCTATCAGCTCTAAACGGGCAGTCAGACATCCCTCTCACAATCCAGGACTGCTGGCTCCCAACTGCTCACCTGCCTTTCTGATTGCCCTTTACTGCTTCTGCCTGCCAGCCTGATCACCCCCTAACCACTCCCATGCCAGCCTGATTGATGTCTAACTGCTCTCCTGCCAGCCTGTTTGCCCCCAACTTCCCTCCTCTGCCAGCCTGGTCACCCCTAACTACCCTTTCCTGCAGGCCTGGTGCCTCCCAACTGCTCTCCCTTGCTGGCCATCTTGTGGTGGCCATCTTATGTCCACATGGGAACAGGATCTTTGACCACATGGGGGCAGCCATCTTGTGTGTTAGTGATGGTCAATTTGCATAATACTGTTTCATTAGATAGGATGACCTTTATTATGTTGAAGTATGTTTCCTCTATTCCCACTTTGCTGAGAGTTTTTATCATAAATGGATGCTGGATTTTGACTAAAGCCTGTTCTGCATTATTGATATTATATTTTTTTATTCTTCAGTTAGTTTATATGGTGCATCACATTAATTTGTAGATATTGTACCAACCTTGCATCCAGGACTAAATCTCACTGTACCATGGTGTATGATCTTTTTCATGTTTTACTTAATTCAGTTTGATAATATTTTGTAGAGGATTTTTTTTCATCTATGTTCATCAGGGATATTGGCCTGTAATTTTTTTTCTTTGTAGTGTCTTTATTTGATTTTGGAATTAGGGTAATGCTGGCCTTATAAAATACTCTTGAATTTTTTGGATAGTTTGAGAAGAATAGGTGTTAGTTAGTCTTGAAACGTTTGATAAAATTCATCTGTGAAGCTAACTGGTCCAGGACTTTTGTTTGCTGAGAATTTTTTGAATACTGCTTTGATTTCATTAATTATAATTAATCTGTTCAGATTTTCTGTTTCTTCTTGATTCATTTTTGGAAGATTGTATTTTTCTAGGAATTCATTTCCTTATTTTCCAATTTGTTGGCATGTCGTTATTCATAATTTCTCATATTCCTTTGTATTTTTGTGGTGTCAGTTATTTCTCCTTTCATTTCTGATTTTATTTATTTGGGTCCTCTTTTTTTCTTGATGAGTCTGATTAAAGGTTTATCAGTCTTGTTTATCTTTACAAAGAAACAGCTCTTGGTTTTATTGATCTTTTTTTATTGTTTCTTTTTTTTACTCTATTTTGTTTATTTCCATTCTGATCTTCCTTCCTTCTACTCACTTTGGACTTTGTTCTTTTTCTGGTTCCTCTACGTGTAAGGTAAGATTGTTTATTTGAGATTTTTCATGTTTCTTTTTTTGTTAATCTTCACCCGAGTATATTTTTCCATTGAATTTTACCATTGAGAGAGTGGTAGGGATGCGGAGAGACAGAGAGAAAAACATCTATTGGTTGCCTCCCACATCCTGACCAGGGCCTGGGATTGAGCCTGAAACAGTGGCATGTGTCCTTGACCTGAATTGAACCAGGACCCTTCAGTTCACAGGCTGACACTATTCACTGAGCCAAACCGACTAGGTAAGATTTTTCATGTTTCTTGAAGTAAAACTGTATTGCTATGAATTTCCCTCTTAGGATTGCTTTCACTGTGTCTCATAGATTTAGGGTTGTTGTATTTTCATTTTTATTTGCCTCAGAGTATTCTTTGATTTCTTCATCTCATTATTAACCCATTAATTGGTTTGTAGCATGTTATTTAGCCTTTATGTGTTTGTGTTTTTCAGGTTTTTTTCCTTATACCTGCTTTCTAGTTTCTCCATTGTAGTCATGGAGAAGATACTTGATACGATTTCAGTCTTCTTAAATTTATTGTGACTTGTTTGTGTCTGACATGTGGTCTATACTGGAAAATGCTCTGTGTGCACTTGAATGTATACTCTGCTGCTTTGGTATGAAATGTTCTGAAAGTATAAATTAAGTCCATCTGGTCTACTATGTCATTTTAGGCTGCTGTTTTCTTGTTGATTTTCTGTCTGGAAGATCTATCCATTGATGTCAATGGAGTATTAAAGTCTTAGTATTATTGTATTATTATCAACCTCTCCCTTTATGCCCAATATTTGCTTTGTTTATATATTAGGTTCTCTTATGTTGAGTGCATCAATGTTTATAAGGGTTATGTACTCTTGTTGGATTGATCCCTTTATCTTTATGTAATGTCCTTCTTTGTCTCTTACTATATATAGCTTTTGTTTTAACGTCTATTTTGTCTGATATAAGTATTGCTACTCCAGTTCTTTTTTTGTTTCCATTACCATGACATACCTTCTTCTATCCCCTTACTTTCAGTCTGTGTGTGTCTTTTGATCTGAAGTCTCTTTTTTTCATCTATTCAATTACCCTATGTCTTTTGATTGTAGCATTTAATCTATTTATATTTAAAGTGATTATTTATAAGTATGTAGTTATTGCTATTTTATTATTCATATTCATGTCCTTTTTTTTCTTAAAGAAGTCCCTTTAACATTTTTTGTAATACTGGTTTGATGGTAATGAACTCCTTTGACTTTTATTTTGGTTCGGGGAGCTCTTTAC